>VDFB02270651.1:428641508-428698141 GCA_007258455.2 Sequoia sempervirens
GATCTTGCAGAAAAGATGTCTGTGGAAACCCTTGCACTCGAAACTCACGAAGAGGCCATATCTTTAGATTACGAACAGGCTGCTACAGGTCTGGAGCTCTGATACCATGTTAGAATCCAAGATCACCTGCATGCAAGATGGATACCTGTCACATGCAAAAGATATGAAGAACCAAAAAGATGTTCTCTGTAAACCTCTCAGTAAAAATGCATTAAGAGAATCCATTATTACAATGTGATCAATCCTTATGAAGGAGATCAAGAAACCCTAAAAGGGAAACCCTAAATGAAACCCTAGTGTGCACACTTAATAATTAATAATTAATTAATAAATGTGCCTAAGTTTAGCTTAAGTAATAAAGAGGAATAAGTGACTTAATTAATTAATCAATGTGATGTAATTAATTAAGCATAATAACTTATTACTCTAACACATTGTAGTTCTAGTGCCAATGGATCTTAGATGAGCTATGTATGTATCTTGTTTCTATTTCTATGGAAGATAGAAAATGTAAAATGTATCTTTTTTATGAAATCATTGATAGGTTGTCGTGAGGTCCTATCACTTTAGTTGGAAATGTATCAAATATATTGATCGGGTAGTGTTCAAAGGTCGTATGCAATAGGAAACATCTCGACTAACTCTCCTAATTTTTTTGAATGTTGGAACAATTGTAAATAGAACTTAAACTAAAAGGCCATTAAACTAGAAAGCATAAAGTTGTTTTAAGCTAGAAAGCATGAAATTGTTAAGCTAGAAAGCATAAAATGATTAAACAAGAAAGTGCATAAATTATCTAGGAAGAAATGCTTGCAATAAAACTATAAAGTTTAAATGACAAAACCATCAACTAACTTTTAACTGTTAACAAAAAGTAAACTTAACAACTTATAATTGACAACCAGAGTAGGTGCTCCAGAATTTCAGATAAACAAAACTAAAGATTGTAAATTTGAACTACAACTTGCAAGAATAACTAATAGAGCTCGACACATACAAATAAAATTTATTCACATTTATCATATACAAAATAAAAGTGACATAATTCAAAAAAAAGATACATATCTATCCTATGAGATTCCCTCGAGTGGCCAGCTCTTGGGTATGCCTATAATTAATTCAAATCACATGAACTTTTGTATCTTCAAAATGATTCCATCCATGATAATTCCATTACACAGAACTAGTAACCTAGAATAAGACTAGAAAAGCTTATTTTATTCATATCAAAAAAAGTGTAACACACAGACATAGTTCAAAGCATATTATAACAACATAATGGCATCACTATTTCATTGTTTCTGAGGGTTACATATATATACTAAACTACTTAAGAAAATCCTAGATTTCAGATGGTTGAAGATCACCATTGAAAAAGTCTTCTAACAAATTTTTAACTAACAAATGGACTGAGGTCCATAACATAAAACATTTAAAAGCCTCATAGAGGAGCCATAAATTTTTAAAACATAAAGTAAAAAAAAACATTAAAAGACTTGATCCACTATGCATTCCATAATTTTTGGCACCTAGTCTTTTGGCGCTTTATCTTCAACTTGTTGAAGTCCTCTTTAAATTCCACCTAGCTGTGCATAATGATCTGTACAAAGACTAAATGCTACATCATTACATCAATGTTAGTCGGCCAATTCCAATTGATTTAGGAAATAAATATTATACATCTTTTTACAAAAAGTAAGCAATTATTACTCCTAAAAAAAATAATTGGCAAGGTAAAAGTGATTGGGAGAACTAAGGAAGGGTATTTGGCTTATCATATTCATGAGGTTATTTATACCTCATCAATCATTACTTTGGAAAGATTGTAATGTTTAGTTGAATCAAATGAGAAAGTGGAAATCTTGTTAAAACAATGTGCATATTATCTTATGTTGAAAATAAAAATTTTATCACTATGTGATTGGCATCTTAGTTTATTTACTTGAAGGTTAAAACATAGAAAATTCTTTGAATAGAACAATGGGAATGTTACACGTGGTATCAGAGCTACTAGGTTCAACTCTGGAGCCTATGAGCTTGGTGGAACTCTCATATTCATTATGTTCCACTGGTATAAATGTTCCTACTTGTGTGGCCTCTTGATCTAAAATGAAACAAGGGTTTAGGGTTTTATGCTATGGGGTTGTTTTACTTAGCATATTTTCCCCTTTTCTAAATCCTTGTCTTTGGGTCTAAATATCTATTGACTTGGTATGGTTGGTCTCCGGTTAGCTTAGAACAACTTAAGTCCCTCGTATCCATGTATTGACCGGTCCCTTGTGCTTAGGGTTCCCGTTTTACCCGTTGCATGGTATTATCATATTATCTTGGTTTGGGGTTTTAATATTTTATAAAGTTAAAGGTTGGAAATTTTTGGCATTTACATCCTTTTCTAAAAATAATCTTAATTATTTTGAGCCCTTACTTTTCATCTTACCTGTCAACCCCCCTTTTAAAACAATTTGTGAGCATGTGCATATTTCTTCCCACTTAAGTCTTTCTTACCGCTTAGCATATCACTCATCTCTAATGGCTTTATGACCGCTTGTGTTGAACTCGCGATGAGTGATGAACCTAAGTTCTTTGTATCACTACCTTGCTTTACATCACAGATAGGTTTTAAACCTTGAGTCTCATATCAATGATGCACGATATGAAGGATCTCCTTACTATCGCTAGTTGCCTTTGTATCATTGATCGCCAAAGTCCTTTGAGTTCCATATCAGTAATGAGCGATGAAGTCTATGGTTCCAATGTTATATTGCTAATTTGAGTGTTGACAAGGGTGATGCTTGCATGACCTTTGATCCTGCTGTAGGGGACATGTGGCTAGATCTTGACCTATTGCCACCATTCTTCTATTGCTAATGTGGTTCGATTGATATAAATGATGAGCAATGGAAGTATAAAGCCAAAAGAGGAAGACCAAATTAATGGTTGAAACCTCATCGCATATATAGTTCATATCATTGATGGTGCATCTAAAGGAAGTGGAGTATTAGCGATGAGCAATGGGTGATCAAGTCTTATATCCATCGTATTACCTAAATCCATCACAGTTACAAGTGGAGGTCTAAAGAACATAGCAGCGGTGAGCGATGGGATATTCGATGGAATATTCCCCTCATCATTAGGTACTGAGGCATCATGGATCCATTCAAAGGAACAAATAATGAAGTAGCGAATGAGAGATAGCCTAAGAGTAAAAAGTGGTAAAGGTAAATGAGGGTGATGAGGCAACATCTAAAGGGCATCATTGGAAGAAAAATATGAAAGTGCGAGGACAAAGGAGAGACCTGGATAATGTTTTAAATCAAAATGATCAATGGCCAAAATTTGAACTTAAATGGCTAAGTGTCAGTTCACTCATGTGAGCTTTCTTTCAGGCATTAATGGTGAAGACAATCCATTCCTTGTCAATAAAGAAGGTTGTTGGCCCATTTTTCCTCACAATTTCAATCATCTGAGAGAAGAAGAATTGATCAATTTTGAAGAGAAGGACGTGAAGAGCTTAGGCAAAGCAAGTACAGTGACATTGAAGGCTGATTTTCCTAGGTAAGCAAGTATTCTCACCTCTCTGTGGAAGTTGTAATTGAATTGAACTAGTTAGGGTGAGAATAGTGATTAACTTAGAAAGCTCTAGGTGCTTAGGGTTGGAAGGGTTTTATCATTTTATGAATTCATATAAGGTGGTAGAAATTGAGTAAGATTTGGGAGGGTTTTGCTTGTGTCCCGCAAATTTTATTTTTCAAAATGTTAAAATTAGTAAGCCCTCATTTATAAGTGAAGTTCGTAAACCCTAAGTATAAACAATGAGTCAGCCTGGTGAATCCTTGGGGGATGTGGGTAAACCCAAATAGAAGAAGCCTAAAGTTGCTAAAACTAAGCCTGAAACCTCAAAAAATTATGCAAAATCTAAGGGGGAGAAAATAAATCTTGCTAGATTCATGGAAGGTGAATCTAAAGATATTAATGAGGGAGGAGTGTAGTTTGGTAAAAGATCTATAGGGTAGGGTGTTTTGACTAGCAAATAGATTGATAATGTTGGTGCAATTGGAGAAGTTTATTTACCTCAGAGTAGTTGGGATTTGTTTTTATATGCCTTCAACAAAAGATATGCCAGACGTCCAGTCCGTCACCTATGGGTTTCAACCTTGGAAGGTTGGTGGTACCAAATGTATTGATTGAAGTGGATTTGATGCTAGAGCTAGAAAGGCATTACGGTGTTGCAAATAGAGCAATAAAAAGTGAGAATGGAACCTTACTCCTTGAAATAACAAGAGATAGGATTGTGGAGGTGTTTAAGCTAAACCCTAATTACACATTCAACATCAACTTTTCTAACTTATGCAATGAGTATGAGCAAAACAAGTATGGATATAGAAAACATGTGCTCGCTAAGCACAAGAAGGATGATAAAGGGGGTTTTGGTCGTAAGGGCTTGGAACCTTTTGATTGTGAAGAATTTGCAAACTATTTCAAGAATACCTATTACTATTTGGATTAGGTATTGGCTCACAAGTTTGATATAAGGATACCAACTGCTTTTTTGGTGATGGTAATTGATATTCAAAATTATAATTCCAATAGAAGGTTTGACTATGCAACATATATTATTGAGCAGATGCATAAAGGGCTAATTGGATTGAAAGATGGTAGTGCCCCTCTATACTTCCCCCATTATTATTTACTAATGCATATGATTCTTTACTTTGGGCAAGAGAAGTGGAAGAAACAAATTAAGTTAAGGAAAAAGGACAAGGAAGGAAATGATTTTCTTGTCTAAATGTGGATTCACATTTGGGACCAAAATTTTCCACATTCAAATTATTTGGCTTTCTGCAGTGTTGTGAGGTATGGTGTTTTGGAGAGTTTGGGGGTGGCACCTCTATACAAAGTTTCAAGAGTTATGAGGGATATTATGCACCCGAAGGAGCTTAAAGAAGGAGCAACATAAACCCACAACTAGGGTGATTGGTTTTTGCACTCAGAGTACACTTTGATCAGAGTTTATGGAGCTAAGGTTGCACCCCATTTCCTACTGATGTATTTTTCTGACAGGTTGGCGTTCATGGAGCTTATGTGGCAAATGGATTTCATGGATAAGGAGCATTTAATACCTCCATGGAAGGGCTCAGTGGTAACTCCACAATGTACTTTTGCTTATTTCAAGGCTACTACAAAGGAAGGGTATGAGAAGTTTGGAATAATGTTGAATAACCTCAGGTTGTGAGTTGATGAAGTAAAAAACTATGACCTTGAGGGGTTTATAAATGAGATGAAGAGAAAGAAAGGTCTATTTGTTTTCTCCCTCCATTTCTTGTAAACTGATGATGTAATAAGGAATTTGACAACTGAAGGTGCAGTAACATCAAGGAAGAAGGAATGGATTTCCATAGGTGACATTGAGGAGGATATAATGAAAAGGAATGCTTTTTATATTAGTCCGTATGATGAGATTGAGAACCCTGATGAAAGGGCTATGACAAAATTAAAGGATTACCAAAATGGTGAGTTCAAAGTAAAGGTCGAGGAGGCTACTAAGAAGGAACAAGCCTTCAAGGAGTAGCAATAAGAAGCTATGGGTATTCTAGATAAACCTTTGGAAGTTAAAGGCAGAGATACTAAAATAATTGGAGAAGAGCAATATGTAGAGCATGTGCCTGATGACCAAGAGGTGGAAATGAGATTCCCTTCCCCTTAGATAAAAGATGCTCTTGATTCTCATGTTCCCCAGGAAAGAATTGTTAAATGGCAGTATGATGAGGAGGTCGATGATTAGGCTTCCGAAGGAAGGCAAGGGGTGGGTGGGTGGCAATAGGGTTGGCCTCCCCCCCTGGTGGGTGGCAATAGGGAGGCCGTACCCCCAGGATTAAGGCTTGTGATGAGTTTCTTGTTGAATATACTTTTGTTTAGACCAAGGAGTTTAAATAATTCATCATCCAACATAGAAGCCAATATATAAAGAAGAGAATTGAAGAGGTTAAGGTTGGTGTAGATCCTTCTCAATAAGAGAATGTAGAGAAGGAAGCGAAGGAGAAGATAATGGCTGAGATAGGAGCAATTTCTCTTGTTGAGGCTAGGAAAATTGTTAAATAAAGTGGAATAATTCCCTCGTATACCTAAATATGACATCAATTTACCTCATTCATTCTTTCATCTCCCAAAATTTTGGGTACATAGGTTCCTTCTCTGGTTCATAATAGTCCATATCGACTAATTGAAACCTCTTTTATGGAATTATGACATATTTGGTTTTCAAAATATATTATCTAAATATTGATGAAAGAACTAAGCTCCTTCCTCTTAGGACATCCAAATCTTGGATTTCTTTTGTCCTTTAATCTCTTCCCAAAGTTCTATTCTAATTTTCATCTCAATCTATTTCTTCTAGTAAGTATTTTATATTAAAGTTGAGTAACAATCCTCATTTCATCATGCTGGTTTTTTTTATCTTCCAAAAGATGTCTACAATTATTACCTACCTAGTTACCAAGCATGAACATTTCTCGACAACTCAAAATCACGAGTTCATAAATCTTCCCTATCATGATCGAGCATATTTCCTATCTTTCTCTATGGCAATAACCAATTGTTTTTCCATAACAAATACATATAGCTTTTGTGTTGTAAATATTTCTTTCTCATTCATAATAAGCCTTGACCTTTCCACTATGTTTCTCTAAAAATTCCATCACCTTAACCTCTTAACTTTACCAACCTTGTTATGGTCATTGAGTTTAAAACTTTGGTTTTAAAAGTTCTTTTCTACCAGAGATATAACATTAAACCTTGTTGAAAAGGAAAATTATTTGAGTACATCTACTCTCCCTCTTCCCCCCTTAGAGTTTCCAAAACATTAGATTATCTTTAAATTTGAATGCTTAACATTCATCCTCTCACTCCAAATTGGTTGAATTGATTTAACATTCCTTGTTGTTGGATTTTGATCATTGTTTGACTATTACTTGTCCTTCCTACCCTTCATGGTATGCCTTGAATATACTTTTTTTTTTCCAAAATTGGATTCATCATTTCCTTCTAATATCTCAAGATCAACAGTTGGATCCCCATTAATGATATCTAATGAATAATCAACAAATTTTACAAGCTAAGAAGTACTCTAGTATTTCATATGCATACTAATAGCCTTTTAACCATATTCAATTTCTCTTTGGATCATCTTCAGATGATTGTTTAAGAATCTAAACATAAGCTTACTTTCATTGACAAGTTGGTAAGTTCAACTTGCACTTCGACCAAACTATGCTCTAACTGAGCCCTTTGTTTGATTTTTATTTTTCAAGATTTTACCTTGCAATCATATTTCTAAGTAATTTTTTCCCAATTCTTGGGAGTTTCATTTTATCATAACCTTAGACATTCTCAGGTTGTTTGGTTTCTTTTTCCCATTTTTCAATTTGAACTCCAATTTGACCTTGCCTATTCTGGTTGGTGGAATCATGTCATCTTTTACTCTTCATAGGTTGCTTCTTTTGTTGACCATTCTGGTCTCTAACCTTCATTCAAAGGTATCAAATTTCTCTCTTGACTCCAATTATTATTGCAAGATTTTAACCTTGTGTCGATTCAGGTTTGTCACAGGTTATCAAACCTCTTTGGATACCTCTAGAGTTGATTCTGATTCACAAAATTTTGACTTCCTACTTCAAATAGGTTTTCAACATACTCATATATTTATAGTATTCCTCCTTAACCCAAAATCCTTGACTCTTCACATCAATGAGGGAGATTGCTTCAATCATTTCTATCCCTCAGAATCATTTAAACTATTTCATAAGGTAAGGGTACTCATTGGTAATCTTCCATAATATTATTACCAAACCTAGTTGCATAATCTTCCACAATCCAAAGGTTCATCCAAATGAGTTTTTGGTTTAGGAATTTTTAACTCATGGGACAATTCTTCCTAGTCCAAACTTAAACAAGTTTTCAGGAATCATAACTTTCATTTTTCGTTTCCCCTATGTTTTTTTCCTCTTGCCATCTTGGCATATGAAATTTTCAACCATTATCTCCCAATAGGGTTTACACATCACTTATGTAATGAGCTTTGTTGGTTGTTTTTTAAGAACCAAAATTAATCTCAACAATTACCTATGAATTCACCATAATTTAATGATCAGTAATGGTGAGGATTGTCCAACGACTAGGTGAAAGCTTGCTAGGTGAACCTTCAAGAATCTAGCAAATTATTTAACAAGTAATCATCTAAAGCAGAGAATGGATGATCTCATATGGAACTTTACACAATTTAAGGTGCATGAGTAATGATTTTTAAGGATTTGTTCTTTGAAAGGTAGGGTCGACTCAATGACTTCAAAGTTACCCAAATTTATAGAAAAATGTCATATCCATGGGTGACGAATTCAAATTTGAAATAAACTATAATGCAACAGTAATTATACTTAACATTTATAGACTATTGTAATATTTATTTACAATAAAACAACTCAAGATCTCCCAAAACAAGAACTACTTATCAAATCCTTATACTAAATCACATAAACCTATGATCTCATCAAAGCATCTTAATTAATTCCTTGAATTGAAGCAAAGACAAGACCTTACATTCAACCAAAATAATTGAAGACTAATAAAAGATCCTTGTACATTTTATTCATAATCCATGTGACAAAATACAACAGGAGATAATTTGTTCTATTTTGTAAAATTTTGGGAGATGAAAGAATGAATGAGGTAAATTGATGTCATATTTAGGTATACGAGGGAATGGAATTTTTTTTGGATGAGGAACCACTATAATATAGAAGGGTATAGAGTATAATGCTGCTAGGTATGTAGCAAATTGAACAAAATTCCAAAGGGTGAAGACAGGATGACGACATCGACAGGATTTGTATACTCCCATGGAATTCCAGAAGGGAAGAGGTAGATTATTAGAATGGTTTTGATATTTCTATGTTAATGGAACTGGCATAATTTTATGGTGGATAGACTCATAAAGGTAACAAATTTTGATTGGGAAATTTGATTTATAGGATCATATCAGTACTAAAAAACATATTGTGTAAAGCAGTTGCTTAATGTTCCTGAGAAGGTTATCTCAAAATGGGACACACAATTGACATTAGGTTTTGTGTAAACCACGATCATATTATGAAAAATCAATTGAATGAATGCTCAATTTATTACTTTAAGTTAGCCAGTTAGGCAAAAGGGATAAACCAAATCTTGGAGGATTTGTAGAATACTTATATTACAATAAAACTTCTACCATTGAAATTTGGTTCATGATATGGGAAAAAGGGTTGAATCTCTATATAAAGCTAGGATAAGCTAGGGAATAGGATCAACCTTAGATCGGAAAGGTTGTCAAAATGGAATAAGAGATTGAAATTATCAAAGAAACTTTGTTTATACAAAGCTTGATATAAGAAGCAATATCATTATGCTCAGAACTGACAGGGGTCTAAGGGTAATGTTATGCTCAAGATGGATAACAGTCAAGGGAAATACTATTATGCTTAAGGAAAATGTTTGAGTTAGTGAAAAATGGTCTTGGATTTTGAGTTATCCAATGGTGTAAGAACCACAAGGAAGGATGGAACCCACGGTGTAGTGCACAATGCACCGGCATTCCTTTTCTATTTGGGTTACACTAAGGATAATTACACTAGCCAAGGGGAATGTGATGAGATATATTTCTAGTGCCAATGGAGCTTAGATGAGCTATGTATGTATCTTTTTTCTATTTCTATGGAAGATAGAAAATGTAAAATGTATCTTGTTTATGAAATCATTACTTTTGAAAGATTGTAACATTTAGTTGAATGAAATGAGAAAGTGGAAATCTTGTTAAAATAATGTGCATATTATCTTATGTTGAAAATAAATTTTGTATCACTATGTGATTGACATCTTAGTTTATTTACTTGAAGCTTAAAACATAGAAAATTATTTGAGTAGAACAATGGGCATGTCACACATATTCTTATTTTGAGATCACTAATTTTCTTTTTAGGAACCCAATGAATATTGAATTTTTATACGCTTTTGAAAATATTGATTAATGCATCTATTAACATGCTTCCATGCTTATAGTTAAAAAGATTAATACTTCCATTATGCATAGTAACATTAAGGTATGCAAAGAATGTGCCTTATTTACCTATGAGAAAAATAATGACCAAATATTAGTGGATATGAATTGTCATATTGCTTAATGTGACTAATTTCTGCATAGGGTTCAATGCATGAGATTTTTTTGGTGATGTCCTTGTTGTGCTTGAAAATAATGATATCATAAGATGTAGATGTATTGTGCTTCACTTTTCCATTACTATAGTCAGATTTGCATTCCTAGTCTTCCTCGTGCTAGGTCGGGAATTCTTCTTCCAAGAAGAATTTTAGGGAAGTGTATCACTTTGTGGTAGGATAGAATCATGTTCCAACAATGTCTCACCCTTGAAGTGGTTGAAGGAGTCAAAATGTCAGAAGAATCCTATCAGGAAGGTCCTTGTTATGATTCATTGTGAAATATTGTACTTGATCATATGGTCTATTATAAGGAATTCATGTTCCTTTATTTTCACCATAATATTGGCATTTGTACACCAAATTCCTAATTAATATAATTTCTTGTATCCATCCAATAAAATTGGACACATGTTATTTTTGTATGCTTAATTATGTGTTATATGTGTAAATTGTTAATTTTAATTTATGGAGGTTGCTATATCTTGGATCCTCTTGTACTTTGCTTGCCACACCATGCTAAATTAAAATTGCACACATGTTATTGCTTGTATTCATCTATTAAAATTGGACACACGTTATTTTTGTATGCTTAATTATGTATAATATGGGTAAATTGTTAATTTTAATTTATGGAGGTCGTTGTATCTTGGATCGTCTTGTACTTTGTTTGACACATCCTAATTCACATTGGTCTAGGTTTCACAATTCAGATGCCATTGTTCTCAAATCTTGTATGCCATAGTCAAGTTTAACATCAACATCACAACACATGAGCAACTTCAAGAACCATTCATTGCGATTCCATTCTAAATTTCACTTGAGTGGGAATTCAATAGTTTGATAGCTTCAAGTTTCTTTCTTCCAAAAGGAAGATGATCATGTATTGTAGAGGGACCTACTATGACATTTTCCATGTAAAATTTTGCATTTCTCTTCTCTCTCCTTTTTGTGGAGGCATACATGGGCCCTATCTTGCATAGATTTCATGTCACTTTTATGAGGGGCTTCTCAGTCCTTTCTTTTTTTTCTTTTAGGGGGGCTTTTTCCTATGTGTTTTCTCATTTTTCTTGTGTATGATAGTTTTCTTGTACATGGGCATCCAAAATGGACTTGTTGTTAGGAACCATCCTTGTATCTTTTATTGTTTTATAATCTCCCTAAGTCTCACTTAAGAAGGGTGTTAGTGTAATTTTTATTGCTTTAGGATATGTTTTAATCTTAAGTATAATATTGCACATAATTAAGTTCATTTATGTAATTTATATTTAATTACTTGAATAGAATATGATAATGAGATGCATATTTAAGGGATTTTATTTTTCTTACCCTCAAATATTTAAAAAATTGGATAAGAAATGCCTCACGTTGTGGTTTTATGCCTTATTCTTATATCCCCATTAGAATTAAAAATTATAATTTTATATAATTGTTACTCTTTTTTCTTTGGTTTTTTTATAATGAAATAATCATTATGAAAATTTTCAATTCTTGGAGACTTAACTATTTGTGGTAATATTATTTTTATTAAGTTAATTTAATGCATTTTTTTAAGCACTAGATTTTTGTTGTAGAACTAATCTCACAGGTTTTGACACTTCAACCCAATTCTCATAATAATCAAATTTATAAAATACCTTAAGTGGGTTTTCCTAAGACAATCTTTAGGCTTAGGGTTTAAATATTTTTTCTCAGGGTACCAAGATTATTGATGGTCAAGAATATTATAGATTGCACTTTCAAGCTACTTTATATGTTGTCTAGCAAAGAAATTTTTTTGTTTCATCCTACTATAAATAAAAAGGATAATTGATCTAGAAGTGCTATTTTATTATTTTGAGCTATTGAACCCTTAATTGGATTGTCCTCTAACGTCCAAAATTGAAAACCTTTAGAAAATTTTAGTGAAGCCCTTTCTTTAATCCTTATAAATTTATAAGAAACGTTCTACAAATTCAAAATAAACTAACCTAGGGAACAATGTTAAATATGGTATAAGTCTTACTAGTTGCATCATCAGTGTTACCCATAAGCTTATTTGTAGCCTTGAATGGTAGGACTTACTTTGAGTGTACAAAAATGTCATACTAATTATTTTGTTAATAAAGAATAAGGGCTCACCTCAATCCTCTTTAAAGAACATCTATTGTAAGGAAGCTAAGGTAGTGGTACAACTTCCTACACTAATCTTGAGAGGAGAATAATGCAAAACTTTTACAAATCTTTAATAGTTACAAAAAATTAAACATAAATAGACATAAATATCATGCATACCAAAACATAGTGATTTATGCGGGGAAAACCCTTTTGGGAGAATAACCCCACACTCCAAAAGCTACCCAATATATTATTTAGAAATCACAAAGATTACAATATACTTGCAAAGAAAGATTCTCATAGGAGTATCACCACTCAGAGATCCAAAGACAACATGACCACTATCAGACTCTCATAATACATCACAATCCACAACTGAAATACAATTCCCTCATAAAATAGAGTTTCATTTTAAGGCAAGCCAAGCTAATAAAATATCAGTCATTAGATGTGAGACATAATGATGAATGGTCCAAATTTACAATAATAAAGTGTATATAAAATTTGGGTTCTAGGGGTGTTTCCCCTGAGCCCCCACTGAGGCGCGCTACCCCTTGGACCCCTAGCTAGGGGGATGATCCCCCCAAACCCCTCATGGGGGGGATCCCCCCACGCTGCCTCCGTTGTTGTCGGCTAAACAATACCTTATGTAATTGCAAGGTTGAGACATATTTTCTCAACAAATCTCCCACTTTTCAAACACCTTGCAAGGACAACGAAAGGGTTTCATCATCATCTCTTAATTATTAGGGGCCGAAAGGCCCATAGTCTCTGAACACCATCTGAACTTCTCTGTGCTCACATGCTTAGTTAAAGAATCAATAACATTCATTAAAGTCTCTACCTTAACTAACTTCAACTTGCCATCTTTGACCATATCTATAACAAAATGATATTGTACATCAATCTGCTTGGTCTTGGCATGAAATGTCAGGTTCCTGGATAGACATATCACACTTTGACTATCACAATAAATTGTCACTACACCTTGTTTTATTCCAATATTTGAACAGAGTCTATTAAGAAAGATGGCTTCTTTGCAAGCATGAGTAGCTGCCATATACTCTACTTCAGTAGTGGACAAAGCAACCACAACTTGTTGCTTACTCATCCAACTAATTGCACCACAAAATAAAGTAAACACATAAGCATTAGTGGATCTTCTGCTATCAACATTACCTTACCAGTCTAAATCCACATAACCATGAATATCAAGGGAAATCTTGTCTTTAGTCATATTATTGTGATAGAATAAGGAATAATATGAGGTACCACACAAATATCTAAAGACTCTTTTAATTGCATCCCAATGAACTCTACCAGGATTGGACATATATCTAGAAAGAACTCCCACTTCTTGGGAAATGTTTGGTCTAGTACAAACCATAACATTCATCAAACTTTCAACCTCACTCTGGTAAGGCACTCTACTTATGTCTTCCATATTTGATGGAGATGTTGGAAAATCTGAAATAGATAACTTTGCCATAACTGAAATAGGAACACACAATGGTCTACAAGCCCGCATATTAAATCTCTATAAAATTGAGTTGACATACTTACTTTGGCCAAGCCATATCTTTTTGTTCACTCTATCTCTTTTAATTTCCATCCCAAGAATGTATTTAGTTGCACCAAGATCTTTCATTTCAAATTTAGTAGCAAGTTGAGATTTCAATTCTAAAATCATACCTTTCACTCTACTAATAAATAATATATCATCAACACATAATGTAATAAACAAGAAATGATCACCATAAGTTTTATAATAAACACAATGGTTTGATTTAGAATGCTCAAATCCCTAACTCAATGTTCACATATGTATCAAATTTTTGGTACCACATCCTAGGACTCTGTTTTAGGCCATCTAAAGATTTATTCAATTCGCAAACCTATTTACTTTTACCTTTCACCACGTAGTGCTCTGGTTGAGTCATATAAATATCCTCCTCCAAGTCACCATGAAGGAAAGCAGTTTTCAAATCCATTTGCTCAACCTATAAATCATAAGTAGCAACAACATAAAGAAAAAATCTAATGGATGTCATTTTTGCAATAGGAGAAAATATCTCACCATAATCAACACCCTCAACTTGAGAGTAACCTTTTGCAACCAACGTTACTTTGTATTTCTCAATACTTCTAGATCTAAACCAATCTTTTTCTTGAACACCCATTTGCAACCAACAAGTTTTCATCCTTCAGGAAATGGTACAAGATCCCATGTATCATTCTTTTTCAAAACTGTCATTTCTTCATCCATAGCAATCTTCCAGGATTCTACAGCATTCATACCTAATCCCCCTTCTATTGATCTGGGTTCATCCATGTTAGTATTCAAAGAAAAAATACATCTCCAATAATTAGGTGAATACCTTTTAGGTGGTTGTCTGTGCCTTGTAGACCTATGAGCAAGCTGATTTGGAGTTTCTTCCTCCTCTTCTGAAGATTCAAAGCTAGACGAGCTCTCCTCAAATTCTTGTCTATCCATGGGCCTTGATTCAACTTTCTCAAGTGTAGAAGGAAATTGAATCACATCTTCCTGTTTACTTTGTTTTGGATACAATGTAACAAAAGAAGGCTTGGTTTCTCTAAAAATAACACTTCTACTATGTATTAGCTTCTGTGCAATAGGATCCCAAAGCTTGTATCCTTTCACAACATAATTGTATTTGATGAAGATACATTTCACAACCTTGTTCTCCAACTTTATTCGCTTCTCCTTTGGCACATGTGCATATGCCTCACAACCAAAAACTCTAAGATTTCTTAATGAAGGCTTGCAACCCAACCATGCCTCTATAGGCGTCTTATCAACAAGAGCTGATGTAGGAGACCTATTAATCAAGTAACAAGCAGTGGCAACAACTTCAACCCAAAACCTTTGTTCTAAACCAAAGGTTCTGGGTTGAAGTTGTTGCCTTACGCAAAAAAATGAAATCGGCTTGCAAAAAATAGGATCTCACTTTAAAAAAGCAAGATCTCATTTAGCTTCGGGATCCCGAGCCTAAATTTAAAAAATAGAATCCTGTTTTGAAAAAAAATTGTTTTTGGAAAATTTTCAAAATGGGATCCCATTTTGAAAATTTTCCAAAAATGGGAAAACGGGATCCCATTTTGAAAACTTTCTGAAAATGGAAACTTTCCATTTTTAGCAATTTTCAAAACAGGATCCCGTTTCATAGAACCATAAAAAAAATGTTTTTTTATGAAATGGGATCCTGTTTTTTAAAATCTAAATTTTTGACTGCCTTGTATTTTGGTTTGGGAAAAGAATTGGGATTCCGAACCTAGGTCTTCAACCTAGTTTGACCTACAAGTTGAAGGTCCTAACAATGTCAGAGAAAAATACCGAGTTTGGACATATGGCTGATGGCTTTTTTGTAGATTTTTTTTGATGAAATTAAAACCCATTTTAGATGAGACAATGCAAATTCCAAATATGTAATTTTTTTTACAATTGGATTATTTTTTCTATTTTTAATTAATTTCTAATGAAACTGGTCCATAAACTTTAAATATCAGGGTTTTACTATTTTAATAACTTTTGATCAACATAACATTTTGACGAATGGATTGCATGAGAACAAACTTAGACAATTCTTTTCAATTTAAAAAAAATGATAAGTTTAGGTCATCTTATGCATGTCATACACAACGATTTTTCAAAATGACAAATATGCCTAATAAAAATTTAACAATCAATAAAAAATTACAAAAAAATATTGAAAACAAGCTTCAGAGAGTCACAAATATTTTCCCAAAAGGATTTAGAAAAATAAGATAATTTAGGTCAAAATATGGATGTTGCACACGTGCATGGTATGGTAAAAAAAAGTGACTTTTAAACAATTTTTTTTAGAAATGCCTATTGAAACTCATTTTGTACAATCTGGGTATTGAAATAAATTACATATTTGGAAACTAGACTCTGAGTACTACATTTTATGACTAGTGAATTTTTTGAAGATTCCATCTCTAAGTGCTTCAAATTTTAAGGTTAAATGTGTCAAATTCTGAAAATTAGGGAAAACATTTCCACTTTTTGGCCAAAAAGCAGACTCAACTTCTTGCCAGCACCAACCAACACCACTCAACATACTCCTAGCCTACTCCATCAGTGTCTTGTTCTTTCTACAACTCCATTATTTTGTGGAGAATATGGAGTTGTCTTTTGTCTATGAATACCACAATCTTTACATAATCTATCAAAATCATGAGAAAAATTCACCGCCATTATCAGTGTTTGACAACATTTTATTTTCTTTCTAGTTTGCAACTCAACCATTGCTTTAAATTTTTTAAATCAACTGAAAAGTTCATATTTACTCTTTAGAAAATATACCCATGTCCTACTATAATCATCAATAAATGAAACATAATATGTGGATTTACCAATTGAAGGAACATTAACAGGACCAAACACATCATAATTAATAAGATCCAATATACCACAAGATTTATGAGAACTCTAGTAAAATTGAACACGCTTTTGTTTTCCATAAATTCAATGCTCATAGAAATCAAATTCAAGATTACAATTAGAAAAACCTTTAACGAGGTTTTTATTTCTCAAGGTCCTTAGACTATTTTTTCCAATGTGGCCAAGTCTCTAGTGCCATTTAACATAGTTTTCTCAACAGGTAACCTTGATTCAAAAGAAAGAGCACCCTTGGGTACTCAAAAGCCATGACCATTTGCTGAAGGTGAAACCCTCACTTCTTCCACAGACTTTCTTTCACAGAAGTACTATTGCACTCAATAGTGCATGCATCAAGCTTATACAATGTGCCATATCTGACACCTTTAGCAATCACCATAGCACCTTTGACCATCTTGCATCTTGCATCATAAAATACTATTTTCACACCTACATCTATTAGTTTTCTCACAGATAACAAATTTCATTCTAAACTAGGGATATGCAACACACCATTAATCCTTTTTATTCTACCATTAGGAAACTTGATTTTAACTTTACCACAACCAACAATGTCTAAATGAGAATCATCACCCAAGTACACCTTACCTCCATCAAAGTCTTCATATTCAAAAAACCAATCTTTATTAAAGGTCATATGGAAAGATGCACCTGAGTCAATTAACCAAGCATCATTACTTGTATGAGTTGCCAAAGCTGCAATGAATGTGTCACCATCTTCCTTCTCAAACTCAGACTCAAAATTAAATTTCTTCTTTTCTTCTTTGCAGTCCTTACGAACATGTCTAGGCTTACCACAATTCCAACAAATAACTTTGGACTTTCCAGGAGACTTAGATCTCCCCCTGGACTTGGATTTGTCACGCTTCTCATTCTTCTTGCCTTTTTCCTTAGGTCTTCCATGAACATTCGAGGCCTCCTTAGCACTAATGGATACCTTCCTCCTCATCTCTTCAGAAAGAAAAGAACCCACCACATCTTCAATCTTCTATATAATAGAATTACTCCCAATAGTCATAACAAAAGAATCCCACGAATCAGGCAAAGAATAAAGCAAGATCTAACATTTCTCTTCCTCATCCATTTTGACACCAACTGATGCCAATTGAGCCACCAACATATTGAATGCTTCCAGGTGGTTTGAAATCTGTCCACCCTCTTCCATTCTCAAGGAATACAATTTCTTCCTCAAGAAAATCTTGTTCACTAAAGATTTGGCTTGATACATCTCACCTAGCTTCTTTCATAGTTTTTGTGTTGAGGTCTCTTCATGGACATTGATTAAAACAGAGTCAACCAAGCACAATCTAATTAGACCCTTCGCTTTATGGTCCATAACATTATATTGAGCATCCTAAGTAGGATCTATAGGCCTTGAGACATTCTCATCAACAACATCCCATAGATCTCAATCTATTAACAGATCCTCCATCTTCAACTTCCACATTTCAAAATTATTTCCAAAAAATTTATCCACCTATATTCTCCTTGATGAACTTTCCATCTGAAAATTTATGCAACAAGATCACAAAATGTCTTCTACACAAGGTCCCACTCAAATTTGGATTAGTTCAAAAAATCCAACAACCCACAACTAAAACCAAAAGTGATCAAGCTTTGATACCACTTGTAAGGAAGCTAAGGGAGCAAAACTTCCTACACTAATCTTGAGAGGAGAATAATGAATTTTTTTTACAGATCTTTAATAGTTACAAAAACTTAAATAGAAGTAGACATAAATATCATGCATACCAGAACACAGTGATTTATGTCTAGGGAAAACCCTTTCGGGATAAAAACCCATGCTCCAAAAGCTGCCCAATATATTATTCAGAAATCACAAAGATTACAATATACTTGCAGAGCAAGATTCTCACAAGAGTATCACCACTCAGAGATCTAGAGACAACACGACCGCTATAAGACTCTCAAAACACATTACAATCCACAGTCGTAATACAACACCCTCATAAAATAGAGTTGCCTTCTAGGGAAAATCAAGCTAATAAAATATCGGCCATTATATATGAGACATAATGATGAATATTTCAAATTTATAATAATAAAGTGTATAAAAATTTTCTTTCAGGGGCGCTGCCCATGAACCCCCACTAAGGCGCACTGTCCCCTGGACCCCCAATCGGGGGGATGATCCCCTCGGACCCCTCATGGGGGGGATCCCCCCATGTCCCCCTCGTTGTTGTTGACTAAACCATACCTTATGTAATTGCAAGGTTGAGACATATTTTCTCATCTATTTGAACATTTAGTATTGGAAAATCTTAAGATGCCTCAAGTGTGAATTTCTAGGAATCTATCCCTAAGTTTCCTTATGTTGTATAATTATGACCTAACATCCCATGTAGAAAAGAAAGAGTGAAAATGATCATATTTATGTATGGTTTTCATTGGTTTTTTGCTTAAGGGGATAGTTGCATAGACTATTAAGAGAAAATTTGATATTTTCAATAGTAGATGTTTTTAACCTACAAGATATATTGGATTGTGCTCAAATGGGTTCATTGTTCCATAGTTTTTGGAGTGGAGTTGCATATGACTAACATAGTAATGATTTTAGTATCATCCAACTGAGTTTGAAAAGTAGTGGGTTGAATCTTCCATCTAAAATTTGAAGTAGTTCGATAATCTCTACTATGTTAGTTGAAGGTTGTCAATGAATTGTGAAATTGTAAAAGGCTTGGCATTGTAGTTTCCTAACATTTTTTAATAGAAGTAGCATACTTATGATATTGATCTAGTAGATTAGGGGTGTTTTTAATTTCCACAAAATAGAATTACATTCCAAAGATCCATACTAAGGGTCGAAAATGAAGTTAAATATTTTGATATTTTGAAAAGTGTATAGATTACAATTTTTTTCGCAACTATTTTTTTTTTAGATTGCAGGATTAGTCGGGTATTTTTCCCCCTATAAAATATAATGTGCTTGGTATGCAACTATTTATTTTTAATATTTAAGGGCTATTTATTTTTTTAATTTAATTTTGTGTCGCATTTTTATGGAAATGACTCAACAAAATAATATATTGAGAAATAAGAGTGAAATTATTGTGATAGGAATCCTCATTCACTATGTACTAATCATTATTTCATTCCCCTTTACACTTCCATAAATTGGTTCCCTACCTCAAGGTTATCATTTTATTTTAGGGTTCATTTTTTATTGAAAAAGGTTAGAACTTTTTGTAATGTCTCCATCTACATCTAAAAAAAATCTCTATTATGTTTGGTTGTTCAACTTATGATCAAATGCTTTAACGTTTTTGTCCTGAATAAGTTTTGTACCCATGAGCTCTTTGATTTTCTTTTTGAAAAGGCTTGTGTAATTAATCTACAAGAATTTACTAAATATTATTTGCTAATTTGCTCTTGCAATAAGTAAATTGGTCATTAATGCTTGTAGGCTAAGATTTATCTTTTATTTGGTAATAATTTTAAAATATATATATTTTTAATTACTTAATTCAAGTGCATAAATCACAACTAAACATATAAAGTAATAATAATATCTCTTTTTTAATAGATTTCCAATTTTAATGTTAGGGATGATAAGAAAGACTAGTGGTATGTGGAGATGGGCATACAACATTTGACTAGATAATGACCACAAATATCAAAGTTCTATATGATTTTGATAACCTTTTCATTAACTACAACTAACAATTGCACCTTGGTGTGCAACGGGTACACTGAAGAGGTGTGGAAGGTAAATTAGGGAAAAATTTGGTATAATTTTTTTTTGTACAGTTGTGCATTACCTGAGGTCAATTGGTAGGAAATTTAGAAAATGATGTTGCCTATGTAACAAAGGTCTCAATGGAGAAGTGAAAGCTTACAATAAACTATTGCAATCACTTATAAGGATCCAAATATGACCTTAACAAAACCTTTGAATTATGAATATAATCACACTCCATTACCAATAGGCTCACGCTATGTTTGCAATAGGGAGAGAGAGAGGGCGGAGATTTAGAGAGAGCTAGAGAGTTAGAGCAGAAGGGGTAAGGAGATAGAGATAGAAATGGAGATGGAGATGGAGATGGAGAGGTAAAGGGATATAGAGAAGATAAGGACATATAAAGAAAGAGGAGAGATGGATAGATAGAGATGAAAGAGATAAATATATATATATATAGAGAGAGAGAGAGAGAGATAGAAATATAAAGATAGAGATAGGAAGTGATATATAGAGATAAATATCTAGAGAGGAAAAGAGATGTAGAGGTATAGGAAGAGGTAGAGGGAGAGAGAGGGAGAGAGATGGATAGATGGAGAGAGGACATGTCTAGAGATAGAGGGGAACAGAGGAAGATAACTTGGTAGAGATGAAGATAGAGAAAGAAAAGAACATAGAGACAAAGAGATAAAGGTATAGAGAGAGGTAGAGGGAGAGATAAATAGAGAGAGAAAGGGAGATAGAGAGATGGAGAGATAAAATAGAGAAAGAAAGGGAGATAGAGAGATGGAGAAATAAAGATGAAGAGGGAGAGAGAGGGAGAGGGGGAGATAGCGATATAGAGATATAAGGTAATATCTAGAGCGGGGGAGAGGGAGAGAGATATAGAGAGATGGACAAAGGTAAAGAAGTAGAGAGACAAATTTATAGATGAAGAGATAAATAAGGGGAGATAGAGAGGGAGTGATAGAGATATATTGGAAGAGAGATTAAGGGGGGAGAGGAAGAAATTGTACAATGTACAAAGAGGGAGATGTAGAGGTAGAGAGGGAGAGATATAAATAGAAGGCGATATAGGGCTCGATTGAGAGGGATAGGGATAAAGATAGAGAGATATAGAAAGATATAAGTAGGGAGATAGGATATAGAGAGTAAGAATGGAGGGAGAGATAGAGTGAATGAGAGAGAGATCAATAGATAGAGGGAGAGAGGGAGTGATATAGATAGAGGGAGATATAGAGTAGGAGAGATGGAGGTAGAGATGGAGTAAATGAGAGAGAGAGATCAATAGATAGAGAGGGAGAGAGGGAGTGATATAGATAGAGGGAGATATAGAGAGATGGAAAGGGACACGAAGGGAGATAGAGAGATAGAGGTAGAGAGATAGGGATAGAAAGAGATAGAGATAAAAGGATCAAGAGGCAGAAATAGAGATATCAAGTAGGAGAGATGAAGTGTATAAGAGAGAGATGTAGAGATATATGGAGGGGGAGGGAGAGATACAAAGACAAAGATAGAGCGAAATTAATATAAAGAAAGGTGTAGAGAGAGGGAGAGAGATAGAGAGGGGAGAAGATAAAGAGATAGCTCAGCATAGATAGAGATATGGATGGAGAAACATGGATTGTGTGAGTATATGAGTGAGAGACATGGAGAGATATAGAGAGGGAGATTATAGATATGTATAAATAGATAGAGAGGGAAGGAGAGGGAGAGATAGAGAGAAAAAGGAGGAGAAGTAGAAGGGGGAAAGAGTAAGATTTAAAGGAGGTGATAGAGACAAGTAATATAGAGAGGAAAGAGAGAGATAAAGAGGGGGGAGATAGAGAGATAGAGATAGATATAGAGATAGAGATAGGGAGGGAGAAACAAGGAGTGTGTGTGCGTGTTAGTTAGAGATATGGAAATACAGATATAGAGGGAGAGAGATATATAAATAGATAGAGAGGGATGGATGGAGAGATCTAGATGGAGAGAAACAAAGAGAGGATAGAGAGAAAGATAGAGAGAAAGATGAAGAGATAGAAAGAGGAGGGACAAAAAGATAAAGATAGGAAGTTATATGTGTGTGTGTGTGTGTGGAGACATTGATATGTATGTATAGAGAGAGAATAAAGAGATGCGAAGAGAAAGATAGAGCTCTTTATATCTCTATCCCCTATCTATAGATCCATGTTTCTCATTATCTCTTATTCACTATCTTCCTCTCTCCTCTATGTATCTATCTTTTCCTATCTCTTTCTCTATCTCTCCCTCGCATTCTCACTCTATAAATTGTAATTAAGATTGTTATTAATATTATGTAAGTTATACAATAATATTATTTAAGTTTCCATATAATATATATGAAAATCAATTATTTATATATTATATATTTTATAGTATAATAATTATTAAAACAAATTAAAATAAAAATGTGAAAAAATTAAACATATAATTTACTATTTATATATTATATTTATTATATAATATAATATAATCATTGTTAAAATCTTAAATATATATCTAATAAATATTATATTAAAATAAACTATTTGTATGAATTCTTAATAATATGAAAAGTTGATTAAGATATTTTTAGATGGCGTCTGGGTCTGCAACTTTGTGGGCCGTGCTAGGGCATCTGAGCCCTAGCTCGTGACTGGTCTTTTTCTGCTCCTACGCAGTTTGGGTGGGGTCTTGTTGTGCATTCAGGGGGGGTTGGCTCTTTTTTCAGGTGTCTACATTGATTTTTTGGGTGCACGACTGGTGTTTGTTTGAGTCTGCGTTTCTTTGTGAGCTCGGGGGTCTCTTTGGTTCCCTATGTGGTGGGTTTTTTTGCAAGGCTTATGCGGTGGTGCATGCGGTGGTGAACAAGGTGTTGAGAGCAAGGTGTGGTGCTCACTCTCCTTGCTTGGTGTGGATGTGGGTGGGCTGGTGCAGAAGATGTTTGTGCTGAGCATAGTCTGGGGGTGTGGTGTGGGTTTCTCCCACCCAATACCATTTAGCATTTTTGCATACCCGTTTAGGGCTTGATGGCCTTTTCGAAGGGTGAGACATCTAGGGTGTCTCTTGATTTGGACTTTCACATGGCGATTGGATCGAAGTCTTCGACTCAAGGCATGAAATATTTTTATAATAATTTATTTTCTCTGGATCTAGGGTTTGTTGGAGTGGGTTCGTCTAATGGTTCGACGCTCAAGAAGATTAATGGTTGTCTCGAGCGTTGCCAAGAAAGGCCTAAATTGGTGATCCCACCTAAGATGATTGCCGAAGATGTTGAATATTATATGAACCACTCTTTATATTGCAAATTTTTGGGGATGAGGGTTTCACTACAGTTTTTAGAATCTTGGGCCCAGAGGACTTGGGCGCCAGAGAGAGAAATGGAGATCTTGTTGTTGGCCAATAGTTACTTCATGGTTACCTTTAATTGCATGGCTGATCGCACTAGGGTCTTTGAGGGAGGTCCTTATTTCCATAACCAGGTGGGGTTGTTTATCAAACCATGGCATGCTGGCTTTATCCCCTCGGAGGAGCTCCCAAATCATGTTCCCATGTGGGTTTTTTTGCCTTGGTTTCTGGTGGAATGTTGTTGAGAGGATGCTTTGCACTTGTTGGCGTCGATGCTTGGAAAACCAGTTGGATCCTCGATGCAAACCTTGGGTAAAAAGGTAATGACTTTTGCTCGTATTTTTGTTGAAATTGATCTTAGTACTTAGCCTTTGCTCGATGCTGTGGATATGTGTGCGGGACCCTTCTCTTGGGTGCAATAGTTGGATTATGAGACTCTTCCTTTCTGTTGTCGTCTATGTCATGAATATGGGCATTTGCAGCATAGATGTCCAAGATATAAGCCGGTGGAGTCTCAACCTACACAACCTCCCCAAAACCCTTCTACGGCTAATAAGGGGAAGGGCCTTGCCTCTGGAGAGGTAGTTGGTGCTGATGGTTTTGTTCAGGTTAAGGCTTGTAATAAGAATTATGGCTAGAAGAGGACCTTTAAGGAATGAAAAGATGATACTTTTAATAGGTTTGAGGTACTAGATGATCTCAGCCAGCAGAAAGTGAACTTGGGTTTGTTGAGTTTGGTTCAAGAGGTTGAGGATTCTACAAAAGTGGGCAATATCTCTAGTGTTTCATTGATTCTACCGGGTGGCGATAATTTACACATGGATACAAATCAACAGTTAGTGGTCTCAAAGGTGCCAGTTCTTTCTGCCGAGGCACCAAAAGGTGGTGGGGTTTCTCCTCCTTCTGGACAAATCGTATGTCTGAATGTGAATAAGTGCAACAAACCCTCTCCTTAGTTGGGCCTTTTACAAAGAGATCTTAAGAAAGGTGGGGCAAAGAGACATGCCAAACTTGGTAGAAAGAAGGATCTAGAAAAGATCAAGTTGATAGGTGAGACTTCGGTGGAGTCAGGGTCAATAAAGACTCTGGATTCTCATTTTTCAAACCCATCGAAATGATTATATTATCATGGAATGTAAGGGGCTTGAACAGCGGCCCTCGACAAAAAGTAGTTCATGATTTGGTTAGGAAACATGGTCTTGATATTATTTTTCTATAGGAGACCAAGCTATCAGTGGAGAATATGTTTAGTTTGGCGCCTAAGTTGTGGTGGAAGGGGGAGTGCCAGTGCATTGGTGCTCATGGGTCTTCTGAGGGCATAGCTTGTTTGTGGAACCAGCAAAAGATTTGTCCTCTTTAGTGGTTGTCCTCTAAATTTGCTGTCTATGATTGCTTCTAGCTTTGAGATAGGGGAGATGTTGCTCCTTTCTAATATCTATGCTCCTATTGATCTCTGGGGTAAGTAGTCTTTATGGTCCCATATTTGGTTTTTCTGAAATTGGGCTCCTTTCCATCCTTGGATCCTAGTCAGAGATTTTAACGCTATCATTGAGTTGGCTGAGAAGTGTGGTGGTACTATGCGGCTGGAGCCCTCTGCGATGCTCCTGTGTGATAACATTGATGCTTTGAATTTAGTGGATATTAAGCCCAGTAATGGTCAGTTTACTTGGAACAATCACAGGGTTGGGGATAATTGTATTGTGGAGAGATTGGACCACTTCTTGGTTTCCTGTTACTGGATTGGTGGTCTATGGTCTTCTTGTTTTGAAATTTTGGATTGGAGAGGATCTGACCACTGGCCTATCAAGCTGGGTATTGTGTCAAGTCGTGTGCCTCGTTCTCCTTCTTTTAGATTTTAGCTCATGTGGTTGCGGGACCAATCTCTGTATGATCATGTGGCTGACTGGTGGACACGTGGTAGACCTGCTTTCGGTACGACAATGTACACCTTTGCTAAACTTCTTCAGTATGTGAAATATCAGCTCAAGTGGTGGAATCTTCATTGCTTTGGGAACATTTTTCATGCTAAGGCAACTGCTCAGGATGAATTGGATGGTATCACAAGACTGATAAGGGAGGGTGGGGTGACTGAGGATTTGCTTTAGGAGGAGGCTCAGGGTTTGAAAGCTCTGGAGGAGTGCAAGCTGTGGGAGGAAATGTATTGGAAACAAAAGGAACAAATAGAGTGGCTTCAAGAAGGGGATAAAAACACTGATTTTTTCTTCAATTCAATGAAATCCAAGAGGCAAGGCAATTCTATTTCGGTTCTGGTGAATGACCGGGGTGAGAAGCTTTCCTCCTTTCCTGAGATCTCAGGAGAGGTGGTGCATTATTTTTCCTCTCTTTTTTGGGATGATTCTCAATGGGGGTCTCCTGAAGAAGCCCGGGTTCTTTCTTGTATCCCCCCTCTAGTTTCTAGAGAAATGAATGAGCTTCTTATGAGTAATATCGCACTGGAGGAGCTTGGGGGGACTATTTTCCAGATGAAGAAAGGGAAAGTTCCTAGACCTGATGGCTTCCCAGTTGAGTTTTTCCAAGAATTCTGGGATATTATCAAGTTGGACCTTTTGGTTGTTGTTCAGGAATTTCAGCGGAATAAGCAGTTACTAAGGGCTTTAAATTCTACCTTTCTTTGCCTCATTCCCAATTGTGATGGGGATGATAGGTTAAGTCAATTATGTCCCATTTCTCTTTGCAATGTCATTTATAAAGTTATCTCTAAGTTAATTGCTGATAGGTTAAAAAAGGAGCTTAAGGAGCTGATCTCTGAGGAGCAAAGCAGTTTTGTGTCGGTTAGGAAAATTCTGGATGGGATTATTATTGCAACCGAGACCATTCATTCTATGGCCAGCTCCAAATAAAAGGTGATGTTCATTAAGTTGGATATGGCTAAGGCTTATGACAGGGTCAGATGGTCCTTCCTTCGAAAGGTTCTCAGTGTCTTTGGTTTTAGGGAAGATTGGATTCATTGGGTTATGAGTTGCGTTACTTCAATTTATTTCTCTGTGATTATAAATGGAGAGCACTCTGAATTATTTGGTGCTTCTAGGGGGCTTCGTCAGGGGGATCCCCTCTCTCTGTATATGTTTCTTCTCTTTGCTAAAGGTTTGGAGCAGTTGATTAGAAGTAATGTGGAGGTTGGTCTAATTCAGGGTTGGCAGTGGGGTGGTGAATTTCCTCCACAGTCGCACCTACAATTTGTGGACGATACTACTATGATGGGAAAGGCTACAATGAGAGAAGCTGCTAATATTCGTAGGGTGTTGGATGTCTACCTAACTACCTCTAGACAATTGATTAATGAAGATAAATCTCCCATCTTCTTTTTTAATACCCCAAGCCTCATCCAACAGTGGATAGCTCAGACCTTGAGATTTCAGATTGGGAATCTTCCTTTGACCTATCTTGGTATCCCTATGTAAGATGGGAGATTTCCTAGGGAGTCCTGGAAGAATATTTTGGATAAATTTTGGGTAAAATTTAATCACTGGACTCATAGGTGGTTATCTTTTGTTAGGCGTGATCAGTTAATCAAGTCTGTGGTGCAGGCTTTGCCCATTTATAGATGCATGCTTCAGGTTGCCCCAATGAGCTTTGTTAAGCAATTTGATTCTATGGCTAGTAAGTTCTTATGGGATGGTTTCTTGATGTCTTCTAAGTGGAGTTTGGTTAGATGGGAGGTTGTTTGTAGCCCAAAGCAGTATGGGGGTCTTGGATTACGACAGTTGGCTTTGAATGGGGTGTTCTTGTTACGAAGCTGTATTGGCGGTGCTACATTGAGCAGGGTAAGATTTGGGCTAGGGTCCTATACCAAAAGTACTTCTTGGGGATTCCTCAAACTGAAATTCCTCAGTATCCCCTTGCTGGGAAGGGTTCAGTGATTTGGGGGACCCTCAAAAAGGGGGCTGCTCTTATTAAGGATGGTTTATTTTGGATCTGCAAGCAGGGGACCGAAGCCCAATTCTGGTTTGATTCCCGGGATGGCTCTCCTCCTCTCATCTCTCAGTATCCTAATTTATTGAATCTTTGCCAAAGGTTTCTTGAGGTTGGTTGGTCACAGGTGAGTGACTTTAAATCATTCTCTTCTTGCAGGCAGCTTGAGGTGGCTAGATGGAAGTCTCCTGATGTTTGGCCGGATGTTGGTCTGTAAGAGGAATGTGTTGTGCTGCAAAGTGTTCTTTCCAGTCGATGATGTAGTTCTCTCCAGGAGAAAGATGTGCTTGCTTGGGCTCCTAATCCTATGGGTGTTTATACTATTGCCTCTAGATATAAGGTGTTATCTTCCCACAGGGTGATTGGGGAGGAAGTTCAGTGGTGGAAGAAGGTTTAGAGCAAGTTCTCCTGGCCAAAGTGTAATTGCTTTGTCTAGTTGTTGACCTAGAATAAGTGTTTGACTTGGGACAATATCAAGAAGAGGGGTTTCCAAGGCCCTTCTGTTTGTGTTTTGTGTGGGGTTGCTGAGGAGGAGTCTTCTCACTTGTTTTTCTGTTGTCCTTTTGCTATCCATATCTAGCATTTTTGGTGGGGTGTTTGGCAGAGGCCCTATGTTCATGCTTCCTCTTTGATTGAATTTTGGAATAGTGTTGGTAGACCTCCCTCTATGACCTCTTTCTTACAGGAAGTGTGGTACATGGGGCCTATCTTTCTGCTATTGCATATTTGGTTGGAACAAAATAGGCGTATTTTTTGTGGTGAGAAGAAGCTTGTGCAACAAGTTTGGCAAAGAATTTTGAGCATGATTCAGGAGACAGTGGAGGCTAAGTGTGTTGTGAGCTTTCCGCTAGAGAAAAGGGATGCTGAGGTGGTGGAGAGATTGGGGATTCAGGGGTTGTCTGTGACTTCTGCTTGGGTTAGGAGAGGGCAGAAGGCGAAGCAAAAAATTCATACAGTTGGTAGTTCCCTCCTGATGGGGTTCTGAAGATTAATACTAATGGCTCTTCCAGGAGAAATTTGAGACCTACTTGTATTGGGGGGATTAGAAGGGATTCTTTAGGTTCAATGGTTTTCCTCTTTTCAATCCATGAGGGGTCGAAGACTATCAACGTTATGGAAGGTTTGGCAATACTTTGTGCCTTTGAGAGGGCTCATGCTTTTGGGTGGAGAAGGATTATTTGTGAATCTGATTCCCAGGTCTTGATCCATTTGCTCATTGAGCGAAAAGTGGAGGGGGTCAGTTGGCAGTTGGCTATAATTGTGCAACAGATTTTGCAGGTTAGTTCATTGATGGAAATGGTGACTTTTGTTTATATTCTGAGGGAGTGGAATAGAGCTACTGATTGCTTGGAAAAATGGGCTTCTAAGCGTGTCAATGGTTGGAGAATCGAGGAGTGGGGGTTTATTCCTCCAGAGCTTCACTCTGAGCTGGAGGGAGTTCTTGCTAAGGATAGGGCTGGTTTAGGAGTTGGCTGACTTTGGTTGTGCTCTGTTTTTATGTTTTTGTTGTTTTGGGGGACTTTGGTCCTTTGCTTTCTTTGTAATGTTCCTTTATGATTTTCAATAAAGTTTTTACCACTTTTATTTAAAAAAAAAAACTATTTGTATGTTAAAATGGATTACTTATATATAATATATTATAATATTATAATTATTAAAATAATTAAAAAATATTTTTTTTAAAACAATTAAGCATATAATTTATTATTAAACAACTAGATATGAAACCCTACTACAAGAAAAAACAGACGAACCTAAAAGTTAATCTCCATACAAATTGTTGATTCAATTTATTAACACTAAACAAAAATTCAATCTCATGTGCCTCTCCTGTTTTGATAGATGCTGCACGGAACCGATGATGTTACACACAAGATTTTGTCACTTAGGTGAGGAATGTTTTAAATGACTGAAATTTGTTTTTCCTAATGTGAGCCACTTTTTGGAGGAATTGTTGGCAACGAAGAACACACAACGAAGGCACATGAATGAACACACATGATTCATTTAATCTTCTTGCTTCCCCTATTTGGAAATCTTCGTTGTTGCTAGACAAAATCAGCGCTGCGAATTTTAAATAGGTAACGCCTTTGGCATAAATATCTCCCTACCCTAATCATTTCTAACTCATCTTTCCTTTCTTCCCTCCTCCCCTCACATGCCACCATTTCCCCCTCCTCCTCCTTTTATTATTAAACACATATACTTAAAGCTATGTATGCCTACTTTTATAATGATTAGATTGATTTCAATGTACTTTGATGCCAAACTATATACATCCCTTTAAATTTTCTATCAACTCATCTTTTTGCACCTTCTAAAGAAAATATTGAAAAGAAAGATAAAGACAAAGAAAAGTTGTATGGATTTACTATTAAATCCTGTAGACACATTGCAATGATAAGTCTCAATCAAGACACTATCACATCTAATTTGACTACCATCATTACACTACAATTATTTTTTAACATAATCCAAATACACATCAATTTTAAGTAATAAAATAAAATAAATATTTAGTATTTAAAAATAAATAAAGTGTAAAATAACTACTATTTAACCATTAAATTAGATAATTATTTAAATAGAGTTTTGTCATACTGCAAAAATGAGCCATTGACAACGATATTATATAGGTCTCCCCACATCAACTATTCAAACAAATATCACAAAATATCCACTAACCACTGAATTGCGCTGTAGTATAGCGTAATGCGGCTCAAAATTCATGCCGAACATATTGTACGGACGGTCTGAACACAGTCTGAGCCTAAGTTGATAGAATGAGCATGAGATCCCAAAATAAGAACAAAATTGCCATTTTATAAAAACTCCAATTTTGAATGTGTGGCCAGGATGAGAAGATGAAAAATACCCTAGAATCAATGGTCAAGATTGAATGTTGAAGTATGAATTAGGGTTAGGTCAAAATTAGGGCAATGACAAGAAATGAATGGCCAAGATTGAATTATAAGATAATTCAATCAAGGGTCGAAATTAAATGAGATGTTAAGAGATAAGATTTGATTTGGAAGATAAGATTGGCACGGACAAAGAGGTTGCTGGAGAAATTAAATAATAAAATTTATTTACTCCAGGTGACCAGTGAATAATTAAATAATAAAGATATTATTAAATTATAGAGGAATGTGACAAAAAGAAACATTTTGAATTAAATAATGATTTAATTCAAAATTCAAGAGAGTGGACTAAATTAAATAAATTAAATTTATTTAATTTAATGAGAGAAGAGGCTAATGAATAATTAAATAATTAAAATAATTATTTAATTATAGTGGAAAGTGGACAAAATTAAATAAATAAGAATTATTTGATTTTAAAAGAAGGGACTTAATTAGTGACGTAATTAAATAAATAAAGTTTATTTAATTAATCAAGAAGAAATAAATGACAAGGGGAATTAAATAAATTAAGAAATTTATTTAATTAAAGGAAGACTTTAGACAATTAATGATTTAATAAATAAATTAAAATTTATTTATTTAATAATCATGAAGAATAAAATGACATGAATTAATTAAATAATTATGAATTATTTAATCAATAGTCGAATGGACCAAGGACATAATTAAATGTCTTAATTATGCTAGGATCTAAAGAGGTAAAAATGAAGCCGTGTCTAGGTCATTTTAGGTGTTACATTTTGCCCCTCTTTGTCATAATGTCGCTTGTCGCGTTGTGACAAAGAAAATAAGTCAAAGATATGCCCCAGCGAGGGAATAGAGTATCACTGCCCCCTCGAGAAATTTTCAAATTTTGGGTCGGCGCCAAAAAAATTTGCAAAGGGTCCCGATAAATCAATCTGATGATCAGAAAAACAACGGTGCAGTCGATTTCAGATTCTGACATGTGTAAAGCAACTTACGAGGAAGTGAAGGGTGTTCAAATGAGCCTCCAGGATTGACTTTGTTTGAAAAATGCCATTTTGACCTTATAAATAGGTTGACAAAGGGGGTAAAGTTAATTCACTTTTACCATTTACATTGTGCAACTTGAGAGCTCAGAGCGAAAGGCGCAGCAGCGAGGATGGTTATTCCAGTGTCAGAGCACCGCGGAGAGATCGTGAGGACCTTCAGACGGCCAGAGGGCTCAGAGCCGGTGGTATGTACCCTAAACTCACTTGGTCATTTTATCATTTTACATGCTATTTATTGCTTTCTAGGGTAGTCAATGAGTGCACCGCGACGCATATGCGTTCGCGTAAGCCGCAAATGCTTTCGCGTTCGATGCATTTGATGCATCGCGACGCAAGTGCAAAGAATAAATGAGCTGTACCGGTGGTTTGCACCGCATTTGATATTTCGTGTGATGCAAGTGACTTGTCGAGTCGCATTTGACCGCTAAAGTGTCGCAATCATTATTTCGCAACGCAACTACTTATTTGAATGTCACAATTGTACTGTCGTGCCGCATTCGCAATGTTGCAACGCAACTGCACAATTTCGTGACGCACGTATCATATAGAGATGCAATTGACATGTCTGAACGCATTTGATTTTTTGAACGACGTAGTTGTATGTTCGCGACGCAATTGCTTATTTGCGACGCACTTGCTTATTGTCTGAATAAAATTGTTTTGATGTTTGCGTGACCTTAGATGCCTTCCTGATGATTACAGTTGTCCAAAAAAGTGCTAATGTAGTGTTTGTCTTTTTGCAGAGGCAGCTTGCCCCTATTTATACCAAAGAGAGCAGACCGACCACCTTTCGGTTTGCCGATCAGTTGGGCCCGCGAGAGTGGCGATGATTGATAAGACTAGACTTATTCTATGCTGCGTTCATGCCCGCCATTCGGGCGAACAGGGGTTTGTTGACGGCGCTGTGCGAGCGATGGCATTCCGGGACCTGTTCCTTCCACCTGCCAACAGGTGAGGCTACCATTACCTTGGAGGACGTCTACCGTATTCTCTGGATTCCTATTCGAGGGGAGCGGATTGTGTACGATCCACATCATGGTGATCAGACCTTTCGTGGGTATTATCAGGATCAGGGTGCTGGACTCGGCATTTAGGGTTATAAGATCCATTGGGATTTCCTAGCAGAGCACTATGGGTGCTTCGATGCATTCCTAGCGACTCTGATTGCTGGCATTTTGGTTCCTGAACGACGAGGACATGGATTTCTGATTAGTTGGGGGGACGTCCTGGTTGGCATGCGACGGGACAGGACAGTGTATGCCTGGGGTCCCTGCTTGCTAGGGACGCTTTACCATCAGCTTCACAATGTCGTGTACAGGAGAGGAGAGAGTAACTCCTGTGGGACCACCCTTATGATGATCTGGGCATAGGAGCACATTGCCATATTCTGCCCTCCCATTGACAGACCACAGCTAGCTGAGGGGATGCCCTACTCCTACTACTATGCCGGCGCATTACAGTAGACCCATATGGGCGAGATAGGGGGGTGGCGGCACAGGATCGATACCATGTTGACATTCATCTGGAGGCCCTACAGGGATTGTGAGGCATGGGATGATGAGGATGAGCATCTGAGCTTCTGTAGACAGTACAGATACCTTATTGGTAGGACCATCCAGACGTCCTTGATCATTGAGATGTACCTACTGCAGCCTATGTTGAGACAGTTTGGCAAGAAGCAGGATGTGCCCATGGGGATGGCCGAGTATGCCAGGTCATCCAGAGAGTATGCATGGGGGCCGGCCATCCTAGTGGATTTCGCGACACAGCAAATAGATGGGTTAGTAGCTCAGGCCTGGGGTTGGAGAGGCGGAGAAGCAGATCCAAGTACGACGCCAGCTTATGACCTATGGTGGCAGGCATGCAGACCCATGCCATTGACAGATCCTGATGGGCCAGCAGCAGTTGACAGGCGGTCAGTCATTCCTCGGGTGCCACGAGCTAGGCAGGGAGGCAGAGGTAGAGATGGAGGCAGAGGCAGGGGCAGAGGCAGGGACAGAGACAAAGGGAGGGGTGGGGATGGAGGGAGGGACGGAGGCAGGGGTGGTGATGGAGATGGAGGGAAGGGTGGAGACGGAGGCCGTGGTGGAGACGGAGGCAGAGACGGAGGCCGGGGTAGGGATGGAGGCCGAGGCAGAGATGATGGTGGAGATGGTAGGAGGCGACAGTGGGATAGACAGAGACAGGGCCGGAGGGTGTGCCCACGAGTGGCGAGGGTGGCATTAGATGCCATCCCAGAGGTTGGTGAGGAGGGAGAGGTTGAGGAGCAGTCTAGATAGGAGGGAGAGGGCAAGGGGAGACAGGAGGGGGAGCCAGAGGTGAGGGGATAGGAGGAGGCGAAGGGGGAGAGACAGGAGGAGGATGTGGAGTTGAGGGGAGAGGCGGAGGATGTGGATGTCAGGGCACCGGAGGAGGTTGAGGTGGATGTCAGGGCACCAGAGGTGGAGGTAGATGTCAGGGTGCCGGAGGAGGAGGTGGCAGGGTAGGATGATGATGATGATGATGAGGAGGATGATGCCATAGGTGAGGCCGAGAGGCTTCTCAGATGGCAGATGGTGGAGGGGGAGGAGGAGATACCATCCACCTCAGGGTTTCTGCCAGATGCTACAGCTGATCAGAGAGTGGCTAACCTTCAGCAGAGATTAGATGCTAGCTTGGCACAAGTTAGGTCTTTACAGTCGGCACTGGAGGTCGCTAGGGTAGAGCGGGACCAGGTGGTTATCCGCCAGCAGGATGCGGCCCAGTGGTGCACAAAGTTTGCAGCCTTATGCACAGGACCGATGGGAGACATGGCTCGAGAGTTCACCAGGGTGAGCACCAGATTGGGGCAGTACATGACCCTTTATGAGCAGGCAGTGCCGCCAGAGTGACGGGATCCTACCTTGTCCCGATCACAGACGAGGATAGGCAGTGGGCATAGGTCAGGTAGTGACAGTGGTACCAGGAGCCATACCAGTGTCGGAGGGTCTACTTCCACAGGACACACTTCAGGTCACAGGTCACACCATTCCCGCAGGCATACTTCGAGTCACCATTCAGGGCATAGTCAGGGTTCCATTGGTTCAGTGCAGAGGTCAGGACAGGTATAGCCACCAGTTACAGATCCTTCTATCTCTCAGAGTCTAGCCGCAGTGACCTCACAAGTGCTCTATACTGTCACAATGATGCCTTCACTCGCAGTTCCCTCATCTTCACAGACACAGGCCACTACAGGACCATCCCTTGTTTCAGCGCCCGTGACAGAGTTGCCTCCGCCACATTCTTCTCCCCGAGGAGATGATGAGAGTCTTCCCTAGGGCATATTTGTATTGTGACACACTATATTATTTGAGCCTGCGAGCTCCATTTTTGGGATATCCATTGACTCTATCCTGTGACATTGTGTATTTTTGAAATGATTCTATATGATGATGCAGCTTTGATGCGGCCTACATGTGTTATGTGATGCTCTTTGCTTTATGTATTATGCTATGTTTGATGTTTAATTTATGATGCCATGTGTGTACCATGATGCCAATTTGTGATTTTTGATGTCATGATTATGCAATGCTTATTTATATGATTATGTTAAATGGTGTGCATGGTGTATTGATGTAAAAGATGCAATGTGAATGATTATGTTAATGCAATGCTTGTGATTATGTATATGATCTAATGTCATGTATGATATTATTGAATGCCATGGATGATGTATGTATGGACCTAATGCAATGTATATATATGATCATGTATGCACTTATGTTTTTTGATGTCACAGGATATCATCGTGGGATGGACGAGAGAAGATGATCATATCAAAGAAGAGAAGGCATGAGCCCGATGAAAATGCATTTAATTCCTAGACCAAATCCTTCAAAACTTTACTGTAGGACTTTTGATATTTATTGCTCTTAATCATCATTGGGAAAACTGTTGTAATGGCCAACAAACACCATGATATGACATAGATCAAGGTGTGCAAGGTTGTACCATTACATAAGTCAAACAGTCACAGACAAGGATGATCATGACTCATACTACGAGCGTGATTGCCCCAGTCTTGTTGTCATAATCAACCACAAGCAGAAAAAGATAAGGACAGATCATGAAACGTCACTGCTTCTCTAAATCTTGTTTCCAGGACATCCTTGAGAAACTAGTGACATGATTGCCAAAATACAAAAATAAAGTCCCTATCATGATATGTCATTGCTTTTCTAAATCCCAGAATCAGGACCTCGCTGAGAAGCTAGTAGTCATGCGTGTCAATTGTCATGCTACGTCGCTGCTTCTCTAAATCCTGCTTAGTGGGATCTCGATGAAAAACTAATAACATGATAAAAGATCAAAAGACAATTGTCAAGTGTTTTCCAAGTGTGTCTGGATATCCACTATTCTAATGCCAAGATGCCATGTTTGATAATGTCAAGATGTCGAAATGTCTAAAGTTTTGATTGACCTTGGAAAATGCCGAGACTTGGTGAATTCAGGAAGGACACATCCTGAATAATGTCAATGACTAGAGGATTTTGATCCCTAATGGTCGTAAGGGGTCCCTCAAAATAATGACGATGCCTAGGAAGGACACATCCTAAGGCATAAATGACAGAGTTGGTTCTTCAGAAGGACACATCTGAAGAATACCGATGTCACAAAGAGTGATCTTTAGGTGTCAAGAGGATCACTCAAAATGTCGAATGACGATGACAACGCCTAGGAAGGACACATCCTAAGGCATAAATGACAGAGGTTATCATTCAGAAGGACTCATCTGAAGATTAATCAAAATTTGACAGTTTGACTTGTTTATGATGATTTGAGTTGTTTTGCTCGAGTTTGACCTATGTTTGACCATATGCTTATGAGATTTCCATGTTGAATAAATGATTGTTTTCCTTTGGTTTAGGAGTCTTCCCATGTGGAAACTGATTGAAGACTTTTGACGTGTGTGTCAGTGTAGTGCCATGAACCCTAGTGGACTGACCTAGTGCGGCCTCTAGGGCTCATCGATAGATGGCCTTGCCTACGTCGTACACTCAGAGACCTCGTAGTTCGACATGACCAATGACTTTGTCTTGATGATCTAGGATTGCATCATGATTTTATTTTGACAAACCTAAAAGGACTGACCTAATGTCTCGGGGACTCAAGTATGATTCTTTCCTACGTAGCAAATGCGCAGAGACAACGTAGTTTGACTATGACATGGACTGATTGACTTGACTGACTATGACCAGAGATGACAGTTTACTTGTGTGCCTCGAATGGTCTAATGTTTTGTTTGGTTTTCTTCAGGACATTTTATGATTTTTAGGTCTTTTTTCAGGACATTTTATGATGTTTTTATCTTTTTTCAAGACATTTTATGATGTTTTTGTGATCATATGTGACATCCACTATAGTTGCATGATAAACATTTTGCCCCTAGTTAGGTCTCAGACTTAGCCATTTGGAAGGAATATGGACGGGATACTGTTGACTCGTTAGACAGACAGTCGTCAGGACTTGATGTCAATCATTTATCCACTATGACAGATCGGGTAGGATGTGATAGCGATTTGTGAAATAATGGTGAAGATTCCTTTCATCCTAGGCCAAGTTAGACAAAGCGACAATAGATGGCAGAGCAATGATTGATTACGCATGGCGCCTGTTTGCCAGGTTTTCACTATTGAACGAATCATTTTTCTCTTTACTATTTTCATGATTTTTCTGATTTTTTTGGTGTCACCAAGATGCCTTTTTGCCAGGTTTTCATCAAGGTGACGATTTTTTACCATTTTTCAAATTTTTTTTTTTTTTGGTTGTCAGCCCCATCCTCTGATGCTATGCGTAGAACTTTCGGAGATGTAAACTATTGATGGGTTCAGTCAACTATTCCCCATCTGGAGTTGCCAATTGATATGCTCCAGAACCAAAAGAAGATATGATAATGTATGGACCCAGCCAGTTTGGTTCAAATTTTCCTGGCTTTTCTCTGTCGACTTGGTTCCTAGGGTTCTGCATGAGAACCAGGTCGCCAATGTCAAACTTTCTGACCATAACCTTTTTATTGTAGCTACGACAAAGGCAGTTTTGATATGCTTGGAGGTGATTCAGTGAGTTTTGTCTTCTTTCGTCCAACATTTCTAGATCGTGCAAGTGTGATTGTCGGTACTCCTCTTCATTAGTTAGACCCTTCAAGGAGACCCATAGCGAAGGAATTTTGACCTCAATGGGTAAGATGGCTTCAGTGCCAAAGACTAGGGCGAAAGGGGTGGCCCCTGTTGGCGTACGAATGCTAGTTCGGTAAGCCCACAGAGCAGGGTTAAGTTGTATGTGCAAGTCACGGCCAGCGTCATTGATAGTCTTTTTGAGAATCTTGACAATGGTTTTATTCGATGCCTCAGCTTGGTCATTTCCTTAGGGGTAGTACGGAGATGAAAAGTGGTGTTGGATATGGAATCGCTCACATAACTCACAGACGTCTTGGTTTTTGAACAGACATCCGTTGTCAGTGATGATGGACTGTGGAAGGCCATACCGGCAAATGATGTAGTTGAGAATAAACTTTGATATTTGTTTACCAGTAATGTATGTCAATGGGATGGCTTCGATCCACTTTGTGAAATACTCAGTGGCGGTGATAATGAATTTATGTCCATTGGATGAGGTTGGATGAATCTTACCCACGAGGTCGAGTCCCCATTGAGCAAAGGGCCAAGGAGAAGTGATCGGCCGAAGTTCTTGTGCTGGAGCATGGACCAAGTCACTGTGTATTTGACACTTGCAACAAGTTCTGACATATTCAAGTGCATCTTTTTCCATGGTCAGCCAATAATACCCGAGCCTTGTTAGTTTCTTAGCCAGAGTAGGACCGCTCGAATGAGATCTGCATATACCGTCATGCACTTCTCGTAAGGTCGTACATGCTTCATCGGTGTCGAGACATCTAAGGAGGGTATTGTCAAAACTACAGCGGTATAGGGTGTCACTGATAATGACATATCTTGCAGATTTTCTAATGAAGGATTTCCTTTGGTTATTTGATAGGTTCAGTGGAAGGGTTTGAGTCTTTAGATAGTCATAAATGTCCTGATACCAAGGAGAGTTGGGACCAACAAGTCCGCAAACCATTTCCGATTTTGGGATATCATATGCCAGTATCAACAGCTGTTCTACTAGGAACTCAAATTGTGACACATTTTTAGGGATGTCCAAAAGAGAACTAATAGTAGCCATTGTGTCAGCTGCCTTATTCTGTGCCCTGGGAATTTTTTCAAAAGACACTGATTGGAAGTATGTTAGGAAACTTTCTACCATCCTTTTGTAAGGAAGAAACTTATCATCCTTTGTTTCATAGTCATCATTCACTTGGTTGATTACTAGCTAGGAATCCCTGAATACAAGCAATGTCTAAATTTTCCATTTGATTGCCAACTTGAGACCTGTAACTAGTGCTTCATATTCAGTAATGTTATTTGTACAAGGGAAAGTGATTTGAAATGACTTAGGAATGGAATCCCCTTGTGGTGTGATGAACAAGATTCCAGCACCTGAGCCATGACCAGTGTGAGACCCATCAAAATACAGCTTCCATGGTGTTGTTGGTTCCACGTGAAAAATGGACTCATCAGGAAAATCAGTTACCAATGGATGAGAGACTTGCATTGGTGCATCTTCCAATTGATCTACTATTACTTGCCCTTTTATTGCCTTGCGTTCAACATATTGTATGTTGAACTCACTTAGGATCATGACCCATTTTGCCAATCGTCCTGTTAATGCTGCTCGACTTAATAGGTATTTTAATGGGTCGATCTTGGCAACCAGTTGTGTCTGATGATTGAGCATATAATGCCTTAGTTTTTGGGCTGCAAAGACAACCGTGAGGCATGCACATTCAATGTATGTGTAATTCAACTCATAACCTATCAGTGTGTGGCTGATGTAGTAGATTGCCCTTTCTTTCCCTTCATGATCATTTTGGGCCAGTAATGCCCCCAGTTCTGAATTAGTGGTCGAGATATATAGAATTAATGTCTTTCCATGAATAGGCGACATGAGGACTGGCATTGATAGCAGGTAATCTTTGATTTGCTAGAAGGCCTCTTGACATTTATCTGTCCATACAAAGGGGACACCTTTGCGCAATAGGTACTGGAATGGGTGGCACTTATCTGCCAATTGAGCTATGAAACGGCGAATAGATTGTACTCGGCCTTGTAGAGTTCTGAGTTCACTGATCCCTCTAGGCGGAGGCATGTCTATGATTGCTTTGACCTTTGCTGAATCAACCTCTATGCCTCTTCGGGAAACTATGTACCCTAATAGTTTACCTGACGTGACCCCAAAAATACACTTCTTAGGGTTTAGCCGAACTTTGTACTCTTCCAATCTCTTCAAAATTTTGTTGAGTACCTTCAAATGATCTTTCCTAGTTGCTGATTTGGCCAATAGGTCATCTACATAGTCTTCCATTATATTGTGCATCATGTCATGGAAGATCATGGTCATGGCCCTTTGGTATGTGGCACCTGCATTTTTGAGACCGAAGGGCATGACGTTCCAACAGTATGTACCCCATGGGCATGTAAATGTTGTTTTGTGTTGATCCTCAGGAGCAATGCAGATTTGATTATAGTCAAAGAAACCATCCATGAGGGATAGCATCTCATGTCCTGCAGTTAGGTCGACTATGATGTCAATGTTGGGCAAAGGAAAGTCATCCTTTGGATAGGCTTTATTTAGGTCTCAGAAATTTGTACATACCCGAATCAGTCCATTTGGCTTTGTCACCGGCACTAGGTTGGAAATCCATTCAGCATAATCTATAGACCTTATGAATCTGACATCCAGTAATTTTTTTAATTCAGCTTTGACCAATAGAGCAACTTGAGGGTGCATTTTGCGCAACTTCTGCTTGACTGGTTTAGCATTGGGTAATAGTGGAAGATGATGCAGAACCAGTTTGGGGTTCAATCCTGGCATATCAGCGTAGGACCATGAAAAGTTGATCTTCTGTTCTGCAAAGAATTTATGAAATTTTGGTTTCTCTTCATCAGTCAATGATGCCGCAAATAGGACCATCTTGGGGTCTTCTGCAGTTGAAATGTTATCCTCTATTGTGTCCTCAATAAGCATGGCCGATTTCTCCTGCTGCACAGGGAGAAAGTCCAGTCCTCCCTCTTTGGGCACCTCAAAGAGGTTTTCACCCGTAGATTCGTCCTTTATTTTTACTATTTTACCGTCAAGAGGTGCCTTTTAGTTTTCACCTAGAGACGTTTCATTTTTTACTTTATTTTTACTTTTGCAACTAGAGGACTGAACAGTCTCACCGAAGTATGCAGTGCAGTCTAAATCAATGGAAAATCTGAATTTGTGGTCCCCCCTTGGTATGCCTTCTCGTAATCCCATGAATTCGGCAATGGCCTCATCATTCTGGAATGTGTCCAAAATTGGTGGTCCTTGTTGGTCCCAATCGACTAGTTCAGGGTAAACTAAGGAGATGCCATCGTTAGGGCTAGTGAATTTAGGTGAGGATGCGGACAACATGTAGATGGATTCAGTGATGTGGTAAATGAGGTTATCATCATCCAACTCTATATCAGACTCTATCCAATATTCTCCTTCACTAGTATCATGTTCGTTGTCGTAATAAGGAGTGAAGGTTTTAGAGTCCTGGTTGTCCCTGTCGTCTGACACTTCGGACTGATTGGATTGGTTATATTGATTGGACTGATGGAGTTTAGATGACGGGTGTAACGTGTCATGGGAAGTTGTAGTAGGACTTTGGATGTTTGGTGCTCGTTCAATTTGGAATGTTTTCCAAAATCATTGTTCAGAAGTCAGTTCCCCTGGTTCGACAAACAAATCATCAAGACAACAGTCACTTAGGGATCGTTCTAAACCAAATTTCCATTCGTGGGAGTCCGTTTCGGTGAGGGTTTCCCTAGTAGTCTCGACACTATCAGAAGCATGTACTCGCTCATTTGAACATCTTGAGGTACGCCGATCGTCATTGTTGAGTGATCCAAACCCTAATCCAAGATACTTTGAAGTTTGAAAAGTTTCTATAGGTTCCTGTCGACCAGTTTTATTTTTCCCAAGACCACTGGTACCATCGTAGCCTTTAGCCTTCATGATGTTGTAACCCTTACCATATTTTTGAACTGGTAAGGGAGGTAATGCGACTGTATCCTTATAGATCCATCATGTAATGTCAGCAAGGTCTTCATCACTCATGTCTCCCCACTTGATAAAAACTATACTCGGCGGAACTTTGAAAGTTTCTTGAGGTTCCATTCTGAAACATGGCCGCCCATATATCTTTGGAGGAGTGGGTATTGTAGTTATGTTGTATGTTGTATTTAGTTTGAACTCTCTGCAGCCCAGGTCCTGGATTTTGACAGTTGTCTCAGTCTTAGGGCTGGTGGAAGATGGTGGTATGGTGGAAGACATGGATGGAGTGGGTGTGGAAGATGAGATGAGTGTGGAAGGATCGATGTATTTGGATGATGAGGAGCCAGGTGCTTCTCTGTTAATAGGTACTCAGTTTTCGGAGATACCCCTTAAATTGGTACAATATTGGAAAGGGCTGGGAACTCCATATATGGTTACTTCTGTACCGTCAAAAGGAAACTTGAGGCATTGGTGGTATGTTGACGGAACGGCTTTTAAGGCATGGATCCATGGACGGCCAAGTAAGATGTTATATGGTAGCTCCAAATCCAGGACCTGGCAAGTTGTGTCTACAATGACTAGTTCCACTCTGATAGGGAGAGAGATAACACCCTGTGAAGAGCATTCTTCATTGTCGTATGCTTTGATCACTATACTTTTCGTTGGGTCCACGCATGCATCAGAGAACCCAAGAGCCTTAACCAGTTTGAGGGAGCATATATTCAACCCTGCTCCACCATCTATTAAAACCTGTCTAACTTTGTGCTTGTGGACAAAGACTTCTATGTGTAATGCATCATTGTGGTTGGTTTTATGTGATGAGTAATCTTGGTCCGAGAAGGCGACGTGGTGCGGCGTGGTGAGATATCCCACCATAGTTTCAAATTGATTGACATTGATGTCCTTAGGGACTGACAACTCTAAGAGAGTTTTGTCTAGGATTTCTTTGTACGCTAGAGAGATACGAAGCAGCTCAAGGATAGATATTTGCGCGGGAGTCTTTCCTAGTTGGTCAATTAGGTTGAATTGACTTTTGGGTTTCCACTGTTACGGGGTTGAGATAGGTTTTGGCTGTTTAGCAAATGAAGCGGGTTGTGATTGCTTAAGAGATGGGCCTACTATAGTGATTTTGGCTTGTCTAGGGGGAGGTGGACCAGCTATAGTGACCTTGCCACTTCGCGTAGTAGTATTACATTGTGGTGCTCTCTTGATCATAATGGTATTGATGTATTCCTCGTTAGTTCTGACATTATTTATTATTGGTCCACTAGAATAATCATACTTGGCTCGGGTGAAGTTAGCTTGGTTCTGTGAACTTGAAGTGGAAGCATTATGAGAACCATGGTCCTATAGTGGATTTTTGTGAATAGTATGATCTGAGTTGGAGGTGAATTGTGATCCGCCTACCTCGACGGTGCGATTTTCGATAAGGTCTTGTATTATGTTTTTCAGTTGTCGACAGTTGGAAGTTGTATGCCCTTTGACGTGATGGTATTCACAAAATGTATTGTCATTCCACCATGCTAGTTTGAATTGTCCTGGGTCATAAGGTTTTATTTTTGGGAGTGTGATGACCCCATGTTGGATGCATTTCTTAAGGACTTCCTCAATGGGTTCACCTAAATTGGTGTATGTGCGACCCCTAGGAAATTGTCTCATTTGATGATATTGTCCTTGACTATTTTGACTACTTTGATTGTTTGAAGAAGTATTGGGAGGAGGTGTCAATGTTGTTGTTGGTCTGTTTTGTTGTTGGACCCCTTTCAGGGCCAATACAGGACTTGCAGTCTTGGCGTCCACAACACCGTCATTTGTAACATGCTTATTCTTGACCCAATATTTGTTTTTGTCAGCGGGTGGGTTGGTGTTTGTGTTTTTGGAACCATATCTCAATTCTCCCTTTGCGATAAGGGCTTTCTCAATTTGGACCCCCTTTTCCACTAATTCTGTGAAGTTTGTGCAACAATGTATTTGAAATGCGAATTTTAGGGGCCCTAGAAGTGTTTGAACAAACATGTCAACTTTTTCCCTTTTAGGAATGTCAATGTGACATCGACTAGCCAGGCTTCTCCATTTTTGAAAGAATGGAATAAACGTCTCACCTGAATCTTCTTGTGTAAGATTGCACAAACTAGTGATAGAGGTATCCATGTCAATGTTGTATGCGTAATTTCTTATGAATCTTCGTTTGAGCTCATCCCATGTCTGGATATCCTTTTGCGTTGAAAACCATTCAAGGGCTTGACCTGCCAAACTTTTGAAAAAAGTCTCATCAAGTATGTTGGTTCGTAGGTGATATCCATACATTTGGTTGTGAATTCGCGAACGTGTTCAATGGGATTTGTCTTGCCTCTATATTTCGTGAAGTTTGGTGACACATATCCTCGCGGAAATGGAGGCATACGTAAGTTTGTGTCGAATGGGTATACATCTAGGTCATATGATATTTCTGATTTCCCGCCTGTAATGGACATGTTTTGCATTTTTTTCTCTAGATCCCTCACTATTGCTTTGAGTTCATCTATGGTAGGGTCATTTACATTTCCATATGTTGGATTGCCTGGTACACCATGTGTTCCTGCGTGAGTATAGGTGTATTGTGGCGGTACGGATTGTTGCGGTATGTATGACGTGTGTTGTTGGTATTGGAAGTTGTGATTAGGTGCATGTTGATGAGTATGAACGTTGGATGAGTATGTTGGAATGTGTCCCCCAGCTATGTGTGTCATTATTTGGGGGATGTTGTGACCATGAATGTTATGATATACCAATGATGTCATGGGTTGAGTTATTTGGCCACCTTGTGTAAATTGCTGATTTTGTATAAGGGGGACATTTGTATTTGTGCCTTGGGAGGCAATGACATTTGACTGTGTTGTCGTGTTAACATTTTGTTGTTGTCCTTGGATAAAGATGCGTCTTGTGGCTCCTCCCAAAGGATGTTGTGAATGACTAGTGACCGGTTTTGTTGAAGTTGTGTTCATGGTGGTAGATGTAGTTGTTAAGGGGGGGTTTTGGTGACTTGATGATGCCCCCGTGGTATTTACTGTTGTGGTAAAAAGAGGAGTGGAATAGTTTTCCCATGTTGTCGAGGAGCCAAGAGTGGTTCCATCCGATTGGGGTAGTGTTGTGGATGTTGTGGATGATTGTGATCCCCCAATAGATGTAGCGTTTATTGTATTGGAGATTTTTGGGATGTTGGGTGTGGTATGCGATGTCGTTGTGGTGTCAAAAGGGATGTTGCTCGTAGTGTTTGGAAATTGGCCACTATGTGAAATGTTATGTGTGTTGTTGGCATTAGGGTCATTTAGTGTGTTAATGTCAAATCCTTGTGGTAACTTAGCTCCTTCACTCAAAAGCATAGCTACGAATCTGTCTCTATCTTGACACGCTATTGTTTCAACAAGCTGATAGGCCTCTGGGTCTTGTGTCAATGCCTCTATGTTTTCCTGAAGTAGTTGACCATTTTCATCTCTTTGCAAGTAGCATTCGAATGTATTGTTTAATGGGGATTGTGTTGTCACTGGAGGTTGATTGTCTAGATTGGAAAATGGATCGGACAAAGTCCAGTTTGAGTCATGTGGAGGACTGTTGACAGTAAATGGGGGATCTTGCCTAAATTTTTCCATTTGTCTCTTTTGTTTTTGAAGTCTGGTTTCAACCATAAACTGAGATTGCTTAAAAGGGGATGACAACTAAATGCAAGTATGACACTATGTGAAGTCTAAGGTTCAAAATGATGACTAGAATGACTATTGTTTTTGGATTTTTGTGAATAAGGTATGCAATGTGTATGCAATGTAAGAGAAGGTTATCTAAGCACCTCTAGGCTTGAACTTTGTTTTCAATTTTGACTACTAAAGGACTTTGTTATGAATGACAAGTTTGACAAGATGGTGAGTCTTCCTAACTAGACTTTTGAGTTGGAAGAAATCTCACAAAAGAGGACAATGACTAAAAGGAGGTTTGATGACTTGGTCCAAAAGAGTCTAATTTTGAGAACAATGACTTTGCCAAGGTGTGCTTAAGATTTTCCTAATCCTAAGTATGCAAGTATGGATCTAGGGACAACGTAATGTTGAATGTATGAAACTAAAAGGAATGGGGTATTAAACCTATGGTGAGTAAATGCAAATGAATAGACAAGACTTTGAGCAATATCAAGTTTGGTTTATGACAGAAGCTTCTAGATGATAGAGTTTGACAAATGGTTGACAGTTTGAAGAGCTCACGTTTCGACTGTGAAGTTTAATTTTTTTACAGGCAAATGCGTCACAATTTAGCAAGTGCATCACAGTTGAGCAAATGTGGTTCGGTATATCAATTGTAGCTTTCGAATTGTCAAATGCGGCTCTATTAAGCAAATGCAGTTTTCCAGTTGTCAGATGCATCGCGACACCTATAGATGCGTTGTTCTAAGTTTCAGATGCGGTTTATTAGAGCAGTGAAGCAGTTGCGGTTCGACAGATGTGACTCAGTTTAGTTTCAAAGTGATTTTCTTGTTGTTTTGATGGAAGTTTTGATCTATTTGATGAATGTTTTGTTTTGAACTGTGGTAAAAACCAGAAAACACTTGACAAACACAGCGTTTTATAAAGTAACCAAACACACATCAAATAAGCACGATCCTAGGTTAGGCCATGACAATATTCGCTAGATTCCACGTGGGTTTCCCTAACCGCATATCTGTAGTGTGTGAATTCAGAAGCTTGGCTGCACGGGCTCCCCCTCACAGTGCACTCTCTTCTCAGGCCAACCAAGCTTCCAACCCCCATGAAACTCCCATGGCGAGCTGATCACCTCTACTACAAACTGCGAAAGTGTGGATGCCTTCACACCGACTGGTGTTGTGCTAGCAAATAGAAGGATTTTGGCTTACTACGCAAGATTTTTTAGTTCGGGACCCCCATTCAAGTGGCCATACATGGGGCAAGAGATTAATCACCATTAAGGTGGCACTCCAACCTGAAGAGGTTAAGCTCAACAGGGTTTAAGGGAGTACAACTCCGTCGTATGACACATCCGCACTCACAACCTTAGGTTTTCCCTTAAGGTTTACATTTATATATAGGTCGGGGGTAGCTTGGCTTTAGCTCCGTTGCCGGTTTGAGTCACGTTGGGGTGATGAAATCCCCAAGCAGGCCCAATTTCTAGAGTTGGTAACCGTTTCTCTTACACCCAAGATCGCCTCGAAAGCGCGAGGGGAGAGGATACTCCAATGTACCAAGTCAAGGTAAATAACAAATAAGAATGGGTCTGGTTTTCTGATCACAAGGTTTTCACCAAGTGAGAGCATACTCACCTACCACTCCACAAGCACAATCAATCAAAGAAGACATGATTCTTTTTATAAGCACCAAAAACAAATGTTTGCTAATCTAGAAATAAACAAGCACAATGTTTGTTTCTTCCTTCTTTGACATGCGAATCTGCAAACAATGAATATTAGTAGTCTCGTATGTAATGGTCTTTGACACACGAAAGAGGATCGCCACACGCTACAAGAAAATATTAGTAACACAAAAGATCTAATCTAATTAACATGCAGGAATAAAAAGGAATACAGAAAAAAAGAAAATCAGAAAACCAGAAATCAGAAAAACCCAAAAATCTAAAAATCAAAATGACAAAACCGAAAGAAAATTTTACTAGACAGATGCGGCGCGGCAGAGCAAATGCGTCGCTCGGGTCTTCGAATGCTACTCGGAAGGTCAGATGCATCGTTCTGGTCAGCGGTTGTAGCTTGTCAGAGCAATTGCGTCACTTCTGTCATCATATGTGTCGCAATGCATCAAATGCGTCACAATTTTTTTAAAAAAAAATTCGTCGATCCGTACCTATACCTGCAAAACAATAGAAAACAACAAAAAACCCTACGGAAATAGAAAACACACGAATTGGAATCACCACATGCTACAAGAGAGGATTAGTAACACAAAATCTAATCTTAGCCAACATGCAAGAATAAAAAGGAATACAGAAAAATAGAAAATCAGAAAACCAGAAATCAGAAAAACCCAAAAATCTGAAAATCAAAATGACAAAACCGAAAGAAAATTTTACCAAACAGATGCGGCGCGGCAGAGCAAATGCGTCGCTCGGGTCTTCGAATTCGGCTCTTAAAAATAGATGCGTCATTATGGTCAGCGGTTGCGGCTTGTCGGAGCAATTGCGTCGCTTATGATCTCGGATGAGTCGCGACACATCAAATGCGTCACAATGTTTTAAAAAAAAAACACTTGTGGCAATCCGTACCTGTACCTACAAAATGACAAAAAACAACAAAAAACTATACGAAAAATAGAAAAAACGACGTTGGGTTCACCAATGTAATCAAGGGAAAATCAGTTTTGTTAAAGGGGTTAGCACAATAACATTAAAATCCATTGAAGTAACAAAGTACAAAGGAAATAAACATGAAATCAAAAAGGAACAATGTTACCCTAAGTCTTCATCTTCCATGCTTCACCTTTGTTACACCTCCTAGCTTGCAGTAAATAAAGATGCCCTCAGATTCCAAATGAGCACCTAGACTAATGCCAAAGCCCTAAGCAAGTGTTGAAGGATTTGTATAAAAACAATGACCTCACAATAGACTAAAATGACAATGACTGCAAATGACAATAACCATAACCTAAGTTGACAGAATGAGCATGAGATCCCAAAATAAGAACAAAATTGCCATTTTATAAAAATTGCAATTTTGAATGTGTGGCCAGGATGAGAAGATGACAAATACCCTAGAATCAATGGTCAAGATTGAATGTTGTAGTATGAATTAGGGTTAGGTCAAAATTAGGGCAATGACAAGAAATGAATGGCCAAGATTGAATTATAAGATAATTCAATCAAGGGTCGAAATTAAATGAGATGTTAAGAGATAAGATTTGATTTGGAAGATAAGATTGGCACGGACAAAGAGGTTGCTGGAGAAATTAAATAATAAAATTTATTTACTCCAGGTGACCAGTGAATAATTAAATAATAAATATATTATTAAATTATAGAGGAATGTGACAAAGGAAACATTTTGAATTAATAATGATTTAATTCAAAATTCAAGAGAGTGGACTAAATTAAATAAATTAAATTTATTTAATTTAATGAGAGAAGAGGCTAATGAATAATTAAATAATTAAAATAATTATTTAATTATAGTGGAAAGTGGACAAAAATTAAATAAATAAGAATTTATTTGATTTTAAAAGAAGGGGACTTAATTAGTGATGTAATTAAATAAATAAAGTTTATTTAATTAATCAAGAAGAAATAAATGACCAAGGGGAATTAAATAAATTAAGAAATTTATTTAATTAAAGGAAGACTTTAGACAATTAATGACGTATTTAATAAATAAATTAAAATTTATTTATTTAATAATCATGAAGAATAAAAGGGCATGAATTATTTAATCAATAGTCGAATGTGGACCAAGGACATAATTAAATGTCTTAATTATGCTAGGACGAAAGAGGTAAAAATGAAGCTTGCAGGTCTAGGTCATTTTTAGGTGTCTACAATTTGAAGCATTAAGCTTTATTAAGCTTTTTTTTATGTGATATCCTGCTGCAATGATAAAGAGTTGATATGTCTAAATATCATCTAAAATGAGTCTAACACTGCACGCCAATGTGACAAACAATAGTAGCCTAGTTAGCGAAGTGAAGTGTGACAAACAATAGTAGCCTAGTCGGGGAGACATCACCCTTTTCGCTATGACCCTTCACTGAAACCTTAAACTCTTGCCAATATGTTCCCATTCAACCTCTAATCGGTGAGACAAAACAATTTCGCTGTGACCACATACCAACAGTATAACTTATGTCGATATAATTCGTTTCTGTCACCAAAACAAAAGAGAATGTCATGCCGATAGATGCCTAGAAATGGATCTCGATCGCTGTGACATCAAATAAGTCTTGCCGATATGATCTTTCAACGGAGGTCAGTCTAACATACCAATTTTGTTAAGACATCATATTGATGCCACAACTCTTGTCGATATGAACTTTCTTGTGTCATTTGCCAAGACACAAAGTGCTCGATGAAACAACATGTCGATAGGGATTACTTACGCCGATGCACCACCTCATGTATTAGTCAGTGAGACCCGACTCATTCGGTAAGACCTCTCAGCGGTGAAAGATACTCATGCCGATAGACTTTTCTTCTGTCGCCAAGACCACGATCAATGTCACGCCGAAAGCTGCCTATATGTAAAATCAAATTGTTATGACATTAGAAATGTTTTTCCAATAGGCAACACAGACGTTTATCAGAGAAATGGATCAGGGAGACCCAAGCATTCTCACACCGATATGTTCTTTCTTGTCATTGAAACAATGTACAAATAAGATACCCTGTGACTGCACGAATCTCAAACTGATCAGTACCATAAGATATTAAAATTTTGAGTGTAAATTGTCCACTGAATGCCAAGACATGTAAACCATATAGACAAAGTTGTACCAAGATAAAGCATGAGAAACTAATCTGAAATAGTCATCAAGTAGAATCAACTGAAAGGGATTTTGTCATCAAGGACAAACCATATGATCACAACTAAGATCCAACAAACTCCCCCTTTGTCCTTGATTGCAAAACACAAATGACTCTCCCCCTTTTTGCCTCAATGACAAGGGATAGAAGAGAAGAATGTGCAATGCCAGAAAACACAACTGAGAAGCCAACCAAATACCATAATAACTAACTACAAATAGAGCAAGAGTGCAGCAGACATATTGAATAACTTCACATCACCAATGCAAGATAGAGCATCATATTGTAACAACATAGATTCACTCACTTCAAATGCACAAAAATTATCAGAGAAATTAGTAGTAACAACCCGTGCAATAACTCCCACTTCAAAATCAGAAACTTAATAACATCATGCAGATAATCTATCTTCAAGGAAGCACACCAAAGCTTTCTCCTTTTGTTTCTATCAAAACATGAATTCAAGCAGTTTTCATATATATATAACTTGCACTCACTTTCACACACAACACTCAATTTCAAAGTTCAAAAATAAGTCCCAGCCTTACATGATGAGGTTAATACTACCAGTCACCTTCCTTCATCGAAACACAAACATCAAAGAATATCCCATGAACAAACACAGTTCTCAAGACTATTGTAGCAACCTACTTAGGTCACTATACCATACTCAAAAAACCAAAACACTCAATTCCTTCATAACAACTTGCAAAAGACATTGTAATTATCTTCATTCATCACACAATCTTAACTCAACTTCTTCATGCAATACCGAATAATATCATCACAGAAATAACTCATAACATCAACCATATTTCTCAATCACTGTTCTCCAAAGATCGACATCACTTCAAAAGGATTTCTTATTTTTAATATATTGAGGAACTCATCTATATGTCTCCACATCACTCAAAGATGTCATCAGCATATACCATTATTTCCAAAACCCAAGCATCCAAAAGGTTCATTTAAAAAACAAAGTGCACTATCATTCCAAAAAACTTCTGAAAACTGTCAACCACTAGACCAAGCAAAAACATTCCTTAACATCTTATACCACCAAAAGCAAATGCAAGATGTCATACCTCATTCTAGACTCCATAGGGGTAAAATATATTACCATAAAAGACTCCACCTGAGTCTTTTCTTCTTCTCAAGACATGGAAGGAAACTCTTGTGCAAGGAGTGCACAAGGAGTTTTCTTAGAGGCATCTTTATTGCTCTTCTTCTCATCTTGATTGCTCTTTCTTCTCCACTCCAATGAAGACTTTTTCACATGTTTTCTTAAAGTACCTGTCTTTCTATTGAATTTGCATTGTTGTACTTTATGTCCAATGTTATTACATCTGAAACAAATGACTTTGTGATTGTTCTGAGAAATAGAAGACTTCCTACAGACTTTTCCAGCATTGTTCCCTACATTATTCTCACTTTTATTTATTCTACAGTCTCTTCTCAAGTGACCAAAATTGTTACAGTTGTAGCACACCACATCCTCATTTCTAGGGACATTAGAATGATTCTTATTTGACCATCTTATGCAATCAATTGCCTTATGACCATAGTCATTACAAACATAACAATATCCTTGGAAAGAATGATTATACCTAAATGAATGATCATGCCAAGGATGTGAAGATCTGAAGACATTTTTCCTTTCTCTATGAATACCTTTAGATTGTCTTCTAGTGTCAATGTTTTCCTTTGATGCAACAATACTGTAACCAAGATCAACCTTCATTCTTGGTGTTTGCTTGGTTGTAAACTTCTTTCCATCTGAAGTCTAGTAAACACTGTTTCATGTTTAGATTTGTCTACAGAGCTTTGTCCAACCTCATATCCCACTCCTATAGGATCTTTAGAATGCTTTTTCCTACTCAACATCTCATTCAATATATTAGTACTATGATCAAATTTCTGAATTTTACCAGATTGAGCATTGATACTTTCAAGCTCTTTTCTTAAAGCAACTACTTCTTCTTCAAGTTTTAGACAAAAAATCTTTTTAATCTCCAAATCAGAACTCACAACATCTACAATCCTCTTATATTCTTCAATTTCAATTTTTTGACTAATAATCATATCATCCTTAAGAGTTAGTTCTTTTAACAAGGAATCATTATCTGAATATTTCTTTAAAGAATTAATCTCATTTTCTAGTTTATTACACAATTCATCCTTGTCTTTTAACTTGACTTCCAAACTCTCTTCTTGCTGAAGCTGTCTTGTTAAAAAATAGTTTTCTTTTCTAAGCTACTTAATAGTATCTAAGGCACATAGGAGTTCACCTTCCAAATCAACCTCACCCTCTGGTTCATCATATTCCTATTCAGATTTAACTTCACCCAAAGATTGATCTACTTTTACACAGGTTTCTTGATCATCTAAATATTCATTAATGATCTCCTTGGACTTCTTTTCAAAACTATGAAGGTTTACACCTTCTTCACTTTCAGATGTTTCACAACTTATTTCAGTATCCAAAGATAACACCTCTTACAACTCACTATTTTGATTCATATCAGTCAACTTGTCCCGAACTTCCTTAGCACTGCTATAATGAATGACTTTTGTGATGAGTTTATTTGGCAAGTTATTAAAAATAGCATTCATAGCTCTGGTATTGAATTCAAGAGCTTTCATCTCCTCAAGAGTGGAGGAGATGTTGCAGATGTAGTACAACCCTTTTCTATTGCTGCCCACACTTCAGATCCTAAAGAAATTAAGTATGTTTCCATCCTATGTTTCCATATAATAAAGTTTGTTCCTTCGAACTGGGGAGTTCCAGATCTAGGATACTCTACCATTTCAGAGCTATTGTTTATGAACTCTTCCTCGTTATTCATTATACTAGATTCAGGTTGAACATGATGAATAGGATTTTGCTGAGAACATCTTTTTCCCTTATTCCTTCTAGTATTTCCCATATTAACCAAACTACTCAAAGAAACTAGGAACAATCCTAGGTGGTTTAGACCTATCAAAGGACCCTAGGCTATGATACCAATTGTTGGAGTTATGGATAGACACTAAGAGGGGGGGTGAATCAGTGTCAAAAAAATTTCAACTTCGACCAAGATTTTTCATTCTGATTTCCTTTTCTTTCAACAAAAGAGTAGAGTAATCACTTTTTAAAGCACAAAGATGTGATAGCATTAACTCAGTCTATTAGACAACTTATGAAAATATGATTTGAGTGAGATATCTTGCATTTTCCAAAACATAGCTAAGATTTGATCTCAATATTACTCTGATTAATGCATTCATGAGTTGAATGTAATCATTTATAAACAGAATTGAGAACAGTAATAATCCCAACAGTGAACTGAAACAACAACAACACAAAAAAGCAGTGAGCACACAGAAGAACAAAGAGACAAAAGATTTGCCGAGTGGAAAACCCTCCTGGGGTAGAAAAACCACTCCTAAACTGCTATACTGGCTTAAAATTTTTAATCAATTGTTCACAATGCCTTATAGGCTAATTTCTGAGCACCAACCCCTCATTTTGAAACACCAATTTCAAGGAGCACCAACCCCTCATTTAGAGATATCTATCTCAAGGAGCACCAACCCCTCAAATTATTTTTAGAACAAAAATAAATATATCAGAGGATCTCTTTGTTTTCAGTTAAGCTCACAACTCTCTGCTTCTCATACCCTAAGAATTCAACTCTTGTATTACAGAGTTTTCCAATACATCTCTTGATATGGCCAAAATAACTATCTCTCAGAATTACTGGCCAGCAACTCCTTCACTGTTTTCAACATTGGTTTTTATATACATTTCAAGTATGTCTGTTATCAAGAAATCTGCAAAAACATTTTTCACAAGATTCTCAAACACTCTTGCCAATTTTAGAATATGAAGCTGAATAATGATGATCTTTAGATGATGGTAAAAATTAGAGTAACGCCTATCCAGAGAGCTTTAATTTTTGCGCTGAATCAGAAGATATCAAATTGTACTGAAAGATTTTCATCAAATCCATGAGGGCCCACTAACAGAAAATCATATCCTCTAAAAAAATCAGAGAATATATTTCCAGAGATTCGATGCCAACCAAAGATGTTTGCATGCAACTATACTTAGAAAAATCCATGTTGGCCATAGTTGTATGAGACTTCGAAAATCATTCACTAAGACAATAGTCGCCATGTGTTCTTTATGATTCGCTATGACCTTATGTGAGCTGCGTTTCTTTTTCCTTATTTGCTTTCACCATGACCCATCAGAGTTGGGGAGAAGGCATAATGAATACATTATGTTACGCCGAGAGCCATGTGTTATGTTCTTTCCAATTGCTGAGACATAAGCAAGTTTCTCACCGAGATGCCCTTTTCATTTCATTCACTGTTGCTGTAACCTTTTGAAATCGGAGAGACATCTTGTAGACAATTCTTTGTTTTGCTGAGAGACCCGTGATCAACCTTGTTGCCGTGACAATTCAACACTTATGCCGAAGGCAACTTTATCGCCATCAATCATCCCTCTGTTTGTCGCTGTGACATTCTATTTTCGAGGAGACGTTATGTAGATTTCATTATGTTTCACCAAAAGACTTTATCCCTTGTGTGTCGCTATGACATTATGATTCTCTTGTCAATGCATCCTTCTACCTTATGAGAGTCGCTATAACATACTGTCATCAGGGAAACCTCTCGTAGAATATATTGTGTCATACCGAAACAACCCAAACACACCTTAGATCACCGAGACATTATCAACCTCTCACCGAAAGCCATTCATTTGACTTTGTCACCAAGACTTGACAGGTTCGTTGAGACTCTACATCAAAACTCATGAGTCTTACCAAAATCCCACGTGATCATTCCTGTTCACCATGACAACTCAATGCTTATGCCGATAAGGTCCATATGTATTCCATTGGTGAGACCCACGGGGTTTGCTATGACATTATACCAAAGAAAAACCTTTGCCAATAAGACCTTTTTGTGCACGGTCGGTGAGACAATATGTCTTCGGTGAGACCACATGCCGAATACAACACTCCTGCCAAAAGACTTCCACATGCATTAGTAAGGGAGACATCACCCTTTTTGCTATGACCCTTCATCGAAGCCTTAAACTCTTGCCGATATGTTCCCATTCAACCTCCAATCGATGAGACAAAGCAATTTCGTTGTGACCACATACCGATGGTATAACTTATGCCAATATAATTCATTTCTGTCACCGAAACAAAAGAGAATGTCACGCCGATAGATGCTTGGAGATGGATCCTGATTACTGTGACATAAAATAAGTCTTGCCAATATGATCTTTCAACGGAGGTCGGTCTGACATACCAATTTCGCTAAGACATCATATCGATGCCACAACTCTTGCCGATATGAACTTTCTTGTGCCGGTCACCAAGGCACAAAGCGCTCGATGAAACAACTTGTCGATAGGGATTACTTACGCCAATGCACCACCTCATGTATTAGTCGGTGAGACCCGACTCATTCGGTAAGACCTCTCAGGGGTGAAAGATACTCATTCTGATAGACTTTTCTTCTATCACCAAGACCACGATCAATGTCACGCCGAAAGCTGCCTATATGTAAAATCAAATCATTATGACATCAGAAATGTCTTGCCGATAGGCAACACAGACGTTTATCAGAGAAATGGATCGGGGAGACCCAAGCATTCTCATGTCGATATGTTCTTTCTTGTCACCGAAACAATGTACAAATAAGATAACGTGTGGCTACATGAAGCTCAAACTGATCAGTACCATAAGATATTAAAATTCTGAATGTAAACTGTCCACTGAATGCCAATACATGTAAACCATATATCTAGACAAAGCTGTACCAAGATAAAGCATGAGAAACTAATATGAAACAGTCAGCAAGTAGAATCAATTGAAAGGGATTTTGTCGTCAAGGACAAACCATATGATTGCAACTGAGATCCAACAATATGGCCTTAACAAAACCTCTAAATTATGAAGATAATCACACTCCATTACCAATAGGCTAATGCTATTTTTGCAATAGAGAGAGAGAGGGGGGGGATTTAGAGGGAGATAAAGAGTTAGAGCAAAGGGGGTAAGGAGATAGAGATAGAAATGGAGATGGAGATGGAGATAGAGATGTAGAGGTAGAGGGATATAGAGAATAGATGGACATAAAGAAAGAGGAGAGATGGATAGATAAAGATGAAAGAGATAAATATATATAGAGAGAGAGGGAGATATATAAATATAAAGATAGAGATAGGAAGTGATATATAGAGAGAACTAGAGAGAGGGAGATATAGGAGTAGAAAGAGATGAAGAGATAACAAGATAGAGATAGAGATA
>VDFB02270651.1:428698161-428721938 GCA_007258455.2 Sequoia sempervirens
TACAAGTCTTTTGTCTTTTGTCATCTCACACATGTGTGAGGATGACTTATTTTTTAATTCCTTTATTAAGGAATATTTGTAACCACCTCCTTAAGAGGTGACACTTTGCCCACACATAGATGAATGGTGGCATTCATTGAGTTAGGAGTTACATTCTAACTCCTTCTTCTCACCTCTACTTATTGAGGTGCCTCTCCTCTCATTCTTCAAGACTCAAGCAAGCAAGCCTAAGGCTGCAACTCTCTCTCTCTCTTTGTATTATTCTTTAGGCATTTTACCTCCATTCATAATATTGGGGGTTTTCTTGTTTTCCCCTTAACAAATTCTTGTGTCTCTTGCTTTGGTGGTGCTTGGTTTGGCTATTTCAACATTTGGTAATCTCTTTCCTTGAGCAATTGCTGTTTATTGGTACTTTCCATTATCTTTTTATTTTTCCTTTCAAAAAGAGATAGAGGTAAAAGGATCAAGAGAGAGAAATAGAGATATCGAGTAGGAGAGATGGAGTGTATAAGAGAGAGATGTAGAGATATATAGAGGGGGAGGGAGAGATACAAAGATAGAGATAGAGGGAAATTAATATAGAGAAAGGTGTAGAGAGAGGGAGAGAGATAGAGAGGGGAGAAGATAAAGAGATAGAGGCATAGATAGAGATGTGGAGGGAGAGACATGGATTGTGTGAGTATATGAGTGAGAGATATGGAGAAAGATAGAGAGGGAGATTATAGATATGTATAAATAGATAGAGAGGGAAGGAGAGGGAGAGAGAGAGAGAGAGAGAGAGAAAAAGAAAGAGGAGAAGTAGAAGGGGGAAAGAGTGAGACTTAAAGGAGGTGATAGAGACAAGTAATATAGAGAGGAAAGAGAGAGATAAAGAGGGGAGAGATAGAGAGATGGAGATAGATATAGAGATAGAGATAGGGAGGGAGAAACAAGGAGTGTGTGTGCATGTTAGTTAGAAATATGGAAATAGAGATATAGAGGGAGAGAGAGATATATAAATAGATAGAGAGGGATGGATGGAGAGATCTAGATGGAGAGAAACAAAGAGAGAATAGAGAGAAAGATAGAGACAGAGATGGAGAGATAGAGAGAGGAGGGATAAAAAGATAGAGATAGGAAGTTATATGTGTATGTGTGTGGAGACATGGATATGCATATATAGAGAGAGAATAAAGAGATGTGAAGAGAAAGAGAGAGCTCTTTATATCTCTATCCCATATCTATAGATCCATGTTTCTCAGTATCTCTTATTCATCTTCCTCTCTCCTCTATGTATCTATCTTTTCCTATCTCTTTCTCTATCTCTCCCTCGCATTCTCACTCTATAAATTGTAATTAAGATTGTCATTAATATTATGTAAGTTATACAATAATATTATTTAAGTTTCCATATAATATAAATGAAAATCAATTATTTATATATTATATATTTTATAGTATAATAATTATTAAAAGAAATAAGAAATAAAAAAAATTAAGCATATATTTTACTATTTATATATTATATTTATTATATAATATAATATAATCATTGTTAAAATCTAAAATATATATCTAATAAATATTATATTAAAATTATATTGAAATAAACTATTTGTATGTTAAAATGGATTACTTATATATAATATATTATAATATTATAATTATTAAAATAGTTTAAAATATTCTTTTTTAAAACAATTAAGCATATAATTTATTATTAAACAACTAGATATGAAACCCTACCACAAGAAAAAATCAAATGAACCTAAACTAATCTCCATACAAACCGTTGATTCAATTTATTAACACTAAACAAAAATTCAATCTCATGTGCCTCTCGTGTTTTGATAGATGTTGCACAAAACCAATGATATTACACACAAGATTCTGTCACTTAGGTGAGGAATGTTTTAAATGACTGAAATTTGTTTTTCCCAATGTGAGGCACTTTTTGGAGGAATTGCGACAAACATGTAATGAAGGCGGTGGAACGAACACACATGATTCATTTAATCTTCTTGCTTCCCCTATTTGGAAATCCTTATTGTTACTAGACAAAATCAGCTCTGCGAACTTCAAATAGATAACGCCTTTGACATAAATATCTCCCTACCCTAATCATTTCTAACTCATCTTTCCTTTCTTCCCTCCTCCCCTCATGTGCCACCATTTCCCCTCCTCCTCCCTCTTTTATTATTTAACACATATACTTAAAGCTATGTATACCTATTTCTATAATGATTAGATTGATTTCAATATACTTTGATGCCAAACCTATATGCATCTCTTTAAATTTTCTATCAACTCATCTTTTTGCACCTTCTAAAGGTCCAAGTGCTAGTAGACAATATTTGATATAGTATTAATGCAATTAAAATATTGAAAAGAAAGATAAAGACAAAGAAAAGTTGTATGGATTTACTATTAAATCCTGTAGACACATTGCAATGATAAGTCTCAATCAAGAGACTATCACATCTAATTTGACTGCCATCATTACGCTACAATTATTTCTAAACATAATCCAAATACACATCAATTTTAAGTAATAAAATAAAATAAATATTTATTATTTTTTTTAAAAATAAAGTGTAAAATAACTACTATTTAACCATTAAATTAGATAATTATTTAAATAGAGTGTTGTCATACTGCAAAAACGAGCCATTTACAGCGATATTATATAGGTCTCCCCACATCAACTATTCAAACAAATATCACAAAATATCCACTAACCACTGAATTGCGCTGCAGAATAGCGTAATGCGGCTAAAAATTCATGCCGAACATATTGTACGGACGGTCTGAACGCAGTCCGAGCTCCCTGGAATGAATCTGAAACTTCCACGTTTGACAAATTGAGCCACTCGATTACGCCTCTTTAAGCAATCATGTAGTGAATTCCAGTCCGTGATTATTGATAAGGTGGGGCCCGCTGTACTAGGTGATTATTCATAAGGCGGCTCCCACTGCACTAGCAAATAAACCTTTAAAAATCGAATAAGCTTTAAGGACATGAAAATTCTACAGGTCATAGAGATAGAGATTGGTGTTTTGGATTGAACTGTGTGATTTGAAGCATTAAGCTTTATTAAGCTTTGTTTTGTGTGATATCGTGCTGCAACGACAAAGAGTTGATACATCTAAATATCATCTAAAATGAATCTAACAGGTCAACGTGACAAACAATAGTAGTCTAGCTAGCGAAGCGGGCATCTACATGTCAATTCTTCAAATCACATTACCTTTTTTTTCTTTTTGTTTTGTTTTATCATCTTTATCCTCTTGCAACGACAAAGAGTTGATACATCTAAGTATAATCTTAAATGAGTCTAACACTACACGCCAATGTGACAAACAATAGTAGCCTAGCTAGCGAAGCGGGCATCTCCATGTCAATTCTTCAAATCACATCACTTTTTTTTTTTTTTTATCATCTTTAAACTGCTGCAACGACAAAGAGTTGATACATCTAAATATCATCTAAAATGAGTCTTGCACGCCAACGTGACAAACAATAGTAGCCTAGCTAGTGAAGCGGGCATCTATATGTCAATTCTTCAAATCACATCACCTTTTTTTTGTTTTTGTTTTGTTTTATCATTTTTCCATGGACTTTTATAACAAAGTTTTATTTTAATTAAAAATAAATAAAAGTCTCTTGAAAAGATATTTATAATTTTATGTTCAAATTTAAAACATTTAATTATATATGATATTATTTTGAATAGTCAATTATTCAATAATGATTTTATTATTTTTATATATGTAGAGAGATGGAAAACTTAAAATATTTTAGTTTATTTAATATTATTTTGAATAGTCATTTATTTTTATTTTTATTTTTTTTATGAATAATGTATTATGCCTATATAAAAAGATAAAATATATTATTATAAAGAAAGACTGATGGTAGAAGGTACATTCTTAAAGTTTAAGGACAAACTTGATCAACTAGACAAGAGGTTAAAACAAAGCCTAATGAGACCAAGCCCAAATAACAAGAAGGTCACCAAGTAGTGAAGTCTACACTATTAGGGAGGGGATCATGGTCATCTGGTTTTCTCCATACATTAATAGGGATAGAATCATCATTAGTAGGTTCCCAACTAATGAGAACTCTCTTCCTTTTAGTCTTCATCTATAGATTGTTGAATATGAACATGAGAGATGGCCTAACCTATGAGGAAAAAACTTGTTGAAATTTAGGTAACCAAGAGCACCATGCCCATATGAAGAGATTGATAGCAATCAAGAAGATTGAGACCATTTATGAGTAGCATAATCCTTGGCTATTTTAGGACATTAAGAGTCTTGTGATTAGGAGCTATGATCCCTTTTGGTAGGATGACTACATCCACATGGAGGGGAGTGACCTTAGTGAGATGCAAAGGGTGATGATGCTCTAAAAACTATACAAGAGGCATAATTACCTTAGTGATCTACAAACACCTTGAGATAAAAAACTTCAAGTACAAATTTATTTGCTTTCACCTAAATCTCCAATTGCATATTAGAGAAATTCATGGCTTTAATACAAAGAAAAACACATATCCACCACACCAATAGTGAAAATAACATAATTTTTGTCTTCCCAAATGTTAAAAATAATCTCCACCTTAAAAACATGCCAAATCTAGGTAAATATAAAAGGGAGGCAAGTTCATTAGTCCAAAAAAAACTATATACCATGAGAATAGGACATGCCTGAATGGCTTTGAAGAAATTATGAATCTAAGTACAACCTTTGTAAACTAGTGCAAAATAAAAAAAAAAATGTTTGAGATTGTTATAATTTATTTAATATATGATATAATATACTAAATCATTAAAAATTAAAACATAATTTTATTATATTATAGTTTATTATATAATATATTTAAAATATATCAAATTATTAAAAAATCTAATATATTCAATTATTAAGAATTAAAATATAATATTATTTATTATATCATAATTTATTATATAATATATTTAACGTATATTAAATTATTAAAAAATCTATATACTAAATCATTACGAATCAAAATATAACAGTGTTGTATTATAATTTATTACATAATATACTTAAAATATATTAAATTATTAAATAAGTCTAATATATTGAATTACTAAGAACTAAAAAATAATATTTTGATTAAGAATTTTTCTATATGTATCTATATAAAAAGATTAATTAATTTATAATATTATAAATAAATAAATAAATGAAAAAATTAATTAAAATAGACAATTTTTTTAATATAAAAAATTCCAAAAAAAACTTAAAAAATGTATCATTCCTAAAAATTTGTTCATAAATAATTTTTAAACATTTAAAGTTATATATCTAGTGTTATGCTTTAGAACATATAAATATTTCTTGAATAAAAAAAATAATGATTTCTTATTTGCTATCAATGAATTTATTGATAACTAATGAAACAAAAATGATTGCAATAGTATTACCTAAGGGCAAGTATTGAAAAGAAAAGATCATGTTATTTGCCAACTTTAATGCTATAACACATCACTTATACAATAATAATGATCATTGCATTAATGATGAAAAAAAATGCAAGATATATAATTTTCACCATTATATATTGATTCATATATTAAATAGTATTTTCATCAATATAAATGTTAATCACTTATATAATAAATAAATTTTTTAAAAAAAATTAAAAAAACCATTTAAAATTGATGTTCAAATTTTTTTTTTTTTAAAAATTTAAATTGATGTTCAAATTTAAAAAAAATTAAATTTTTTTTAAATTGATATCATATATTTTTATTCTTATATGTTTTTTAATTTATAATAAATATAACATATAAAATAATTTTATTTAAAAAATAAAATATTTATATTTTCAAAAATAAATAATAACTATTCAAAATAACATATAGAAAAAAAAATTAATATCAAAATTATAAAATTACACATATCTTTTCAAAAGAATCAAATTATTAAAACTACAATAAAGCTCAAAGAAAATCAAGAGTACTTAAAACATATCTTAGTAAAATACATTATGTGTTGAAAAATGTTATAAAAAGAAGAAGAAAAATACATTGCGTTGAAAAATGTTATCAAAAAATCCAAGAATAAAAGTAGGATGAAGACAGAATAAAAGTGATGTGATTTGAGATATTGACATGCATATGCATGTATGCTATGGTTGCATCCATTATGGTGGCTTCACTAGTCTTAGTTGAGGCAAAGCTCAGTATTTATATGGACCAAATCTTCCTTCACTTGGTATCTCTGAATCATTGAACTGGCTAGCTTTTCACAAGATGATGGTTTTGACTAGTTTCATTTTTCTCATTGTATGTTTTTCTAAAAAAAGTTGACATAGTTTGTAATTTTAATTTGATACGAATCATGTAATCTTACTTTGCTAGGTTTGCTTATGAGTTTTGGTTGTTTGGAATTGACAGTTGACATAGTCTGTAATTTTAATTTGATACGAATCATGTAATCTTACTTTGCTAGATTTGCTTATGAGTTTTGGTTGTTTGGAATTGACAGTCAATAGCAGCTAGCAGAGCTGCAAATTTGCAGGATGAAAGGGTATCTTTGAGTATAGCGTACTGGCACCAGAAGCTGCCGACGACACCCATTCCACAAACTCTGCGGGAACTTATCTCACCTGATGATGAGAAAGTGGCGGTGAACGTGAACGTGGTGACGCCTCCAAGGAAAAAGACCTTGTGCTGTACAAACAATTTTTTGGTGTAGGCAAGCAAATAAGGACGGACCCATCGGTCTCCATGTTTGTGCTGGAGAAAGATTTGGTGAGCGGAAGCAAAGTGTCTCTGAACTTCGTGCTGGAAAACATTCCCAACACTCAGAAGAAGAATTTTCTTCCACGCACCGTTGCAGACGAAATCCCTTTCTCCTCCGACAAGCTTTATGTGGCGTTGAAGGAGCTCAATATAGCGTCTGATTCCGTCACGGCTCTGGCTATGAAGGATACTTTACAGGCATGCGAAGGACCTGCTATGAAGGGTGAAACCAAATTCTGCGCAACATCGTTGGAATCCATGATTGACTACACCACGTCAAAGTTGGGGAGCAATCGCCTAACCGTGCTGGCGACGAATCTTTCAAAGACGTCAAAATCCGTGAAGCAAGAATATTCCATTATAGCAGTGAAATACGAGGTTGAAACGAAGAAGCCAGTGTATTACTGCCACACTACCGGATATGCATACGCGGTGTATTACTGCCACGACTTGCAAGGCACGAAGACCGCAAGAGTTTGGATGCAGGGCGAAGATGGCAGCACAGTGGAGGCGGTGGCCATGTGTCACACCGACACCAGTGCCTGGAACCCCGACCACATGGCACTCCAGGTGTTGAACGTCAAGCCTGGTGCCGCTTCTGTCTGCCATTTCGCTCTTCAAGGCGACGTTTTGTGGCTGACAGCCGCTTGAGATCCACACCGCTCATCAACTGTGCTTGCTCTCTCCATCTATATATAAATAATTTTCAGCGTAGGGAGTAGCAGGACATGCTTATTAAGTCTGTTGTGAGTTCCAGGACGTGCTTATCCCTTTTGTTGTGAGGACCAGCAGCTCTCCGGCATATGTACACATACTGTATTTATATATTTATAGACAATAACAAGTTATTATTATTAGTGTATGCTTAGTAGGGTAATTACAAAAAATGTTTACCTATAATTGTTTTAAAGTTATTTTAGTTTTTAATTATTGAAAAATAATTTTTTGTTCTTTAAAATTAAATATTATTAATAATTATATGATAATGTAATTTATGAGAAATCACATGGTTATTAATAGCAAGAGTCATTTTATAATGATAGTAAAGGGTGGAGTGTAATGTTTAGAGTGTGCTAAAAAAAAATCTTTATTTTATCTTAAATCTGACAACCATTTACATGTCAAAATATTAATATTTGACAATAAATATAATGTTTCCCAAATAAACCACATAAAATTTATATCCATACATGTATTGTAAGTAAAATAGTTTTGAAGTAAAATAAAATAGTTCCAAATTGATATCTTTTGGTATTTTTTAAATAGATATATTTAATTGTGAAGATTTTAGGATTTTATCTTTTAAATTTGACAATCATTTACATTCATTGTGCTTTCAAACCCTTGGTGACCTTGAAAAATCACATCCCCTCTCTTAAAGACCCCAAAGATATTTTCCTAGATACTGGTGTCTATAAAGTCGTTTGCTCCTGTGGTATCCCGTACATAGGTGAAACAGGACGATCCTTTAGAACCAGAATCAAAGAGCACTGCGCGGACATTAAACATGAGCGCATCATCAAATCTGCCCTAGCTGACCACTCCTCCTCTAAAAAGCACCATATTTGTCTCGAAAACACTCAAATCCTTTCCATTGAAAACAACTTCTTTAAAAGAAAACTCAAAGAAGCTATTGCAATCCAAAACCACCCCTCAAACCTTAATCGTGACGAAGGTTGGAACCTAAGCTCCTCTTGGAAACCCCTTTTGTCTCACTACAATACCGCCAACACACCCCCCTCCTAGTCCCCTTTGCTCCTCCCCCTTGCTTTCTACCCTTTCTTTCTCCCTGAGTCCTGCTCTCTCTTCTTTTCTTTTTTTGTCTTATTATCGTCTTTACCTTGTTTTTGGTGGGTTCTTGTATTTGTTGTGTTCCTTTTATTTATTTTTTGATCTTGCTCCCACATCTTCTTCCTTCTTCCCCCGTTCATTTTCCTCTTTTCTCTTTTGTTTGCATCTCTTTCTTTATGTTGTTTTAAAAGTTTTTATTCGATCTTTTAAAGTTGCCTTCTCTCTCGCTTTTTTCTTATGTATTTTATTATTTTTCTTTTTGTCTTCACTCATGTATCTATTTGCTTTTTTGTCTCGTTATTAACCTTGTCTTCCTCGTCTAATAGGTTTCTATCCGTCATTTTTTAACTTATTTTCCTCTTATATTTTGTGTTCTTTTTCTCATTGTGCTGATTAATTTTTATTTTTGTGTATAATTTCTTATGCCATTTGATTTTTTCTCAATCCTTACGTATTCATATATGCATATTCATTTTTTATTTATCCATACTTTTCTTTTATATATATTCATTTTATTTTCTCTTAATAAAAATCTTCTTATCATTAATTATTAGGCTTTAGTTTTGGTATCTTTCATTAATCTTTGTTTCTCGGTTTTCCCCCCTTTTTAGTCATTTTTTATTTTTATTACGTTCTTAGTTTCGTTTACTTATGGTATTTTATAAACTTATTTTCTTGTTACTTTATTATATATATATACAAATTAAATAAGTTACTTACTTATTTATTCACTTGTTACTTTAATTTATTTATATACAAACTAAATAAGTTACTTTAAGTTTTATATATATATACAAATTTATTAAGTTATTTATTTTATAAACTTATTTACTTGTTACTCTAATTTTACAAGTTAATTTTAAAGTTGTCGTTTCTCTCTTTTTTCTTATTTTATTTTTTCCTTTTGTCTTCACTCTTTTAATTTATTTTTTTTGCTAGCCTTTTTGTCTCGTTATTAACCTCGTCTTCCTCGTCTAATAGATTTTTATCCTTCAAAATTTTTAGCTTATTTTCTTTCTTTCTTTTTTTTTTATATTTTGTGTTCTTATTCTTATTGTGCTGATTTTTACTTTTGTGGTTAATTACATATGCCATTTTATATTTATATATACTTTTCTTTTATATATATTCGTTTTTATTTTCTCTTAATAAAAATCATCTTATCATTAATTTTTTGGGCTTTAGTCTTGGTATCTTTCATTAATCTTTGTTTCTCGTTTCTTCCCCCTTTTTAGTCATTTGTTGATTTTTATCATGTTCTTAGTTTCATTTTCTTATGTCATTTTATAAAATTATTTACTTGTTACTCTTTATTAAATATTTTCATCAACATACTTTTTATATTTATTTTTCCTTGTCAATTTTCATAATAATTTGTTTTCACTATATCTTTGATTTTTGGATTTTTTGTTTTTTAACTTATGTATCTCGTTTTTCCTTTAGCCTTTCTTATCTGTCTTTGGTTCCCTTTTCTTCCTAACTTAGTTAATTTTTGGTTTATTTTTGTTACATTTACTTACTTCTATTTAATTTATTTATCTCTATACTTTGTACACGATACTTTCATATATATATATATATACATAATTCTCATATTCTTGAATTGCGTGTATTTTTATTTTATTCTTTTCATTTTCCTTCCCTCCCTCTATTTATCTGGTCTTGGGCTGCAATCTCTCATTCTACTCCTACAACTCTTTTTCATCCTGATGATGAATCACAGAGTGTGATTCGAAACGTTGATGCAAAAATACATCACACAGTCAAATCCAGAAAAATCTTCACAATACTATGGACTGTGGAAATCTAATGACTTTGAGAGATTATATTTAAGATATTTATAGTAGATTTAAATCTGATACTATTTATTATTATTTGATATTTTTAACAAGTATTCAAAATATTTTTTATTATTATATTTATCTTAGATAAATTTATGTAGATATCTGTTCTACTTAAATTGAATCCTTAACATTATTTATGATAAGAAATCTTTACATTTAAATAAGTAAAAAATGCTATTTAAAATATGTAGAATTGTTATATATGCCCTCTCACACAAATCTACATATTAATTGTTTCATTATCAAGTTTTGATAAGCCATTATTCCATTTGTGGCTACTCCTTCACTCATAAATAACTATTATGAGACTACCATTTATAATATAAACAATGAAGTGCAAGAAAAATAATAAAAGAAAGGATATTATTAAAGATTAGGGTTGAAACTTATATCTATAAAAAATTGATCTTTAGGGTTTACTTTTTTATCTTATAAAGTACAAATCTTCTAATATAGAAGCATCCCTTAATCTCATCCATCTTTTTTTCATATAATTTAAATATTCACTTTTGATTATATAGTATAAATTTATTTGAATTATTTAGAAGTTATTTTATAATATATCTATGTAATATAAAAACATTCCTTAATTTCAATCCATCTCTTATATAAATCTATATATTTATAAAATAAATTAAATGCATATATAAATTTATGTGTTTGTAGAAGATTTTACTATGTGAGGTATTATAATAATATGAATTTATTTTAATTATTTAAGATTTATTTTAAAATATATTTCTAAAATATAAAATAATCACTCCATCTCATCTACTATTTTTTTATATAGCTCATCTAATTTTTAAGCTATTAATTATATTAGATAATATAATACTATACTATAATAATATGGATTTATTTTATATACTTGAATATTATTTTATTTTATTTAAAAATACATTTCCAACATAGAAGTACTTTTTTAATCTCATCCACTTCTTTTTCATATAGCTTATCCATCTTTTATGTTATCAACTATAATAGATAGCATTATAATATTATATAATAATATAGAAACATCTTTTAATGTCTTTCACTTATTTTTTATATAGTGTATTTTTTTAGATTATATATATAAAAGACAAAAAGATGTTATTCTCAAGGTGCCTATTTCACTTAATTCACAAATCTAGTAAAAATGAGCATCTCAAGAATGAAATTTCTCAATGTCTTTTACATATATTTTTGTAAAGATAGGTATGCTAGTAGCATCTATAGTTACAACATAATAAAAAATATATATTTTAATGGAGCAATAAATTTATTAAAGATAATTAAACAATAACTTAACAAAATTAAAAAAATTGAAATAATTTTTTTATTTATCTATAAAATGTGTCATACACATGAGAAAAAATAAGAAAAAGAACATCATTTCATATTCATTAAAAGAGATTTATCAAAATTATTTTAATTATTTAATAGTTATTTTAAATTATATTCTAAAATATAGAAGCATCCGATAATATGGGATTATTAAGGAATTCCACTTATGGGAAGGAGCAAATTGCCATCTAGAATCACCAACTTACAACCTCTTCTATTAATGCAAGATGGTATAATTAATCTCCCACCTTAATTCTACCCTATACCTTGGTTAGTCCCCTATACATTCTTTTAACCTATGTAATTCAGTTCTACAATTTTTAAAGCCTTTTGTATGATGATGAGATCTCAAATTGTAGTCATCGCATTGACCTTCACCTTCACTGCTAGATGTAGCCTAAACCACCACTATCATCATTGCATGTCCCCACTAGATCCCTTGGCCTAACTACAACACTCACCTCTACATTGGTGACCCATTTTTTAGACCACATTTGAAGATCATGCATTATTTTATGTGGTAAAGTGGCACCATAGAAAAAAATTTAGCCAAAAATAAGACTAAGCGCTTCACACTATAGTTAACTCACCCCAGTGGTCTCTTGTCCCATTCCACTTATGTGTTACAACATAGACCAAAAGAATTGGAACACCTCACTATAGACACTGAAAAATGTCCCGAATGATATCATACACTCGAAACAAGTTTACTAACACCATTTCCTCTTTAAACCCATCCTCTTTTCACTTAATTAATTAAATTAACCTAGCTAATTTAATTAATGACATCATTTTCATCCATTAACCTAATTTATCAATTTAGGTGAATTCACTCCCCCTTCACACTAACATTTCATCTCATTAAATTAAATATATTCAAGTATTTAATTTAATTTCCTAAGTCATCTTATTTAATTAAATAACCCTAAATATCATTTCATCTCTCCCACATTCATTAAATTATTTAATTTAATGAATATCACTTTAATTCCTCCAAATCCCCTAATTGCATGATTAAACCTTGTTTAATTAGCAATTAAACTAATTTTCCTCTACAAGGGGATATTCCCATGGAATATTCCTTATCCCTTTTTTGCACAATTAAGAATTTCTTTTAATTTGCAAAATGCCTTTTATCCTCACACAAATGGATATTCCAAGGAATATTCTTATTCCTCCATCATTTGAAAAAGGGATATTTTCACTTAGCTTCTAATACAAGTTTTAACCTTTAACCTTTTGAGAAAGTCACCTTTGACCTGTGTGAGTAGGTCAAAAGTGTGTTTGTTTAAAGCAAATGTGAGCCCTTGATTAAATCCCATCATGCATTCTCATCTGTTGATGAGAATCCATGATCCATGCCTCTTCTTCCTTTCATCTTTGATCGTTGATTAATCTTTTTGATCTCAACCCTCCATTTCTCATTTGTTCTCCTATAAATAAAGCACTATTTGGAGACAAAGGGATCCATATTTCAATTGCAAACTTATGTTGTTGAATTCACTTGCATCCACACTCACAATTTACTCACTTTTAGCTTTTTTTAGTTTATTTCTAATTGCATAATAGCTTAAAGCATCTATTAATGGCTTCCATGCATCCATCTTAGTTTGTAAATGAATTATGGTTTCCATCTTTTAGCTTAGAATTAGCTTGGATTAGCTTAACAATTGCATAATAAGTTCATTTTTAGCATAAAATCATGTTAACTTAGCTTGCATCATGTTTAATTTAGCATAAGTTAGGTTTTCATCAATTTATCACAATGGTTTCATCGGTTCTCTTCCATAGAATCGATTGAAACAGGTTCACTAATCACAGGATTGGGAAAGGGTTGTTGTTCGACATTAACACGACACCAATTCCAAAATAGGATAAGTTTCAAATGGGTTAGAGTAGGAATTTAACTATTTTCAGAGTTTGTAACTTTTAGTTTGAATAAATGCTTAGTTTAACTTTTTAATTTGAATGATCTTGTTTGGTAGATTGACGTTTAGTGAATAAATTGTGCTTCAATTCATCATGGATCAAGCGTAATCGACCCACCCTGACGATCCTCGTCTCACATTTCAGTGGTAGAAGGAGGAAAAACCATTGATTTAACCATTTTTAGCTCAAATTCTATTTTTTGCTTGTTTTGCAAGATACAACAATGCTCAAATCACAAACGACACACTTTGAAGAGTGTCGCCATATAGTGATGCTATTGCAATTTGAAACACCAATGTCGATTAAATACATAGGCATTGATTTAAATCTAGCGACGCCAATTTAATATAGAGGTATTGAAAACATCAAACGATGACGCCTCAAATTCAAATAGTGATGCCTCCCAAATTTCAAATTGTGATGCTACAATGTGCAGTGATGCCCAAAAAAATCTCGACACTATCATGCTCTCTGTTTTTGTTGTAGAGCAACGCCCATTTTCACCATAGCGATGCCCAAAGTTCAAATTGAGATGCTATCGTGTTCAGTGACGCCCAACTAGGGTAATAATTTTTACGGTCATTTTTTTAACATGTGCTTTAATTTCCTTGATTTATCTAATCACTAATGCACTTCTGACTATGTTTTGGTTGTTAGACTAACAGGGTTTTGTAGGTTGAAAGACATGGAGCTAAAGTGAAGAAAGATTCCCTATCTTGAAATTTTATGATTGTAACAAGCATTTAATGCTTTGAGGCAATTATAACCCAACGTTCTTGCTTTCTTCTTTATGCTTTAGGACAACTAAATTTCTATTGGGTTTTAAAAACTTAAAATCTTTGGACCAACTAGCTTTCAATTGGGCTTAAAATTCATTTTCAAAGTTGGCTAAAATTCAACCCTCATCGTTGTTTTTTGGGTTTAAAACAAATGCACAAAAAGTATTAAAATTGAACCCTCATCTTATCATTGTCTTTTGGGTTTAAAATTAAACAAGACAACTTCATATTTTATTTGATGCTTAAAACGAACTCATCACTGCTTTGAGGGATTAAAATTTACAATTGTTTGCTATGTTTTATGATTTACAACGTTGTTATTGGATGTGTATGCAATTCTCTCATGCCATTTGGCGATCTTGAGAAATAGAGATGTTCTTTAACACTTTGTATAATCACCTACATCTTTTAATTTGGATTAAAACTAAACCCCCTTTGCAAGTGTGAGAAAAAGGCATAGCGTGTGTTCTCTCTTTGTTCATATGAATGAAGATGTTTGAACTACGAATGTAATTCCTCGCTATTTTTTACCTTTAGAGGGCCTTCCTCCCCACTTCAAAAGGAGGGAATGAACCAAGCAATAATGAGCTAAATCCAAGCTATTCCAAACCATAATATAAATGTATGGTTGCAATGAAAATTGTGATCAATGGGAAGAAGTACATGATAGCTCTCCTCCAATATCTTTATGATGGGTAAAGCCCTTGTTTAAGGGTTGGGATACCTCTTGACGGAGTTTATCATTTCACCCCCTAAACTAGAAACCCTTATTATGAACCCTTGTTTAGAAGCCAAAAATCCTTAATATTTGTTGGTGCAAGAACAGTCGTTTTGAAGCCGCCCCACATTTGTACTATTCAATTGTAGAAATAGAAAAAATCCTTTAGATCTCTGGATTTTAAGGATTTTGAGATTTGGTGGTCCCGAGAAGTGTGTGCCATGGAAGGGAGCCAGTGTTACCAAATCTCTAACTGTTCGCATTATTTATTATTTGGAGAAATCCAAGTGGGGACTCAACAAATATAGCTATTTCAAACCTAGGGTTGTAATGATTGTGAGTTAGTTTAATACTTTTCTTGGTTCCAAAATGATGCAAAAACAAACATTCACTATCTTCCTCAAGATTTCAAACACTTTGGCCTAAATATGGGTACCTCTTGAAAAAACCTTGATATTGTTGCTTGTCCTAAGGATTTTATCCTTAGATATTTATAAATATCTTGACTTGTATCAAAAGATCTATATTTTCCAAAGACCATATAGGAAATTATGGCTTCAACCTCATGATTCTCATAAAATGGACATTGTGAAAGTTATGGTGTTTTTGACATAAACATTTAGTTTGAAAAACTTAATCCAGACAAGTGATTGTGGTAAAATAAACTCATTAAGCAAGATAAATTGACAAATGATCCCCACATGACTATTTGGAGACCGATTGCTCCCGTTGAACAACTTGATCTTCTAGGTGCTATAATTCAACCAAATTTTGAACTCATTAATAGAGAAAAAACTGATCTCATTATCAGTTTGAGAAGCTTCACTTTTTAAACAAAAGAAACAAATAACCAGTGGAGAAACACAACAACCATCTTAGACAAAGAAGAGGAACAAGTTGATATTGAGGCTGGAAGGCCCACATTACCACCACCCACATGGCAATAAATATCTTCCTTTCTACCATAAACTTGAATTGTTTCTACATGATCTCACATAAAGTCAGGATCCCTAAAGTAAGGTCTACAAGTCATCATTTTAGACATAGGCATCTCAGTCCAAAAGCTCTCAAGAAACATATTTTAACACTTCATAAGAATAGAGACAAGTTGGTAGAAAACTTCTATAGACACGTTTCAAGAAACATGCTAGAACTATATGCATTCTTTTGGAGTCAAATTCCTAGTCTTTTTCATGATATTGAACTCCTCTAAATGATCCATCACACAATCAAAATACATAGGGGAAGATCTATATCCTGTCATTGCAAACATAGGTATCATAGTTCACAGTTTAGTAGGAAGTGGGCCTCAATACTTTATCGCAATTGTTACTACTTATTAAGGTACTTTTATGCTCAAGCTAGGAGGAACCAAACAGGTTTAAACATCCCCATCCATCCTCTCATCTAAGTCAACATTAGGTCCTTAGGATGTGAACATTTTAGAGGTTTAGCATTATTCTCACTACCTTGGTCTTTTCAAAACAAAGGTTCATTTTAAGTCAACATTGGATCAAACATATCACTCACCCCTTCATTAAAATTCATCTTTCACTTCATCCAACTTTGAAATTTTTTTAGTACACCAACATCTTTTGACTTAAACATCAAATCAAACCAACCCCCTAACTTGGCTATTTGGTATGTGAAATGCATCCATTTCCATGCATTTAGACAAGTTAGTTATCATCCTTGAACTGGATCATCTTGAAGGTCACGAGTCTACCCTAAATATTTACAAGTTCATAAACATCCTTTACCCTAACATCAAAACATCAAGAGAAAGTCAAAAGTTTTATTCCAAAATGTTTGCAAAGATCACTCTCCACATCACTTATATTTTCACCCCCATTACTACCATTCTAAAAGACTTAGAGCATCCTTTTACCTAGATTTTAGTCAACTAGAGAGTTCAAACATTAAAAATCACAACATAACTCTCCCAGAGGCGACCCAAAATTTATGGTAAAGAAAAGATCACAACATGAGAATAATGGAGAAAACCAAAGTCACATTTACCTCAAGTGATCCAAATCTTTTAGAATTTGATCTAAGAAGTCACTGCTACCCCATCATCACAACAATCACATCCGCTTCACAGACCATATGAGATTGAAGATGCCACACATAACTTGTTTGAGCTTACTAGGGAGGAAATTGTGGAGCATCAAGCCTTTGAAAATGTAGCTCCACTTTCCCCATCCTTTGTTGCACAAAATTTGACACAAGGCTTTACAACTCCATCACTAGGGCTAAATCAAACATCTACTCCTAGTCTTACAACTAGTCTTTCCCAAGACTCTTTGGTCTAACTCTTCCATTTGAAATCGTAAGACACTTGTGGGCACCTCTTGACACTAATCCCACCTCCAACAACCACTTGACACCTACCTTTGGTGCTCCTCTTTGTTCTCAAGATCCTAAACAACCATACACACCTCTTTGAACTTCATTATTCCACAACTACTTCAACATATCAAGGACACCCTTTCTTCATCCACACCCATGACTACTGCAAGTGTGCCCACCATCACATAAAGCAGTATAGACCAAGTATCTCAAAATAGCACACAAGGGCATGTCAATACCATACCATAAATCCAACCCTTAATGTAAATAGGGACATATTTATCAAACCCTTTATTGGGTTCATCCATACCATTAGTTTCACAAAGCATATCTACCTCATCCACTATGAATCCACCTCAAATCAATCTCGTGGGTACAATTTCTATCAACCCAGGAAGTATTGTAATCATGAATCCCTTGTTTGCATCTTTGGCACAAGGCAATCCTCAAGGAATGGGACAAGAAAATATTTTTAATCAATGGACTCAAGGTCCTAGTATGACATTTACATCACAAAATTTAATGAAATCATCTTCATCATTCCCCACTATCCCCTTTGTCATGCCAAATTAATGAGGACTTCAAACTTACATTCATCCATCTTCATCTACTAAATTACAAGGAATGTTAAATTAAGGGAACAATCTGCTACCCACTCAAACATCAACATCCTCAATCCATCACAGATGTCCCAACCACTTGATCCTCTACATTGCAAGCACGCGGCCCTTAGATTTACAACAGCACAACAAGCTACTAGTAAGCTATCCAACAACAACAAGTAGCACAACAACAACATCAAGTTTAGAAATCAACCTTTTAGCACAACAACAACATAATAAGTTCCATCTTTTAGCTTAGAATTAGCTTGGATTAGCTTAACAATTGCATAATAAGTTCATTTGTAGCATAAAATTATGTTAGCTTAGCTTGCATCATGTTTAATTTAGCATAAGTTAGGTTTTCATCAATTCATCACAATGGTTTCTTCGATTCTCTTCCATAGAATCAATTGAAACAGGTTCACTAATCACAGGATTGGGAAAGGGTTGTTGTTCCACATTAACACGACACCAATTCCAAAATAGGATAAGTTTCAAATGGGTTAGAGTAGGAATTTAACTATTTTCAGAGTTTGTAACTTTTAGTTTGAATAAATGCTTAGTTTAAATTTTTAATTTGAATGATCTTGTTTGGTAGATTGAGGCTTGGTGAATAAATTGTGCTTCAATTCATCATGGATCAAGCGTAATCGACCCACCTTGATGATTATGCTTGATTCATGATGAATTGAAGCACAATTTGGCCTAAATATGGGTACCTCTTGAAAAAAGCCTTGATATTGTTGCTTGTCCTAAGGATTTTATCCTTAGATATTTATAAATATCTTGACTTGTATCAAAAGATCTATATTTTCCAAAGACAATATAGGAAATTATGGCTTCAACCTCATGATTCTCATAAAATGGACATTGTGAAAGTTATGGTGTTTTTGACATAAACATTTAGTTTGAAAAACTTAATCTAGACAAGTGATTGTGGTAAAATAAACTCATTAAGCAAGATAAATTGACAAATGAACCCCACATGACTATTTCGAGACCGATTGCTCCCGTTGAACAACTTGATCTTCTAGGTGCTATAATTCAACCAAATTTTGAACTCATTAACAGATAACAAACTGATCTCATTATCAGTTTGAGAAGCTTCACTTTTGAAACAAAAGAAACAAATACCCAGTGGAGAAACACAACAACCATCTTAGATGAAGAAGAGGAACAAGCTGACATTGAGGCTAGAAGGCCCACATTACCACCACTCGCGTGGCAATAAATATCTTCCTTTCCTCCATAAACTTGAACTATTTCTACATGAAATCACATAAAGTCGGGATCCCTAAAGTAAGGTCTACAAGTCATCATTTTATACTTAGGCATCTCATTCCAAAAGCTCTCAAGAAACATCTTTTAAAACTTCACAAGAATAGAGACAAGTTGGTAGAAAATTTTTATAGAAACGTTTCAAGAAATAGTCTAGAACTATATGCATTCTTTTGGAGTCAAAATCCTGGTTTTTTTATGATATTGAACTCCTCTAAATGATCCATCACACAATCAAAATCCATAGGGGAAGATCCCCATCTCATCATTGCAAACATAGGTATCGTAGTTCATAGTTTACTAGGAAGTAGGCCTCAATACTTTATCAGAATCATTACCGCTTGTTAACAAACTTTTATGCTTGATCTAGGAGGAACCAGATAGGTCTAAACATCCCCATCCATCCTCTCATCTAACTCAACATTAGGTATTTAGGATTTGAACATTTTAGATGTCTAGCATCATTCTCACTACCTTGGTCTTGTCAAAAACACAAGTTCACTTTAAGTCAACATTAGGTCAAACATCTCACTCACCCCTTCATCAAATTTCATCTTTTGCTTCATCCAACTGTGTAAAATTTTGAGTACACCAACATCTTTTGACTTAAACATCAAACCAAACCAACCCCCTAACTTGGTTATTTTGTATGTGAAATGCATCCTTTTCCATGCATTTAGACAAGTTAGTTATCATCTTTGAACTAGTTTACCTTGAAGGTCACGAGTCTACTCTAAAGATTTCCAAGTTCATTAGCATCCTTTATCCTAACATCAACACATCAAAACTTAAGTCAAAAGTGTTGTCCCAAAATGTTTACAAATATCACTTCCAACATCATCCATATTTTCACCCCCCATTATCATCATTGCTCTGAAAAGACTTAGAGCATCCCTTTTACCTAGATTTGAGTCAACTAGAGAGTTCAAACATCACAAATCACAACATAACTCTCCCATAGGTGACTCAAAATTTATGGTAAAGACAAGATCACAACACAAGAGAATCATGGAGAAAACCAAAATTACATTTACCTCAAGTGATCCAAATCCTTTAGAATTTGATCCTAGAAGTCATGTTACCCCATCACAACAACCGTCATCTCCTTCAGGACCATATGAGATCAAAGATGTCACGAATAATCCATTTGAACTTACTAGGGAGGAAATTATGGAACATCAAGCCTTTGAAAATGTAGCTCCAATTTCCCCATCCTTTTTTGTGCAAAACTTGACACAAATCTTCACAGCTCCATCAATAGGGCTAAATCAAACATTTACTCCTAGTCTTGCAACTAGTCTTGCCCAAGACTTTGGTCTAACTCTTCCATTTGAAATCAGTACACTTGTGGGAACCTTGACACTAATCCCCCACCTCCAACAACCACTTGGACACCTACCTTTGGTGCTCCTCTTGTTCTCAAAGATCCTAAACAACCATACACACCTCTTGAACTTTGTTATTCCACAACAACTTCAACATATCGAGGACACCCTTCTTCATTAGCACCCATGACTACTGCAAGTGTGCCCACCATCACATAAAGCAGTATAGACCAAGTATCTCAAAATAGCACACAAGGGCATGTCAATACCATACCATAAATCCAACCCTTAATGTAAATAGGGACATATTTATCAAACCCTTTATTGGGTTCATCCATACCATTAGTTTCACAAAGCATATCTACCTCATCCACTATGAATCCACCTCAAATCAATCTCGTGGGTACAATTTCTATCAACCCAGGAAGTATTGTAATCATGAATCCCTTGTTTGCATCTTTGGCACAAGGCAATCCTCAAGGAATGGGACAAGAAAATATTTTTAATCAATGGACTCAAGGTCCTAGTATGACATTTACATCACAAAATTTAATGAAATCATCTTCATCATTCCCCACTATCCCCTTTGTCATGCCAAATTAATGAGGACTTCAAACTTACATTCATCCATCTTCATCTACTAAATTACAAGGAATGTTAAATTAAGGGAACAATCTGCTACCCACTCAAACATCAACATCCTCAATCCATCACAGATGTCCCAACCACTTGATCCTACATTGCAAGCACGTGCCCTAGATTTACAACAAGCTTACTAGCAAGCTATCCAACAACAACAAGTAGCACAACAACAACATCAATTTTAGCAAGCAACCTTAGCACAACAACAACATCAAGCTCAACAAGCAGCGTTAGCACAACAATATCGAGCTCAACAAGCAGCCTTAGCACAACAACAACATAAAGCTTAGCAAGTAGCTTTAGCACAGCAAGAACAACAAGTAGCCTTAGCAACACAACAACAACAACAAGCCCAACAACAAGCCCTCATGGCACAACAACAACAACAACAAGCACAATTGCAAGCCCTAGCAGCACAACAACAACAACAAGCCTTACGAGCTCAACAGTATTCCCAACAACAACAACAACCAAGTTCCTACTATAATCCTCAACAAAACATCATCAATCCAAACACATTAGGAACATATACATCAATACCACAATCACCCTCACAGAATCTCACACCACCATACACCCCACACAACACCTTATCATATCAAAATCCTCCATTTAAATCATCTACCATCCCACCATATGTTCCTCCACCAAACCAGAAAGATGATCTAGTATCTCAATTCAAGATGCTATCACAAGAAATACAAGACCTTCAACTGGGTAAGGCAAAGAAGCCCCATACATAGAACTTCTGTCTATATCCATTCGATCAAAACATAACAATGGTACCATTCAGGCTCCAAATTTTGAAATCCCCAAATTTGAAAAATACAAAGTGAGAGGAAGTCCTATCAATCATATCATAGAATTTAACGTAATGTGTATGGAGGTATCCTACAATGATTCATATCTAATGTGCCTCTTCCCTTGAATTTTAATAGGTCTTACAATAGATTGGTTTTCTCATCTACCTCCTAGTATCAAAAATTTCCAAGAAATCACTAATAAATTCATCGACCACTTCTCCTTTAATCTTGACATGGACACCAGTCTAGAGGAACTATATACTCTTAGACAAAACAAAGGAGAATCTTTCACCAATTTCTTGCAATGATGGAGACAAAGAGCTAGTAAAAGCAAGTGGCCTCTTCTCGATGAACAACAAGTGGGAATCATCATAGCCAACCTAGACACCAATCTATCTTTCCACTTGAAAATGCAATGCATCACATCATATGACGAGCTTTTACCTAGATCCCTTAACATCAAAAGAGCTCTAATATCGTAGGGAAATACTCAAGCTTACAAAGACAATCATCCCTCAACTAGTTCAAATGAGAAACCTTGTGTATGGGAAAAGAAAAAAATAATAACTAATGACGGTGTGGTAGATGCTAAGGTCATACTAAGTGCTCCTAGAAAAAAAAATAATCAAGATTCCAACATCCAATAGATGGTATAAAAAACAACACCTCCTCAAAACAATCACATCAATAACACTAACATGCAACAAAGGAAAACTGCTAACAGGAACAATTATCCCAAATTCAAGTACACATAGCTATCGAAAGCTATCGAAACAATCATGAAGAAGTTGGTAGAGTCAAATCTGATAACACTTCCTAACTTTGAAAACTATCAAGAACCACAAGAGAAACCATCTTGGTATAACGAGAATGACCTTTGTGACTTTCACAAAATCAAAGGACATAAAACATCAAACTGCATGAAACTTAAGAATATCATTCAAGATCTTATAGAGAACGACACCATATTTGTTGAGGTACTAGCTGGGAATTAGGATCTTGAGATATACAAGAACCCTACGTCAGTTTATAACAAAGCAAACAACAATAAAAAATCTAAGGATTACATAAATGTACAACATACCTACTCTAGCATAGTTGCTTCCTACGATACCATCATTACTGTCGTCGCCATCAAAGGAGCTAGTGAGGAATGTGGAGTCACCACAAGACATGGAAAAATAACCATTCAAGGAGTCCCATCTCAATCTAGGACACAACCTACTTTTCCACATCTAATCCTAGCAAGTATAATCTTCTAAATCAACATAAGCAGACCCCCACATAGGTATCAATCTTAGAACTCTTAAGGTTATCCCTCGCACATAGGGAAATATTGGAAAAAGCCTTCTTTGAGTCATCTGTCCCTAAGGAGATTGATACTGATCAATTTCAAGCTATGGTATGCCATATCACCAACCATCTTCTCACCTTCTCCAAGCAAGACGTACCATCACAACCATCTCATAACTGTGATTTACACCTTGAGGTTATCATTCATAAAAACAAGGTCAAAAGAGTCTTGGTAGATGGAGGTGCTAGTCTGAACATTTTTACCCTTTAGTTCATCAAACATATGGGATATTCTAAAGATACTATTGAGAAAGCAAAGAGTACCACCATCAAAGCATATGA
>VDFB02270651.1:429380383-429513644 GCA_007258455.2 Sequoia sempervirens
CAAACTTTGTGGTTGGAATTCCCTTTGCTTAACATGGTAGTCATACCACCACTTTTGTCATTGGTTTTCTATGCACCGACTCCAAAGTGCTAGAAAGCGGTTCTCATCAAGGCCCTCTAGTTTTTCTTTGTCTGCTTGTAGAGATTCCTATTTGTCAAGTCATGCTATTTTCACAATTTGCAGATTTGAGAGTGAAATTATACATAAACCAATGCTTCTTTGCCATACACTAGTTGGAATGGGATATAGCTAGTGAGATGCTTGAATGTTGTGTGATAAGCCCATAGAATAGTAGTTACTTGTTCAGTCCAATCTCGGCAACCTACATCACAAACAAATAGTAAGATTTGGCCTAAGATCTTGTTGAAGGCTTCAATTGTATTGTTTGCTTGTGGATGGTAAGGCATATTACAATGATGCTAGATCATGAATGTTCAAACTTCAAAGCAACCCCTAGACTATAGAAGCAATAAAATGTAACCCTTGATCACTTGTTAGACTCAATGGGCACTCAAATTGTATGATGATGGCCTCAAAGATGAAGGGCACAATTGTTTTTGTTGTACAATCTTTCCTTAATGCTACTTCAGCCCATTTAGTCACATACTTAGTTGTTGTTATGATATATCTTGCATCGTTGATTCGTGTGGCTAGCTGGATGGGTTGTACAAAATCTGTTGCCCATTTTTCAAAGGGTTCTCAGGCAAGCATTAGGTTAAGTGGAAGCTTGTCCCTTTCATTGGGCTTCCCTATTTGTTGAAAGTATCACAATTGTGTGCAAATTCGTGCCTCTAAGTGAAGAGTCGGCTGCCAAAGACCGACATTGAGGACTTTTTGTGTTGTAGTGCATCCTTGATAGTGATCACTTGCTTGCCATCATGGTATTCTCATAATATAGTGGCGCACCCATGCTTAGGCACATATCTACACAAGATTTCATCTAGAGCCATTTTATACAATTGTGCATTTATAAGTTGATAGGATGTTGAATACACGAATAATCCTTTGAGCTAAGCAACAACGTATGTGTTCGAAGCTTTCCAGGATGTTAGAAATGCTGCAATATATTCCGTGCCATTAGGGCTGACATCTATTTTAAATAGTTGCGCATTTGGAACCCATCTTTAATAGTTGTAGTACTTGATTCCCCAACATTGATGCTAGGTGGTTTGGACCCATGTGATGTTTTCTCGGATGCACTACATTAGTGGTGTCAAACTCTTGGAACAGAATAAGCCATTGGAAAATATCACCATATAATATGGGCATATTCACCAAGTATTTGAGTGCTTGGTGGTTAGTAAAGAAAATGAATGGGGTGGCCAATAGGTATTATCTTAACTCTTGCAAGGCATATACCATTGCTCGTGCCTCACAATCCATTGTTGTATAGTTTTATTTTGTTGTGTTCATCTTCTTTCTAGCAAAATAAATTCAGCCAAAGTGCATCCAAATGGTTTACAAACATACCATTCATAGTTTAGTCACCCAAATATACTTGCAGAAATTCATGGATATAGTCTTTGAAGGCATTCATCACAATTCATAAAAATACTACTAACACATTCTTTAATTCAACAACATCACATTATAGGAAAAATTGCCCCATTTGATTGCAAAAGTGGTCTTGGCCTTAACTTCCTCAATGATTTGGACTTAATGGTACCTAAAAAACCTATTTCTAAATGTATAGACTTTTCAACATGTAACTCCTTTCAGAATTTCCTTGGTAAAAAAGTGTTGGAAAGGGATCAGTAATATAAGCTTTATTGAGGGTGTGGAACTTGACACAAATGTGTATGTGCCTTATCCTTAGTGAAATAACCATTAGACTTACCTACTTCGACTCATCAATAGGGAAGTTTACACCGGTTTCTGATATCTTGTTGATCTCCTCCTTTACTCTAGTGCACAAATTGGGATTCAACTTGTAAGGGCGCTTTCTCTCTGGTTTTACATTAGGTTATAATCTGATCTACGTTTTCCCTAAATATGGGTGCAATCCCTTCATCTCATGATAGCTTCATGAGAATAGATCTGCACATACTCCTTGAGTAGGTCTATGATTTGTGCAAGAGCCTCTTTTCCCCAATAATTGCTAATAGTTGTGATATTTGGAGCAGCTTTAGTACCAATGTTCACATAGACTAACTTGAGGGACCCATTATAGTAACCATCCTTAGCTAGTTTTGTCTCCTTTAGTTGGCTCTCCTTCTATGGTGGAAACCTTGATATTTTGGAGTGCATTACTTATGATTGCTTGTTCAAGTCGCACCAAAGAAGAGTTGGGCCTTCCTTCTACCAATACCTACACAACACTCAAGTACTTTGGTTGATCATGGAAGACTCTTCCTTTATGTTCTCCAACACCCAGCCAATTCTAGGCGTTGGGTCTATGAAATCAATCTTTAGTTACTCCAAGAGGAGATTTCTCTGTGCATTTCTTTTTGTTCATACTAGAGTGGTACTATACCTCCTAGTGTGTTAGTGAACTTATGAACCTATAAATGCAAAGGGTAGTTGATAATGAATGGACCCCATATCCCTTTGCAAGTTGCAATGTTGGATCTCATAGAAGCTTTGCCAATGAAGCATAGTGCATGCTATATTCCAAGTGTTTGGTACCTTGCAAGAAATGCTTTGTAGAATGTTATCTAGCTTAACCTATTAGAATTGTGTGCCGCCCACCACCTAGCTATAGTGTCTTGGAGAGTGTAATGGATGGTGGTGAATTGGGTAAGCTATTGTTGGAAGATTTGCTTTAGAGTTTTATAGTATTTCAAGAACAACATTTATGTGGGATTTCTATATAGTTGGTGCACATGCATTTGGGCTCAACCAAGTGCATTTCCATACTTAGGTGCCCACATTAGGTGGCAGCAAGAATAGGAAACTTCAAAGCTAGAGGGTGTAGAAGTGTGTTGGATAGATGCTAAAGATTGGTGCAAGATTTTCCTTGCAACTCATATTCACTTGTGAGTCAACATGCCATTTGCACATCCGAGTTGCTTTTTGACACACTATCCCACTGAATGATGCCTTATAAACTTGGTTGGATAGGGTCCAATCCTTTTGTAGTTATCTTGAAAATTTCTTTGAGTTCCTTTTCTTTGATATGCATTGTCTCCACATATGGCACTCCTTGCGTTGATCAAGAGGGATTTTGATCCTTTGTTCTTCATTCTAGAAACTCATTGTTCTTTGCTATGATCACATATCATCCTTGGCCTAAAAACAGAAAGGCTTGCTTAGTAGTACATGATTCCTTTGTGTGTCCTTTTCAATGAATTCAAAATCAATGTGAAAATGAACTCCCTAAGTATTGATCTCTACATCCTTGAGTAGGCCCAAAGGTTGTTTCCTCGTGTTATTGGCCATGTAGAGGACATGGGGTGATGGACATAGTTTAAGTTGGTCATGGCTTCCCATTCTACTTTGGTGAGCACATTTATTAGTGTCCACCAATACATTGCACAAAAGATATCAGTTTAATTCAAGAGAAAGTAAAAGCTTTGTGTCATATCTAGGTAGCTTTGTGCACATGATCTTTTGGACATTGCCCTCTTTTGGGGCATTGATAGAGACTTCCATCTCATCTTGTTGCACTAGTTTTTCTAACAAACTTTTTAACTTTTGAAAGAACTCCCCCTTTGCAAAGAAGTTTTAGAATCGCATACCTCACATTAGCTTCATCACACTCTACAATGCCTTCTTTAGCCACTTCATGTTGCATTGATCTGAGCCTCTTGGCAGCATCTTAATAGAGTTGGTGTTGGGCTTCTACTCCTATGGGGTTGCAAGTGGCTATTCTTGTGACCTTTTTTATAGGTTGCGATTGCTTTGGCATTACCATGGTGTGCGTGTTGGACTACTCTCTACCCTTTTCCTACTATTGCATGACATTTCAAGTTATGACTTGTTAGACTAGTTGCTTAGATGGTGTAGTAGCTTGACCTTTCTAGGTCATCTGTTTGGTCTTCTTTCATGATGCCATTTGTTGTAGTATTGGGAAATCCTCAATCTTATGTTCCACATCAAAATATCTGCAAAAGGGGAAGTTTACTCATTTTCTTGAGGTATGGCCTTGCTCACTATAGCTTTAGTAGGTGATTGGGTGAGAGCGATCAGCACCTTGCTGCCCCCTCTTCCACCTTTGTGTCCATAGTGGCCTAACCCTCAACCATTCTACGATCAAGTATTCTGTTGTGTAGATTACAACTAGCTCCAATGGTTATTACTGATTTACTAGCTTTGAGTACCTGCACCACCATGGCATGTATATCATGAGTGGTGCTCTAACATATTTTGCACCATAAATTAATTGTCACTCCTTGTAACTTTTGTAACAACACACATGAAGAAGTCTCATGGGCCTCTTGGCATATGGTACATTGTGGGATGCATTGCGCTATGGGGAAAGTGGAACAATCAATTACTTGAGTTCTCATTAGTAGATGGTCAATTGTTGTATGCTCCTTTGCTTTGATACCATGTGCACCAAAGTCCTTTTCCATCAAACTGACTTGCAAGTTGCTCCATTTGAGTTGCCATCCACACAATCTATTCTTCAATTCACATAGTGGAGCCATATAACTGTGGCTCCCCTAGCACCTCCAGTCGGAGAGTGGCCTCAAGAGCCTCCTTTTGTGTGTGGAGTGGGTGTTAAACTATTTCTCTTTGGATGTGTGATGTTAACCCTCTAATGAACCATCCCTTTTTTATAAAAGCATCTATGGTTTGGGGAGTTTTAGAGACCAACTCCTTGAGGCGTTGATCATAGTTATGCACATATTTGTTAGCTTGTTACAGCTATGTTTTGGTATGTCATTTTTAGATGGTCAAATTCCTTACTTGGTCTTCAAATCATCTAGATCAGCCAAAATCCCATTTGGGTTGGTACATTCATACTGATCATGCACACTACCTTGTAGTGTAGTTGTGAATAACTTGACTTTCTACGCATCATTAATGATACCTTTCGCATGCCATGCCATCTAAGATGTGTGCCAATGTCGGGCCACATCCTTGTCACCAGAGAATGGCTTGATGGTTGTCAACTCATAAATGATGACTTGGTTTGCAACGTAACATATCATTGAGGAGGGCTAGCTGCTTGCAGAACTAGCCTACTTGTAACAAGATCAATAGTCCTAAAAAATTGCTTAAAACTAGAAATAATTTGATCAAACATAAAACTATTTGGGGTTACCTCCATCTCCTCCTCTTGGAACCTCTTATTGCAATTCACTTTATGTTGTCAACTAGGAACCCTCGTTATTGCTAAACGACTCTGCTCGCGTTGCAACGTGGTTCATCCCTGTTAGAGTGCATGCACTCTTTCTACACGACATGTGTTCCAATTCCATCAATAGCTGTAGCATTTTACAAGTTGCCAATCCTTGATCGGACACTATTGACCCACTCCTTTGTCAAAGCACTTGCATGATTTGCAATACCAATGCTTCCATTTGCTCACCACTTCCTTTGCATGCGGTGTACCAATTTGGTTCCTTCTACTTTGGATTGCATGATTGCACCCTCAACTTGCTTTTTGCATCTTTTATGTGCTTTCAATGTTCTTGTTAGTCGGATATTTTGCTTGTTGTCGTCTACTTGTTGTCGGCCGTAGTTAGCCTCGGCCATAGTTGGCCTCGGTCGTAGTCGGCCTCAGTCATACTCGGCAATTGTTAAATAAAACAATAGTTAGTAAAGAATAATAATGTCATGTAATGTCATGTACTCTCGGCAAAACATGTTCAGATTAGTGTTAATGTAATGATGTTATGGAACGTCGTGTCGGTTGGTTGTCTAACCACCGCCGAGCGTTATATGTAGTCGGGTGGGAATAGTCGGATTATGCTATGCTGCTATCGATGCTATTATGCTATTGATGATTCTGAATGAGTTTTGTTGCCGATGGTTATACTGTAAGCATTGTGATACTCTTTGTACATGATATTCCTGAGAATGAATAAAGTTTCTGGCATATTACTATGATATCTTTCAGTTTACTGTCTTATCCTATGTTCTGCATATTACACGTTTGCCAGTAATTAGGATCCCATTCCGTAGGCAAACATTTGGCGCCGTTGCCTGAACGGACTAGGGCATCATCCACCATGGCAGTGTAATGGGTCAACCAGCGGAAGAACCTATAAATGCTACTGAGGAACGAGAAGACTCATTGACAGAAGATTTGGTAAATTTGTGGAAAATCTCGCTCCGTGATCACGTACGTAGGGAATCCCTCGTTCGGGAGATCCCTGAGGAAGTCATCTGGGATCGGCTGGAAGTGAACGACGAGGTGAACCACCTTCTGAACCGCATGCCCAAGTTGCTGGCCCGCCATTTCATTATTCTGCAAGACTTGCGAGAGGAGGAAGCCCGTGAGCGCCGAAGGCAGCAAATCGTGCAACGCTGTGAAGACCGAAACAAACGGGAAGAGGAAGAACGGGATACTAGTCAGCGCCGCACTTCCGGCAACCAGCAATGATCGCTTGAACAACTAAATGCCCGTACGGCCGAACAAAGATAAGAATAGAGTACCTGACGGGCACGGGACTTCGGAAGAGCAAGTTCGGCGATCACTCAGACTACAAGAGCAAGAAAATCGGCGAAGACGACTAAGGAAAGTCGGTAAGGAACTAGATGAGGACTTAATTGAAATCAATCAGAGCATAAAAAGAACATATGAAAATTTGCAAAAAATAGACACATCTATTGAACGAGCACACTACAGTTTGATAGAAGGAAGGGACGAAGACCCCTTCAGCAGCACTCCTTATACAGAAAAATATAACCTCTATGACAATGAAGATGAATTGAATAGTAGCATCAGACGATTTCGAGAGTTGTCACTCTCGGACGACGACACAGAGTTAAAGAGGGGAAGGCCAGAGCTTAAGACCCCAGGGCAAAGAGAGCATCGGCGGGATCCTGAGGAGACCCACGGTGTTGTGGACGCTGACGGAGGACTTGGCAGTGACTCGTACGTGGCCGAGAGTGCTGGTGACGCACAGGGAAGTAGCGAGGAATCCACTAGTCTAATCGGGTCCAAAACACAAGGAGGTCAACAAGGAGGTCAACCGGTAAAGATGGCTCAACCGGATCGGCAAAAGTTGCCGAAATTCATGGGGAATGGCTCTGAGGATCCCGTATGGCATTGCAAGACATGCGAGACTATCTGGATAGCCAGCGGGCAGGATGACCCCGACCAGTGGCTAAGGGCATTTCCAGCAACACTCAGGGACAGTGCCATTGACTGGTACTCGGAACTGGATCAAGCACAGAGAGCCACATGGAGGGTCCTGAAGCAAAACTTTGAAGCGGAGTTTAAACTTCTGCGGGACGATAGTGAGATCGTCACTGAAATATATCATACTAAACAAGGGAAGCATGAAAACGTACGGACCTACAACAGGAGGTTGAAAGACTTGATCGGGAAGCTGGAGGCACAGCGAGCCGATGGGTTAAAGAAACGATGGTTCATTGAGGGACTAATTCCCTCACTTCGGCGAAAGATGAAAGTAGTACCACCGTCCTCGTACACCGAAGCATACAATCGGGCGATGGATATTGAAAGTGAAAATAGGACTTCCTCGAAGGGAAAGAGGAGGGATGACGACGAGAGCGCTGAGGACAGTGACGATGAATCGGCAACCGTACAGGCCCTTCGGCGGGATATGATGCGGATAATGAAAGAACTGAAGGCCGACAAGGACGGATCCAAAGAGGCCAATGAATTATGGTGTACGGACTGTAAATCGGAAGGTCACACAAAGGCAAGTTGCCCAAAAAAATTATTCTGTGACATCTGCCAGGTCATGGGACACTCCGTCAAAGAGTGCCCATACAATTTAAAAACTAAAAGTTCGCAAGTATTCTTCACTCAAGGCGAACAGTCAACACCTCCAACCACGCCACCGAAGCCACAGAACAACAATGCATCCCCTGGAGGCTACCGCAACAATCGGCGAAATACGCCGAGAAGTAAAATTCAGTATGACAGCAAAGGACGACCGATGATTCAATGCCGGAACTGTAACGAATGGGGTCACTTTGCGAGGGATTGCCAGAGCGGCCAAGGCAGCGGGGGAAAATTGTGCAAGTGGTGTGGACCTGGTGACCATGAAGACACCGACTGTCCGAAGCAAAAAGGAAGTATCAATATGCTGGAGGTAGCCGATGAGGAGGTCTTGGCGATTACGAGAGCACAGTCAAAACGAGCAAATTATCCAGATCCCCGTACGGAGAAAGAAAGATTTCGGGAGGCCAAGACAAAAGTAGCCGAGGCAATGGCGAATGAAGGCAAGAACTATAAAGCTACCAGTACGTTGCTACAGTCGAAGTCGGAGAAGAATATCGTACGGCAGGTGCTTCACACAACCGTACCCATTAAGGTAACTGATCTTTTGCAAACAATGCCTTCTCTCAAAGTAGCACTTACAAATGCTATTGGAGAAAATCTTCCGAAGAGTTCACCAGAACGTACGCCAGAAGTGGTAGCCGAGACTTCGGATCCAATGCTCCTGGCAGTAAGCATCGGGAGGAAACCAGCCGTCGTCGAGATGGAAATCTTGGGCATGAAACTATCTAATACTATCGTCGATGGTGGTTCAGGAGTAAACGTACTGCCAGAGGAGACTTGGAAGTGTCTGGGTAAACCGACCCTCTGGCCCCTGACATTTCACCTTGTGGGGGCAGATCAACACGACATCCGACCACTGGGTACACTGATGGAGCAGAAGGTCTCGATCGGCACGCAACTATTCTTGTTGAATTTTGTAGTCATCCCAATGGAGAAAAAGGCGTACGATGCACTCTTGGGACGGGGATGGCTAATTGCCGCCAAGGCAACCCACAACTGGAAGCGGAATACACTCTCAATAGAAAGTCGGGGGAGGAAATACACCATTGATCTGAAGAATCAGGCCGTCAGTGAGGACCTGGCATCTTCGGCATCAGAATCCGGAGGTGACTCAGATGATGATGAGAGAAAGACAATGGAACCAGATGAAGAAGGGGTATTGGAGATCGGCAGTTGCTCGGAAGATGAGACCAGTTCATTGAGCGGACTGTTTCACTGGCAGATGGAGGATTATGAAGTCTTCCACCCGGATTGCCACATGCTACAGATCAAGGAGGGGGAAGTAGAAAAGGATAATGGCTCGACCAGTGAGACATTTCCACCTGAGTACGGAGAATATAAAGAAGGTACGGCCGAATTGGATGTGACCCCAGCCCACAAGTTCGAGCAGGACAAAATCATGAAGTACGAGGAATCAACGTTGAAAAAAGTAAACCTCGGGGAATTAGCCAAACCTAAGGAGATTTTAGTCAGTGATGACTGGGACCCTGTCCTGAAAGCGGCAGCGTTCAGAATCTTCATGGAATACAAAGACGCTTTCGCCTGGACGTACAAGGATTTGAAAGGCATACCACCGGATTATGTGTGCACAAGATTCCTCTCGTACCGGGAGCCCAGCCCGTACGAAAGCGACCGTATAGAATGAACAAAAACTATGCCGCCAAAGTACAGGAGGAGATTGAGAAGATGCTAGAGGCCGGCATCATTTTCAAGGTGGAAGTCAGCGAGTGGGTATCGCCAATCGTCATATCATTAAAGAAAGAGAAGGAGCAAATTAGAATCTGTGTTGACTTCCGTAGCCTGAATGCAGTGACTATCAAGGATCCATTTCCCATTCCCTTCACCGACTCGATTTTGGAAGAAGTTGCCGGGCACGAAATGTACTTCTTTCTCGATGGCTTCTCGGGTTACAATCAGATCAGTATCGCCGAGGAAGACAAATTGAAGACTACATTCGTCGTCGAGGATGGGGTGTACGCATACAACCGTATGCCGTTTGGGTTATGCAACGCACCAGCTACATTCCAGAGAATAATACTCCACATCTTTGATAAAATGTCGGTAGGTAATTTCAAAGCCTTCTTGGATGATTGGTCGATTTATAGCGATAAGGAAAAACATTTGAAAGCTTTAGGAGAGTGTATGGAATGGTGTAGAGTAGCCCGCCTTGCCTTGAATCCAAAGAAATGCAGATTTATGGTGCCGCAGGGGAAGTTGCTCGGACACATCGTGTGCAAAGCTGGGTTGAAAATGGATCCCGACAAGGTGCGAGTCATCGTCCAGATGGAAGCCCCCGAGAATGTCACTGGAGTAAAATCTTTCCTCGGCCATGTGGGATACTACCGGAGGTTCATTAAAAATTTTGCCCAAGTATCGTACCCTCTCGACCTACTGACGAGGAAGGGTCAACCATTCGTGTGGGCCGAAGAACAGGAGAGGGCATTCCAGGAACTGAAGGATCGGCTGATCAGCTCACCCATATTAATGTACCCGGACTGGGACAAGGAATTCCACGTACATGTCGACGCTTCTAATTTTGCCATCGGAGCAACTCTAGCACAAGTGGGAGCGCACGGGTTAGATCACCCAGTATTCTTCGCCAGCCGGCTACTCTCAAAGGCAGAAAGGAATTATAGTACAACCGAGCGGGAGGCACTGGGAATGGTGTATGCCGTACAGAAGTTTAGGCATTACCTCCTCGCCACGCCGTTCACTTTTTACGTGGACCACCAAGCTTTGATGTACCTGGTAAACAAACCGATTATCCAAGGACGGGTGAGTAGATGGTTACTGCTGTTGCAGGAATTTACGTTCACCATCATCGTACGGCTAGGGAAAAGCCATGTTATTGCCGACCAACTATCTAGGATCTGGTCGGGTGAACCTGCAGAGGATGGGGTGAACGAAGACTTTCCGGATGCACATTTATTTCAAATTGCAATATTGCCGTCATGGTACGAGAAGATCGGAGACTATTTGTCCACATCCACATTCCCAAGTGATATGCCACCAGTCGAGAGGAGGAAGATTGTACTGAAAAGCAAGACATTCCAACTGATCAATGGGCTACTTTACAAGATGGGGCCCGACCAGATCCTCCGGAGGTGTGTCGTCGAGGAAGAAATACCCGGCGTACTAAAAGAGGCACATGAAGGACTGGCTGGCGGCCATATGAGACCTGATGCTACAGCAAGGAAAATCCTCTTGGCAGGTCTATGGTGGCCGACGATGCACACTGACGCCAAAGAATGGGTGGTAGGCTGCGACACCTGCCAAAGGGTGGGAAAACCATTGAAGCGGGATTTCATGCCACTGCATCCCTCACAGCCTCAGGAGTTGTTCGAACGATGGGGGTTGGACTTCATCGGACCGCTGAAGGTGAGTCACTTGCATCGATGCCGATATATTGTGGTCGCTACAGAGTACCTGACGAAGTGGGCTGAAGCTCGAGCGTTGCCAGACAATACAGCACAAAGTACGACAAGATTCATCTATGAGCAGATAATAACACGGTACGGCATCCCCATGCGGATCACGAGTGATCGGGGAGGGCACTTCGTTAATCATGTGATCAGGTTGATGACGACAGAGTTCCGAATTTTTCACAACCTGTCAAGTCCGTACTACCCGCGAGCTAATGGCCAGGCCGAGTCGACAAATAAAGTGCTCGTGTCAGTGATTCACAAATCATGTGGTGTGGAAGAAGCTGACTGGGAAGAAAGGTTACCAACCGTACTATGGGCATATCGTACAACGTACAAGGTAACAACGGGCCACACGCCTTTCCAGTTAATGTACGGTCAGGAGGCGGTGATGCCAATGGAATATATGGTACCAAGTCTGAGGATAGCCATGGAGAATCGGTTGGGCGATACCGAAAGTCTAAAGGAAAGACTATACCAACTGAATAAGCTGGACGAGCGAAGAGTGATGGCACAATGGGCGACGGAGAACATGCAACGGCGACGGAAATATTGGCACGACAAGCATCTCCGGCGAATGAATTTCCGACCGGGACAGTTAGTTCTGAAATATAACGGCCGTAACGAGATCAAGCCGGGGAAGTTTAAAGTTCGTTGGTTGGGACCGTTCCGAGTATGGGAAGTAGGTGACAATGGGTCTATAAAATTGGAAAATCTCGATGGGTCATTGATATTGGAGGCAATCAACGGATCGAAGCTAAAGCCATACCAGGAGAGAAAAGAGAAGAATACAATCGCCATAAACATGTTAGGCTATGCAACAAGGGAAGATTGGCCTGTACAAAGTGAAGGTCCGAGAGAACAAGACTGGGGACTAGGAGGTCCTGGTTATGTCGTAGACAATGTCTGGGCAGAATCAGGGCGAGATCAAATAAATGAAGAGAGGTTGGCAGAGAAGCGGGTAGAAGGAATTGCAGTACCACGAATACACAAACACTTGACCAATGCAGTATTCGGAACCCCTGCATTGTGGCGTCGGATGGGGGGACATTGGCACTATGTAGCCCCTTATGAAGGAATAAGACGGGGATATATAGCCAAGGAATTGGACGCGGAAGCCCAAGCAGAAAAGGAGAACCAGGCAGAAGAACACGATGAACTGCAAAAAGATGACGAGGAAGAATGGACTGATGAACAATGGGATGCTTATTTCGAGAAGAAGGCCCCTTGTTTAAAGACGGTGTTGAGGACAGAAGATACGTTCGTGTCAACGGTGGATGGATATACAGACGATCTCCTGAAACAAATGCGTCAAGAAAGAAGAAAAATACCAAGGGTTAGGAAGATCGCAACTCAAGATGGACTCTGGAAAATAATTCCTAACCTGGCGGGACCGCCGACAGTACAAGGTGACGATGTTACGTGGTATCAACAGTATGGCGGAAGGTACGTCGACGGAAGTTTTCGAGGTATTGGTCCTGCCCCTTTACTGGATAAATGGTTTGATATAGAATATATAGGAACCTGTTGCGAGGAAGAATGTTATAAACGGCCACCACACACATGTAAATGGTATTACACTTCAGAATTAAAAATCCCGACACACAGTGCAGTCAGAGGAGTAAAAAGAAAAGAAGAGAGGAGAGAGGAGAGAGAAAAAGAGGAGAGAGAAAAAGAACGAAAGTTGAAAAAAATAAGAATAAATAGAAAAGAAGCTGTGAAAATAAAAGAAAATGACGGAGTAAGTAAAGAAGAGCAAGGCGTATGGGAAGAAAAAGAAAAAGACGAGAAAATTAAAAGAAACCAAGGAGAAGTCAGAAAAGAAGGCAAACGTAGGGAGAATAAATTAAATAATAAATTAAATAAGTCGACCATCAGGGGAAATATTAAATTAAGTAAAGTGAGGCAGATTAAAATATACGCCTGGAGAATTAAAAAATCCGTACGGCCAAAAGGGAAATGGAGCAAGGAAAGTAAAAGACGACAAATTAAAGGAAAGAAGATTAAAAAAGGTCAAAACCCGAAGAGGAAGCAAGGCGTACGGCCAAGAGTGAAGGCAAGTAAGGAAAGAGGTGAAATTAATATAAAACCTAAAACCGTACGGCCACTTGAACAAGCAACAGGAAGGAGACAAAAGGAAGGAAGGAAAAATTCGCACAAGTTAATCAGTTGCCGAACAGAGGAAGACGTACGGCTACAGAGAACAAAGGAAGACGTACGGCTTCAAAAGACAGAGAAGGAAGCCGTACGGCATCCAGGATTTCACAGACAGCACAATCCGCCAGAAGGAGAAATCGTACGGCGTCTAAAGGATTTCAAGGACGTACGAGGTTCCATTTACCAGACAACACGCCAGAGGTTGAAGCCTGTGGATGACGTAGGGCATTCACCACTTGTTCGGCACTCAGAACTTGGCATCGTATGGCATCCAAGAGACCTCCAAACCGTACGGTATTGTCACCTTTTCCAGTGTTCATTTTATTTGCCTGTGGAAAACGTACGGCCTTTGCAAATTGAGACGTTGTTAGTGGAAACCGTACGGCCCTTGGCTCTAAAAAAATTTGGCAAGTCTTGCATCGTACGGCTCTTCCAGAGTGAAATTGGTACCAGAATTAAAACCGTACGGCATTTTAGCCTCAGAGAAATCCGTACGAAATTAACACTAAGAGAAATCCGTACGAAATTAACACTCCAGAGAAGTTCGTACGGCATCAATTGCCTCAGAGAGAACCGTACGGCATTAGTTCCACAGGAAAATCCGTACGGCACCAGTTGCCTCAGGAAAATCCGTACGGCATCAACATTACAGGGGGATCCGTACGGCATCAGCTGTATCAGGAAATTCCGTGCACGGCATTGCGCAGAATAATGTACGATCCGCTCAGAGATTCAAACTATTTTCAAAACCTGAGGGCCAGTTCCGTACGGCCATCATCCAAACCGCACGGGCCAAAGTAACATTCGGGTACTCGGGCAATTTCCATCGATACTTAACTTTCGGTACCGTATAGCTTTTGGCAATCCGCGTTTCATCTAAGTAGCTTCGGGTAATTTCAGTACCAGCTTTGGCAATCCTCGCCCTTCATCGGCTCATAATTTTCGGGCGGCAGTTTTGGTAATCGGCAATTCGCACCGGCAGTTCGGCAGCCATAATTTCGCAGTCTCGAGAGTTATAAAGTCGGCTGGAATCGCCGAACTGACAGAAAAATGGACAAGGGCAAGAAGGCGATGCAGTACCAGCCAAAGGTAGCCTCGGCTGCGAAGAGAAAAAAGATGGATGCCGATAATGACACGATGACATGGGAGAACCTGACCGGCAACGAGTGCAAGCAATGGTGGCGAAGCACTCCCGACGACCACTCTCTGAAGGTTGCGCTTCGACACGCTCGGGTGGACAAGGCTGTGCTCGTGCCCTTTTTCAGTTCTCGGGAGTTCGAGCCTTGGCTGAAGGCGATGGTGGAGAGCTACTGCAGGCACACGCACAAGTCCGTCATTGATTACAGAGGTTGCCAAGTGACCGTCTCATTCTGGCCTCAGGACTTTGAGCGAGTGTTCGGCGTCCCAGCTTCAGGAATAGGGGTTAATAAGCCCAAGAAAATGACGCAGGAACACAAAGAACTGCTGGTCAAGCAAGTGTGCCGAAGCGACTTGTCAGCCGAAGAACAGCGTACCATATGGAATACTGGCAATCGAGGCCTCCGGAAGAGTCACCTAGCAACGGCAGAATGGAAATGTTTGCTTGACCTGATGAAGTGCCGACTCACAGGGGCTAGCCGAGCGTCGGACATTGCCTTATGGCAGGTGGATTTCATGGTCGGACTCCGGGTTGGCCGAGTATACAACTGGGCGAGGCTACTCACAGAGCGGATGAGGGATTTTCTAGCGCAGAGGCATAAGGACTTCTATATGACTCAGCACGCCATAGCTCTCTTTTTGGATGCCGTGCACACACAGGTGCCCAAGGGCAATTGGGGTCGGTTGCGGCCACTCACTCACCTGGACCCGGGATGGCCTACCGTATTCTACTGGTCGGAATTGGAAGCAAAGCAAGCCGGCGAGGGCACAGCCTCGGGGAAAAAGAGGAAACAGAAGGAGGCATCGGTGGAAGAGGAAACATCGGAGGAGGAGGCCTCAGAGGAGAGCGATGCATCGGACAGAGAGGAGCCCATTGACTTATCTTCCTCGCCATCGGAATCGAGTCCACCGGCCGATGAGGAAGTATCTGTTGCCATCGGGGGTCAGGAGGCAGGCGAGATTGATATACCAGTATTGCAGCCGGCAGGATTTACTCTCCCAGCACCGCCAGCCAGCCAGAGTGCACACTCAGTCACGTTTACCCTCCCTGCTGCGCCAGTCGGAGCCGGGCGGATGTTGAGGGTAGCCGCTTCACTACCGGGAGCATCTCCAGGGTGGGCACCTCTCGCCACCACATCACAGGGGGCACTCACTGTATCGGCGGCAGGTTCCACTGCCTCGGTTGAGATACTGCCAGCGGTTTGTTCTCTTACACCACCGTCAGCATCGGCAGCGACAGGAGTGGCAACCTCGGCAGCAGGAGCTGGGGGAATGACCGAGGCCACTGAGGAGACGACTCCAGCCTCAGGAGCACCCGGGGTAGCACAGATCGACAGTTGGCTGGGATCGGTGGGCCTCACCTTGGACGTGGCCGAGCAGCCAGACCAGCAGGAGAAGAGTCCCTCGGAGGGACAAGGGGACGAGGAGGGGCCGATCATTCACACCCAGCAGAGTGAGACGGCCAGGATCGGCGAAGACACACTTGCACACCCGGAGGCGAGCATAGCAGAGGCACCAGAGACGGCCATTCAGAAGCCTCAGCCTGTAGTCGGGGAGCCGCCCCAAGAGGAGACAGAACATTGTATACCTTCTGATGATGAGGAGAACGAGGAGGGTGCTTCCACAGAGGGCTTTGTCATGGAAATGTCACAGCCGGACCCGTCGGACCCAGTAGGCACGGTACAAAGATATGTGGAGGAGCTCGAGCACATGGGCAGATTGATGATCCGTGTGGGACAGGTTTCCAGGGACCTGAGGATTGGCCGATCGCCTCTGGTAGGCTAGGAGGTTCACCGCATTCGGGGATTTGTGCAGATGGGGTGTGAGGCGGAGTTTGCACGGATATTTGGCGAGGGGTGGCCAGCAGCAGAGACTCCTGCTATGATGAGAGCCTGGCGGGGTCGGCCACCGAGGCTAGTAGGACGGGATGCAGGCGTCTTGGAGAGTCTATACTACATCGAGCTGGCATTCCGAGATGTTTTTCTTCTGATGAAGCGCCAAAGATTTTCCACCGAGGTAGCAGTATCTCGCCGAGTGGATGCCTATAGACTTCTTCAGCGGGTCAAGGATGAGTCGGCTGCGACCATCAAGAGCATTCAGGATAACTTGACTGAGCAATCTCAGCTCGCCAGTGACAGGGGAGCCCGATTAGAGATCTTGGAGCCTCGGGTGGCAGCCTGGGAGGAGGAGGCACAGCAGAAAGAGGCAGCATGGCAGCAGAGAATGAGAGCATTGGAGGACCAGTTGGCTGCAACAGAGGTAGAATTGGCGGCCAAGAAGGCCGAAGCAGAGCAGGCAAAGGGCCAACTGATGGAGGCAGCCCGGATGGTGAAGGCAGCGAGGGAGAGGGAGATCCTGGCAGATCGGCAGCTTCGCACATCAACTACGCACTCTACCGCTCATCCATAAGTGTAGTCAGGGACTACTCTTGTGAGAAGGTTTCCACACATTTTTTTACAAGCAGCATCGTTAACCCACACCACAATTTGTTTTAAGACCTTGTGTCTAAGAGGTGTTCAAATTTATTCAATGCTTCTTTTGTGGACATCTATGTTATAACTACAAATTTCTTGATAAAAGAACCAATTGTGCTTTTCACAAATGTATCAACAACATGTGTCGAAACAAGATCAGTATACTTCAATTGTGAGATCAACTTTGGTGTCCAGGTGACTAAATTCCAGCACTTGAAACATTGCTGGCACAACAAAGTAGAGAGCAAGTCAGATAGGTGTTTTGGGAGCTCGACCCAAAATTTCTCGTACAAATCAGCACCAAAGAGCTCATCTTCTCACCATTGACAAATTCTTACATCAATTGGGACCTCCACTTCAATGAAATTCTCTGTCTTGTTGGTAAACTACTTCTTGATCTTAACTGTGTGATTTGCTATGACATAGATGGAAACTAAATGTGTTATGAATAGAAATGTTATTGATTCTCCTTTTGAGGATTTTTGAAGCCACTTTTATGATTTAACCAATATTTCCAATTCCCATATTATCAAGAGTTCAATCTTTTGAAGCACTTTTCCTTGTGTGTTGCAATATGAACTCTGTTCTTTCAATGTTTCTGCAAATTTTGGGGATGGGGAGATGGGTTTAGGGGATGGCAGTTTTTTTTTTTTTTTAATTTTTAGGATGCAAGGAGATGGTAAGGTTAACTGTTAAAATAATATATAAAATTAATAATTAAAATTTGAAAATATAAATAGATCAGAAACACCTAATAATAAGACAAACAAACAAAAGGAATCTGAAATTCTAAAAAGTACAACAATTCATTGACTCCATAATCCATCTAATAGACCAATAATTATGTACATCATATGCAACATTATTTATATTGAGAGATGCTAAAACAAATGTTGCATTATACATGCTACATAGATACATTGAACAAGAAGATAAAAATTGGGAATCATCATCCAATCCATCATTTCCTCCATTATTTTTGGTGAATGGAAAGCAACAATGGGCATGGATTTTGTAAGTTTTTTTGGCTTGGGGGGCCTTGGTGGGCTCCTCTTCTAATGTTTTGTATGTTTTAGAATGTTCTTTATTTATTTTTTATGTTTTTTGTATTCTATGTGGGGATGCCTTGAAGTTTTGGGGATGGCCAGCAGACATTGGGATGTCCATAGGATGGCTAGGGGATGCCAAGAAGTCCCCCAAAAGACCCCCAAATAGGGGATGCTCCACCTTTTTAGGGCTTGTGTTTAACGTACTGTACAAGTTCCAAGTCCCGAGGACATTTGAGATACCCTTTAGAACTAGGGGACATGTGCTTGTGGAACACATTTTTCATAGCATCTCAACTTTACCATTCCTATCTCATTTTTTATGTTATTCTTCTCCTCTTAGGGACATCCCCCAAAACTAGGGGACATGTGCTTGTGGAACACTTTTTTCATAGCATCCCAGCTGATCTCATTTTTATGTTATTCTTCTCCTCAAAACATTGCCTTGGTGCATGTTTTGAAGACTTTCACAACCTTTGACTTGGCAGTTCCTTTTGTGATCATGCTGATTTAGTATGGGCTCCATTCTATGTAAAGCTTAATCTCATTCACGAAGCTCGAATCTATAGTCTTCTAAAGATAGATGTGTGTTTTATTGTGTAATTAGGGTATATTTGCACTAGTTCCATTATGGTATATTCCTAGAAATACACTGATCAATTGACAAAGTGATTATTTTGGGCAATTTTAAAGCATTCCTTAGACTTCAGTTGTGTACCTAGATTTGAAATTAATGCTATTCCTCAATCAATGCTGAAAATGTACTCTCCTCATGCTCGATTGTAATATTTCCTGAGTTATTGTCTGTGTTGTAGTCTGACAGGTTGAAATACTTGTGCCAATTCTAGGACATTCAAATTACCAAAAATGAATACTCAAGGAACTAATTTTGTGTTATTGATGATTTGGTATCACAAATGAGTATTCTAATGGACATATGGTTTCACATGGGTTCACTGCCACCCTTCAATTTTCAGTTTTTTTGTGAAGCTGGGAATTCAACATGTTGCAGACCATTTTAGTGCACCATCTAGATTTTAGTGCATTATCTTTATTTATCTGAAGGATTTTACATGAATTTATTATTGTCAATTGTTTAGATTTTAGTGCATCATTAATTACCCATGAAGGTCTATGATTGTGAACTAGGCTTGTCCTTCACTTGGTTAGGTCATTTTCATCTCATTATAAATGGGATAACATTATTGATTTGTAGGTTCCTAACATAATTCAAAGTAAATCTATCTTCAATAAGACCAATAGGCGTAGAATAACACATCCAATCTTCTCAATCCCACGATATTCAAGAAGTAACCCTAGAGTATATATGCTACAAACTACTATGCATTTATGAATATCGATAATCAACATACAAGAAGTTATGCATGTGGGTGTTTTTGTGTGCATGCAGTTACACATGCTTGCACACACACACACACACACTCAAATGCTATTCTTGGAGATCATAGACTCCTAAACATGTATTTTGAGTTCTTAGAAAAGCAACATGGTACATAATAATCAAAATGCTGTTGCAAACTTATAAAATATATTCACCATAAGTATAAATACATTATGCTCCACAAGAACACACACATTCAAATACTAAAATACCATTCATGGAGATCATAGACTCCTAGACTTAAATTGCTAGGTTTTAGAAAAGCAACATGATATGCAATAATAAAAATCCAATTGCAAAGTTATACAAATAATGACCTGAAAAACAGCCTCCAAGTTGTTGGTACCCCATTCTAATGTGTCTCATTTATGTGTGCTTTGTTTCCATTTGTGTGTTTGATCCTATCTCACCTACCATTGATGAACGATATGAGAAATCCCCAATTGGGTCCTTTGTGTTTGAAATGTTGTCTAAGGGTGTTTATTCGGAATAGTTGTATTTAAAATTCCCCTTAATGAAATTTGTTAATGGGGTATTTTGTGGTCAATGCCTAGTAATTTGACCTTTCCTTGGGATAAATTAGGCTTTTTGGATTTTTTGTACTTTTCAGGTACATTGGAACATGTCCCTAGTTCCTTGGTTCCCCTGAGTTCCACATCCACACAAAAGTGAATTTATGCAAGGTCTTGAGTTTGTGGTTGTTGGGAGATCACAATATAACTTATTTTTCAAATTATTCATCTTTGAGTTCCAATGAAGTGCCAAGGATGTTTTTTCTTTGGCAGGTTCTCAGACGTTTGGAGGTCTTTCGGACTTTCGGCAATTTGTCCCTAAGTCTGCATTCCCTCCAATCTCCCTGCACTGTGGGCTTCTTTCCTTATTCTTCTTGAATTCTAGAACCTTAGAAGGACTTGGAACTCTAGAACTTGTCCCCAAGTTCCAAGTTCTCCCTACTTCCCTACTTCCCGTTTTTCTCAAAACTTGGAACCTCAGGAGGACTTGGAACCTTGGCACTAGGTTCCAACATTCCAAATCCTTCCACAATCCTAAAACCCCACCATTAAAGTCCCAAGGTTTCAAATCCTACAATCTCAAAACCCACCATTGAAGTTCCAAGGTCCTTTTGAAATCTCTAAACCCCACCATTGAGGTTCTAAGGTTCCAAGTCCTTTTGCAATCTCAAAACCTGTTCGCCTAGAAACTCTTGATGAAACTTAGCACGTTTCACCTACCTATTGCCCTGCCATTTTTGGATGCCATTAATGCTTAGAAAGGTCATGGATTGAATGAGGATGGCCCCCCATCCCTTTGCAAGTACAAATGGACACAAATGAGGCAGATTTCTTGTACCAAAACGAGGAAAAACATGACATGGAGGCATGGGCTCTCCTTGCAAACCCCAAAATTCTTGGAATTTTGGGATTTTTGTGCATGTTTGCATGTTTCCACTTTGGACTCAATTTGCAAGGAGAATTTAAAAGCCCAAAATTTCATTATATGGGAAGGAAAATTTAAGAGGAGTATTGGTAGAACAAGCAAGGAAGAAATATTTGTAGGGCACCCTAGGGTTCCATTTTCTAGCTTTGGGTACTGAAATTTTGTAATGTAATGATCTGGGTTTATCCCAAACCCAAACTTGTAATGAACTTATTGTAATCTTTTAAGAACAATTTTAAAGCGTGGAATTATCTTTGAGTGAGTGTCTCCATTGGCATTGTGTTCATTTTTGGATGTATTTGTGATTAGTTGGCTAGCCAGATAATTGTAAAATCCTTTCAGAGCCTTTTCATGGTATTTTTTCATGATAATAAAAGAAATATTCAGGTCTATTCATGGATTGCTAAGTAAACTCATTTGATATTCTACAAACTCTGTTATTTCTTTGAATGCATGCGTAGAACTTAGTTTTCTTGTGTATTTTGAGAAGTATAGACTTCAGTAATATCTTCTTTAAGGTATCACAACATGTTTTCAATCATTGCATGTTTCTATAGTATATACGAACCTACAACTCTGATGCCCGACTAGATATAGGCACTGGTCTGCTATTTGTCCCTCCTTTCATCACCTCAACACATTTAAAAACAAACTAAGCATTATTGTCATTTTTCAGTTTGTGTTGTTATAGTTCTTTCTAGTTTCCATGTGTGAAAGTACATAATACAAATAGGAGTTGTTATATCCATATCCTCAAACACTCTCCTGGCAAGCCTTCATTTGTTGTAGTAAAGGTGCTTGATTTGCATGATCAAACTAGCATATAGGTATGAAGTGACAACCGAAATTGGGATACACTATGCAGTGGACATGGTTTGTGGCAAGGAAGTCGATCATTCCTAGTGATTTCATCTAACTCAGTGCCTTAGGAAAGCCTCCCTTGGTCTAGCAGAGCTAGAAGTGAATGAGGTTCTATCCACCTCAACAATCGGTCCTTAGTTGCCCAAACTTGATCAGAAGTGTGTGTTCTTTCTAAATTTGACACCCTTGGCTTTTGGGAAATGATTCAGCTTTAGGGGTCTGGGATCTACAACTCTGGACACCATCACAAGTCAAGTGGGCCATTCAAGACATGCTGTTCCTACTTTTTGCAGTGTTGTCAGTAAGTTAAGAGGAATTGTTATTGTACTGGTGTAACAGGACTCAGATAATGACTGAGAATGATCAGGGATGTAACAGGACATATTTGAGAATCTCCATTCAAAGTTGCAGACCTGAAAATAGCTTGGGAAACTTAACTTTGTGAATTTATTGCTTCAGACAGGCGGTGAACACACCTAAAGCAGCAAACTAATTACTGTAACAAGGGTGGAATCTTCCTGTAACAAACAGCATGTAGAATCTGGAGCGTTTGGCATTTGATCTTCAATTTGGTTGTTTGGTTTTCCATTTTTGTGAGTTTGGGAAGATGTAGGAAGGTCTTGAGTTGCTTCTCCATGTCTGGAAAGATGTTGGCTCTTCATTGTAACTCTCATATTGCTCAAGTTTTTAAGATTTGTTGGAGGTAATTAGGGCTTTCCTAGTTGCAGGGGCAGAGCAGAGGTAAAGGAACTAGACACTTGTTGAAATGGCTCCAATTAGCCATGTTAGCAATGTAACCTTTATATGTTGATGCCTGAGATAGTGATGGGATGCTTGCAAGCATACTCTTCATGGAGTTTTTCACCTAGTTAACAGTTTCTCCAGCTGTACACTCTTTTACATATGTTCTCGTAATGTATTTAGTGACAGTAAGAGTTGCTTTCAAAACCCTGAATGAGACAATGAGCTTTCTTAGATCTGTTATTCTATGATTCAGGCATGATATCAGTCCATTACTGTATCTATAAGTATATTCTTTAATTCTCCATCAATATTTTCTGCAGTGTATATCTTCTCATGAATGTTTTCCATATTAGGTGCATTATATAATCCTTCCTAGCTATGTTTCTTTTAAAGATTAATTAGTAAGTCTTTGGTTTTGGGGCCCACCCCATACAATTTGTTAAGGGCCAACATTTCACTGCAAGACTTATAATCTCATGCATTTGTCCACTAAGGACCAACTGTGGGACTACTACTTGCACCATGTGCTCTGACACTAAGATGTCATTTTGGGGATTCGATCTTGGGTCTCCATATTGAGAACCCAACGTCTTAATCATTTGAGCAGAGCCCCTTTGACAATCCTTCCACGCTCTGTTGATCTCAATAAATATTAGAATTGTAAAAGATATCATGCAATATAGATATTTGGAGACAAGGGTGGCAGTATAGACCTTTCCAGGGTACCATTTGTTCTTTGAAGGTATAACTATTGCTTATTTTTACATACCATTTCACTGTTTTGTCCCCTTTCATTTCATGAAACATTGTATGCATAGTATATTTAGAAACACTCATCGATGAACAGATAAAAACTTTTTTACCTTAAAAGCTTTCTCAATAGCTAGTGATATTATTTTGACAGCAAAGAAAACTTATGGATGAATGTGAATTTTTCAAGTTCGTTCAATCAACTGATTTAAGATATTCTAGGTAATGGAGAAAATGGAAAGATGGGTACGGGAGCACTTTGAGGATCCACGACGCAGCACATTGAGCAGACTTGTTCCCTCTATTGGGCGTTTTCACACACCATTACCACTTATTAGGGCCATGCGGGAGTATGATGAATTTGCTATGATTTCAAGGCGCAAGTTTGTACCTCCAAATTTTGCAGAAATTAGACATGTACTAAACATAGCACAGGTGAGCATTTAAATGGTTCTAAATTTCTAATTATCTAGATCTAGGATTTTGGGCTTCTTTTGAATTTGTATGGACTGAAGTCGTAAAGATTGTGGCCCTTATCAGTGCAATGCAAAATATGTTTATCTCTTTTGTTAACCCAAATTGTGAAAGGTAAAAGCTTAAAGTTTAATTAGTTACTTCATTGGGGAAGTGGTCAATGTATTCCATTTATAATAGTATTTATATGGCAGAAAATTTATTGATGGATGAATGAATCTCAATTTATCTAAGCAAGACTACTTCTCTGAGTTCTAAGTCAGATTATAGACGTTTCTCAGTTCTTCTCTAGTCTTATACTCCCATCTTAACGTTTTGCAGGTTCATGCAATAGCAGAGCAAATTTCATTCATAACATTTGATGCAGATGGAACCCTTTATGCAGATGGTCACCATATAGAAGGAGATAATAAAATGATTGACCATATTATTAAATTCATGCAACATGGTGCCCACGTTGCAATTGTAACTGCTGCTGGTAATCAAATTTTAATGTTATTTCATGGACTTTTCTACTAAATGAAGTCGATCTTAAGAGAGAAATGGCTATTACAATAGGAAGTAGAATGATGAGATTGTCTGACTGCCTTTACATAGGACATGTTATGGTCTCCAAAATGAGTATAAAAGTTATTATAAGGTGATGGTAAATATAAAATTATAGGAATGGCAATAGGAACTAGAGCAATGAGTATATCAAAATTCCTTTATGTAGTATGGCCCTCAAAATGGTTAAGAAAGGTATCTTATAATAACTTGATATATAATTTAGATGATGACTTTGATAATAGGGTAATACCCTTACTGACATATTGGATAGCTGTCTCTTGGTAGGGCTAACGAGTCTTCCAATATGAGTGTTGTATTCTTGGCTCTGAGAGACTTGCCTTGTTATTGTCATTTAGAGGACACATGTTTTATGGAAGCCCATTTGCCTCCTATTGTTATGGTCTTGTTAGACTTGACATGATATAGATGATATCAAGATAAACCATAATATAAGAAAAAACATATAAATTTAATATAAAAAACACATGATAGATGTCTTAACAAACGAAAATTAGTCTGTTGAGTTGTGGTCTGGTGGTAAGGACATTTACCATGATTAAAGTTTTAAACATTGACTTAATGGTCTCACGAGTTGCCGATTTGCAGTATTTTTCAGAAATATGTCAAATATAGCATTTTCCCTAAAGTCAGATAGGGACTAGAGTTCTGCAGTTATTGAGAGGGATAGGATATCCAAAGTGTAATATTCGTAATGCCTATTTCATAATTCCACTTTGTCTTGAGATACAACTATTTCCCATGCATTCTGCCTCTTTCCATCAATTAAACAGTAAACTACCTTGTAAGGAGACTATTAGTGGTCTCACAGCTGTATTTTTTTGAAAAATTGCAGTATTTTGTTAAGAAACACCATGCTTTTCAGAAAGCTGCTATGATTATGCTTGTGGTCACCCTTTTGGTCCTAGGGTCTGGTTGATGCATTGTTCCTTAGAATTCAGCTATTTGATCCCTAATGTTTAGGCTTACAGCACCTTGGTTCATTCCTATTTATCTTTTGAGTTACATATCTAATTTCATCCTCGAATCCTGTTTTACCTTTTGCAAGACCATCCCACTTCTACATAGTTACCCTCTCAGTCACTTAAATCTTCTAGCTTTCTCAACTTATCTACAACTATTTAGAATAGAGTTATTTGGTTAATATTAGTGATCATACTTGGGACTTTTGCCTTGCTCTTGCATGCCTCTACAGTTATCCAACACATTTTTACAAAAAGTCCTCTAGGTTTGCCTGCAGAGTTTGGTTAAGGAGTTGCTAGTCACTTGCTTTCGATCATCATCACCTTCCTCCCATCACACTGCCACATGTCATATTTCTTGGGAATTGGTGAATGGATTTGTATGGTCCTCCTTGGAGTGGTCTTGAGGGCCCCTACATTTGATAGTTTGAAATTTCTTTGCAGTACTATAGTGGATTGTTCGCTATAGGTGGTAGGACTCTCCTACCTTGGTTAGAAAATTGCCCACTATGGCTTGCAGCTAAGGTGGATTGTTCTTGCCTTGGCGATTTTGCAGTTTTGAGGTGCATGCAGGGAAGTTTTGTATGCTTTGTAGGTTTGAGCAGCACATGCTGTTTGATCATGCCATGTCATCCATCAATTGATGGTGCATGGGAATTTGAGATGCAACAAAGCAATGTTTCAGTGTCAACCCACACTATTGGTCCACGTTAGTAGAGTAGGCCTGTTCATTTTCCCTTTGCACTAAGTATTCTCTATTAGCGGTGGGGCCCAACTCTTGTTATATTTGTGGGGCTCCTTGATAGGTGCCATGTGGCGTGCTCTCTACTTTAGAAGAGAAGTTAAAACGATTTTCCCTTAGATCAGCATGGGCTGTCCGATTGTGTCATGTCACTTCCCATCCAATGGGTCACTGTAATGTCCCCTTCTCAATTGTGATCGATTTAGTTGACTATTGGCCTATTCCAGAGACCCGTAGGCTACTCGGAGGGTGAGATTAGGGTTTCCTATTTTTGAGGAGGTGGTTACTTGAAGTTTGGAAATTGGATTGTGGATTCTTTCTGGGTTTTCAGAGAGCTTTGCAGTGGTATAGTCTGTTTGGTGTTCCGAGCAATTTCATGAATTTACTATTTTTAGTAAATTCTATTTCGGCAGTGGTCCTATTGGCTACAGCGTTGTTGGCTCTCTTCTTCAGCCAGTTCAGTTGGCATTGGGATTTTTGGCTTTTTGGTGCATTTTATGGAGAGATAAGTTATTTTCATACTATAATGTTATGTTTTAATATTATAGCCCCTTGGCCTAGCATTATAACTTTATGTTATTTTTAAAAAGGGGACTTTATGGGTGAACGCATCATCAGGAGAGAGTTTAATGTTACTAAGGCCAAAAATATTGCTTTTGGAGGTGGGACGCCAACTTTGGAAGAGAAGATGATTTTAAATTATTTAAATATTGCCTTTATGAGTTTGGACACCACTTGTGGAGGGAAAAAAGGTCAATTCAAATTTGAAATATTGTTGACTATCTTGGGCGCCCTTCTAGATGCTTCTGGAAGATGCTTGGCAAGTCTATTTAAGGAGGCCTCTTCTCTTCATTTAATCATCTCATATTTTCAGTAAAGTTATGTTGCCGAAATGGTGACAAAATTGCTTCGAGGAAAGCACACCTCCTAGCTTGGCTCATCTTCTTGCTTGAAAGATAGCAACTAGTTGAGAGTTAGATAGTAGTTGAGTTTGTTTCAATTGCATTTGAGTCCTAGCATCTTAGTTCAGTTTCTTTGCATTTCTAGACATATTTTGGAGTTGCTGAATATCATAGCTGATTGTAAGAATTGCTCATATCTCATGAAATAAAAATATTATTGTTCTGGGCATTGCATACAACCTTTTCTCTATGTGGGGCGACCATTCTTGCAAAGTTGTGGATTTTTTAATGTAGATTTGGATTTTTTAAAGAAAAATCGCCCTTGCTGCAGGCCGTACCATTCTGGTCTACCTGGCAAATGTTTAAAAAAAAAAAACTTCAATTTGTCAGCTGTTTCTTTGTCTAGTCTTCATTGTCATCATTCTAGCATTCGTTTGCATCCAGTCTCATGTCATTCTGGCAAGTATTGAGTGAGTTGTGAGTATTTTAGTGAGTTCTAGTATTGCTGACTACTTCATTTCAGTTGCTGGTCTGTCATATCAGTCTTAGATAAATGCAGATTTGTGAGGAGTTTGAGTCTAGAGAGTTTTGTTAAGCATTGAGGAAATCATACTTTGATTTGCAGCATTGGAGGACTTCTAATAATGGGCTTTGGCAAGAATTCTATCATATTGTAAGCTGATTAATAGTACTATCAACAATTCTCTTTCTCTCTTTCACTTACTTTATTGTACTTCCTGCTGAATAAGTGGAAGAGGCTGGCTTGCCGCCTATTTACTTTCAGTTAGTAGTTGTAGGGACCCTCTGACCATATGCTCGCCAACACTCGGCACCATCCTTGGTTTGAGTTACTTTAGCTCATCTTGCATTAGATCCTCTGACCATATGCTTGTCTGTCCTAGACGCATTCTTGGTTAGAGTTCCCTTCCAGTTTTGCATCTGCATTAGATCCTCTGACCATATGCTCACACCTTGTCCACATTGAGATCCTGGTGTACATCCTTGGTTAGAGTTGCTTTCGCATTGTTTTGGTTTTTGAGCTAACCTTAACGGGTGCGTGTTGATTGTAATTTGTAATTGAAAAAACAAAGAAAATTGGTTCAGATCATTACAGTGGTATCAGATCCATGATTCTGCCAACCTGTGCCCTACAGTGATTCAGTTGTCAGATGAGTGACAGTGATTTTAGAAACTACACTAGAAGTCAGGCCAGAAAATAGAGTCACAGTTTCCGCCAGTGCCAGAAGCAGATACTTTTTCCGAGGCTTTGAGAGAAACAGGGAAAGCAGTAGATACTGGTAAAGCAGTTGAGAACATGTCAAACAGTCATAAGCAAGTCATGGATGAGAGAGATGAAAGGATGGAAAAGAAGTTTGATGGGATGATTGATATGATGTCCCGTTTGCTTGCAATAATGGATCAGCAAGTTGCTTTGAATCATACCCCTAGTCAAAACAATGCCATAGGTGAAAATAGTGGTGTCAATATGGAAACAATGGCAATGGGAGAGACAGGACTATTGGCCAACATGAGGCCACCTCTAGAGGATCAGCCTCTAGGCCACTCTTCCCTACATTCACTCAGAGGGAGGATCCGCAAGTTGAAGTTGCCATTCCTTTTGTAGATGATGCCAGGCAAGCCTACTTGGAGTATACCACCTTATCCCCTGATCTTAGAAACCAATGGTCATTTGATCAATTCTTGAACCAAAGAAACAAAAGGAATGGAGGAAGAACTGATAACTGAGCTCCTATGGCTCCTAGGACTGACTTTCAACAATCCCTTGGGAAGGTGTCATTGGCTCACTTTGATGGAACTGATAAGTGTTCAGCAAGGTCGTGGGTTCAAAAGCTGGATAACTACCTATCGTTAAGGCCCATGCCAGAGGAAGATGCCATAAAGTTTGCAACGTTGCATTTGGAAGGAGCTGCCCATGAGTGGTGGTACCATGGTTTGGTCACTCTTGGCCACAACCTCATTCGAACCTATGATGAATTCACCAACAAGCTGATTGATAGCTTCGACACTAAGGATCTTGAAGTGAAGTTTCGAGAGCTAGCACAATTGAAGCAGCATGGTTCCTTGGATGCTTACATAGCTGATTTTCAAAGGCTTTCCGTGATGGTGCCCAACATCACTGAAAGAAGGTTGGTTGTATTGTTCTCTGAAGGATTGGTTGAACCCTTGAAAGGGTGGGTTAAGACTTTCGATCCACCAAGTCTCGAAGAAGCAATCAAAAAGTCTCGAAGTATGGAGTTATCAGCCCGTAGGCCAAAATTTCCGCCCAAGCCCTTTGGCCACAAGAGGGATAAGAAGCATTTTTCAAATCAGCACAAGAAGTTTCCACCCAAGTTGACTGATGAGCAGCGTGAACAGCTTTGGAGCCTTGGGTTAAGGGTCATAGATGTCCTGGAAGAGGGCGTTCTAACCAAATGGGGGCCTATTTTGATTATGGATCAGAATCTGATATTTCTGATCAGCAGTCTTATTTTGGGGACAGCGAGGAAGAGAGAGCTCTAGAAGAGTCCGATCATGAGCAAGGAGTTGGGGGCCCTATTGCCCAACTCTCTAGTTTCCAAAAGAACAAATCTTTCAAAGTTCGTGGTGGGATTGGAGGTCACCGTATTGTTGCCTTAATTGATACTGGGGCAACACATAACTTCATTGATGAAGATGTGGTTGCAAAGAGAGGTCTCAAAACAAAAGAATTTGAAGGATTCAAAGTCATGGTGGCTGATGGGTTTCATATTTCTTGCAACCAAAGAGTTCCTAACATGTCTATGCAGTTAGGCAACTATGAAGTCAAAGATGACTTCTATGTAGTTACTATTGGTGACATGGATGCAGTACTTGGTATTCAATGGTTACGCTCACTCGGTGAAATCTCTCTCAATCTACAAACAATGGAGCTCAAGTTCCAATTTGATGGAAAGAAGGTGGTGTTAAGAGGAATGTCCAATGGTGGTCCTCAAATTGTGTCATTCAAAAGAATGGAGAGGTTGATTCGGCACGATCAAGTTGAGTGGGCTGCAGAATGTATGGTTCTTCCAGCTAGTCCAGTTGAAACAAAGAGGGACTATCCTCCAGATATCCAGTCTATACTCACCAAGAAGAGTAAGGTGTTTGCTGATCTACCTCTTGGGCCGCCTCTTGAAAGGGGAGCTGAGCATGTCATTGAACTCAAGGAAGGGGCCAAGCCAGTCATCACAACACCATATCAGTATCCTAAGAAGCAAAAGGACAAGATCGAGGAAAACATAAAAGAACTCTTGGAGATGGGCTTCATTCATCCAAGCAAGAGTCCCTTCGCTTCAGCAGTAGTTCTTGTGAAGAAGGATGGCACCATCTGCATGTGTGTGGATTATCGTGCTTTGAATCAAAGCACAACAAAAAATCGGTACCCCATTCCTCGGATAGATGAGCTCATTGACGAGCTACATGGTGCCAAGTTCTTTTCAAAAATTGATTTGAGGTCGGGCTACTATCAAATTCGGATGAGAGGGTCAGATGTGGAGAAGACGACATTCAGATGCCACTATGGTCATTTCGAGTTTTTAGTCATGCCTTTTGGGTTGACTAATGCTCCAGCCACCTTCCAGTCTTGTATGAACAGAGTTTTTTAGAAACAGTTGAGGAAGTTTGTGTTGATCTTTTTTGATGATATCCTCATCTTCAGCAAGACGTGGGAAGAACATCTCAAGCACTTGGAGGAAGTGCTTAGCATTCTAGAATCAGAAAGTTTGTTTGCCAAATAGTCCAAATGTGAATTTGGAATGAATGAGCTGCTCTACTTAGGTCACATAATCAGTGCTGATGGGGTGAAGGTTGATCCTGAAAAGACCAAGGCAATAGTTGATCGGCCACCTCCAAAGAACTTGACTCATTTGAAAGGGTTCTTGGGTCTTTGTGGCTTTTACAGAAGATTTGTGAAGGGCTACTCTCAAAGTGCTGCTCCTCTTACTGACCTCACTAAAAAGGGGGCTTTCTTTTGGTTAGAAAAGGCTCAAAGTGTGTTTGATAAGTTCAAGAAAATCATGAGTTCTTGTCTTGTGTTGGCCATACCGGATTTCTCCAAGCCTTTCGAGTTACAGTGTGACGCATCCAGAGGTGGTGTTGGGGCTGTTTTGATGCAAGATAAGCGTCCCATTGTGTTTGAAAGTAGGAAACTAAGGGGTGTTGAAAGGACCTACTCCATCTATGACAAGGAAATGCTCGCAATCATGCATGCGTTGGCTAAGTTCAGATAGTATCTGGTGGGGAGCAAGTTTGTGGTCAAGACTGATCACAATAGTCTCAATCACTTCATGCATCAGAAGGATTTGAATGAAAGACAACAAAAGTGGGTGAGTAAGCTTCAAGCTTACGATTTTGACATTGAGTATGTCAAAGGGAAAAACAACATTGTGGCAGATGCTCTATCTAGGAGGCTTCATTTGAGCTCATTGTGTGAGCTTACTGCTGATTGGAAGGAGATGTTGCTTGCTGATTATGCCAAAAATCAGTTTGCAACCAGCATCATTGAAGGTACTTTCCATGATGAAAGGTACAAAGTGGTCGATGGTTTGATACACTACAAGGGAAGGATCTTTTTGATGGCCGATTCTAAGCTCAAAAAGAAGATTTTGATGACTTTCCATGACATCCCACTTGCTGGTCATCAAGGTTATTTCAAAACATATAGGCAAATTCGGGAGACGTTTTCTTGGAAGGGGTTGAAAGAGGAAGTCCAATGCTACATCAAGGAGTGTCCCACTTGTCAGATGAACAAAAATGAGCATTCTCTTCCAGTTGGTTTGCTGCGACCTCTTCCCATTCCCAACCAAAAATGGGAAAGTATATCAACAGACTTCATCACGGGGTTGCCAAAGGTTCAAGGCAAAGATTGTATCTATGTTGTAGTGGACAGATTAACAAAGTTTGCTCACTTTTTTGCCATCACCAGCACATTTTCAGCAGCTCAAGTTGCAGATTTGTTTTTCCATGAAGTGTTTAGATTGCATGGGGTGCTGAAAAACATTGTGAGTGATAGGGACAGCAAGTTCCTAAGCACCTTTTGGCAAGAAGTCTTTAGGATGAGTGGTACAGTGCTTACTCCAAGCACTAGCTATCACCCTCAAACGGATGGTCAAACAGAGATAGTGAACAAGTGGTTGGAGGGCTATCTTAGGAATTATGTCTCGGAGTAGCAAAGGGCATGGGTGAAATGGCTTCACATTGGGGAGTATTGCTACAATTCATCCTTCCACATGTCAATAAGGATGTCTCCATTTATGGCTCTCTATAGTTATGAGGCTCCTAGCTTTGCTGATTTGGTGTTTGGTGATAGCAAAGCCCCTCAAGCCAAGGACTTGTTGCAGCAAAGTCAAGATATTTTGAAGTCCTTGAAGAACAACCTTCAAATAGCACAAAATCAACAGAAGATGTACGCTGATCAACAGCGTGTTGAGCGTTCATTTGAGGTTGGAGATATGGTTTATCTTCGACTTCAGCCTTATAGACAGTCTACTCTCAAGAAGAGTGGAGTTGAGAAACTCAAACCTCACTTCTATGGGCCATTCAAAGTCATCAGAAAGGTTGGAGCAGTGGCTTACGAGTTGGAACTACCATCGAGTAGTAAGGTTCGCAATGTCTTCCATGTGTCTCGCCTCAAGAAGGCACTTGGACACAATGTTGTTGCTTCATCACAGTTGCCTCCCTTGGATGAAGAAGGACAGTTGACCTTGATTCCAGAGGAGATTATTAATTCCAGAGAGCGTTCTTTGAGGAGAAGGACAATCAAAGAATACTTGGTGAAGTGGAAGAACTTGCCTTTGGAGGATGCAACTTGGGAGAATGAGGAGATTCTACAACATCTAGACTTGCGATTGCTTGAGGGCAAGCAATCTTGGGGAGGGCGGACTGTAATGTCCCCTTCTCAATTGTGATCAATTTAGTTGATCGTTGGCCTATTTCGGAGACCTGTAGGCTACTCGGAGGGTGAAATTAGGGTTTCCTATTTTTGAGGAGGTGGTTGCTTGAAGTTTGGAAATTGGATTGCGGATTCTTTCTGGGTTTCAGAGAGCTTCGCAGTGGTATAGTCTGTTCGGTGTTCCAAGCAACTTCATGAATTTACTATTTTTAGTAAATTCTATTTCGGGTAGTGGTCCTATTGGCTACAGTGCTGTTGGCTCTCTTCTTCAGCCAGTTTAGTTGGCATTGGGATTTTTGGCCTTTTGGTGCATTTTATGGAGAGATAAGTTATTTTCATATTATAATGTTATGTTTTAATACTATAGCCCCTTGGCCTAGCATTATAACTTTATGTTATTTTTAAAAAGGGGACTTTATGGGTGAACGCATCATCAGGAGAGAGTTTAATATTTCTAAGGCCAAAAATATTGCTTTTGGAGGTGGGACGCCAACTTTGGAAGAGAAGATGATTTTAAATTATTTAAATATTGCCTTTTGAGTTTGGACGCCACTTGTGGAGGGAAAAAAGGTCAATTCAAATTTGAAATATTGTTGACTATCTTGGGCGCCCTTCTAGATGCTTCTGGAAGATGCTTGGCAAGTCTATTTAAGGAGGGCTCTTCTCTTCATTTAATCATCTCATATTTTCAGTAAAGTTATGCTGCCGAAATGGTGACAGAATTGTTTCGAGGAAAGCACACCTCCTAGCTTGGCTCATCTTCTTGCTTGAAAGATAGCAACTAGTTGAGAGTTAGATAGTAGTTGAGTTTGTTTCAGCATTGCATTTGAGTCCTAGCATCTTAGTTCAGTTTCTTTGCATTTCTAGACATATTTTGGAGTTGTTGAATATCATAGCTGATTGTAAGAATTGCTCATATCTCATGAAATAAAAAATATTATTGTTCTGGGCATTGCATACAACATTTTCTCTATGTGGGGCGACCATTCTTGCAAAGTTGTGGATTTTTTAATGTAGATTTGGATTTTTCAAAGCAAAATCGCCCTTGCTGCAGGCCGTACCATTTTGGTCTGCCTGGCAAATGTTTAAAAAAAAAAAAATTCAATTTGTCAGCTGTTTCTTTGTCTAGTCTTCATTGTCATCATTCTAGCATTCATTTGCATCCAGTCTCATGTCATTCTGGCAAGTATTGAGTGAGTTGTGAGTATTTTAGTGAGTTCTAGTATTGCTGATTACTTCATTTCAGTTGCTGGTCTGTCATATCAGTCTTAGATAAATGCAGATTTGTGAGGAGTTTGAGTCTAGAGAGTTTTGTTAAGCATTGAGGAAATCATACTTTGATTTGCAGCATTGGAGGACTTCTAATAATGGGCTTTGGCAAGAATTCTATCATATTGTAAGCTGATTGGTAGTACTATCAACAATTCTCTTTCTCTCTTTCACTTACTTTATTGTACTTCCGCTGAATAAGTGGAAGAGGCTGGCTTGCCGCCTATTTACTTTCAGTTAGTAGTTGTAGGGACCCTCTGACCATATGCTCGCCAACACTCGGCACCATCCTTGGTTAGAGTTACTTCATCTCATCTTGCATTAGATCCTCTGACCATATGCTCGTCTGTCCTAGACGCATTTTTGGATAGATTTTCCTTCCAGTTTTGCATCTGCATTAGATCCTCTGACCATATGCTCACACCTTGCCCACATCGGGATCCTGGTGTACATCCTTGGTTAGAGTTGCTTTCGCATCGTTTTGCTTTTAGAGCTAACCTTAACGGGTGCATGTTGATTGTAATTTGTAATTGAAAAAACAAAAAAAATTGGTTCGGATCGTTACAGCCACAAGGAGTGCAGTCATTCTTGAACCATTTTCGTAGTGATATAGCCCAACATCCATCTTTTGAAATCCGTGGCTTCCTCAAAGCATTCCAAAGGAATTTCAATGACAACAGTGTATTTTGAGCGTGATCTAAACTCATCTATTTCAAATTGATCTCATAGGTACCATTCCCCTATGAAGGCTAATGACCCCTTCCCTTGTATCATTTGCAACTTGTCATCCACCTACCTAATAATGGTTTGTGTTGAGTGAGGGTTAAAATTCACTAGTTGGATACATTACATTGATGTCAAAGGTATTCCAACCATTGATAGAGGCATTTATGCCCACAACCTTGCTCAGTTCCATGAATTTTGCCGCTTAGCTCCTAGTGGTCATTGTCCTCCCGTTGGATGTGGATTTTGAAATTCAAATGTTTTGGGGGAAATTCTTTATTGTTGGATGGGGTCTTTCTATAAATAGAGGCCTACATGCCTTTCTAGAGTTTAGATTTTTCCTTGTATAAATGTGCTATTGAGCCTTGTGTATGGAGCATTATCTTAGTTCTTTTGTAATCAAATCTAGGGCAACTTTTGTGTAATTGGCCAAATGTGATTGATATTGCATTGCATGTGACTATTCAATACCATTTGAATCATCGATATAAGAAGTTGTTACTCTAAAAGTTTTGTTTCTTATTTGGTGTGGAGGAATTTGTCTAATGTATACTTGTGTAATGTTTAATGCATTTCTATTTGACATTATACCATGAGTTGCAAAGCACTAGTAGATTGAAGAAGGATAATCTATTCGGCATGAGCCTTTACTTTACGTTATTTTCTTTCTTGCATCTTTCACCCCCTTTTCACCCCAGCAAATTAGGCTGAGGTTAGAATAGACAAGGGGCCAACCTTTTATTCTTGGAGATTGCCTCATAGATTTGTCCCGTATTTGTGAGACTTTCCATGCTTGGTGGCTTTACTGGCACCTTTGTCTTGAAAAGATATTTAGGCCATCAACAATTGCATATTTGTATCTTTGTCTATTGAAGGTTTGGATTCATATGTTGTCTCTAGCATGTTAGAGTCTAAATTAGGAATTTCCATCAGTGTATTGTGTTCATATTGTTCATATGAGAATTTGGAAGTTGTGAATATTGCATTATCTAACCTTTTTTGGTTTCATTTCCAAATATCAAAAAACGCAAATTTGTTAGTTAGAGATGGATGTTTTGGATGCATTGCTTTCAATTGCCATTTCAAATAGTATATTTAATACATATTGTTGTTGATTAGACTTACAGCTTCCCAAGCCCTAGATCAATGTCTTTTTTTTGTGTTTTGAGCCAAATCTTTGATCTCTCTAGTGTATAGTTGTGCACCCTCTCACAATGGACTTTAGTCACTATATATCTTGTGAAAGCCTTTTGATTATTTTCTTGCTTGCTCTCAACTCCATCTTTTAGTGAGCCTACAATTTTGTGCAACTATAGCATTATCAAGTTAAAAAGAGTACTTTTTAGTTTTTATTTTATGAATTGCAATTATTTGCATAATGGTATCCTATCTAAAATTTTCTATCGCTTCCTTTCTATTTTTGGTATGAATCTCTTTGCTCTATTCTTATAATGAAGTGCTTGTAAGTTCTTTGATGCTATCTTTGTTCTATTCTTATAATAGAGTGCTTGTAAGTTCTTCGATGCTATCTAAACAGGTCAAGCTATGTTTAAAGTGTGAAGGTGATCTTTGATGTAAAAGCATGAGAATTTTATTCATGCCATAGCAAACTGAAACCTTTTTTTGATACAAATATGTGAGCTTATTTCAAGTGGCAGAAAACTTGTTTTGATTTCAACAAGTAAATGCCAGGATTTTGTTTTTTGGATTAGTCTCTTTTGAAAGATGTTTCCAAACTAATATTTTGGATTTAGTTGCCAAATTGTAAAGATATCAACCTTATTAATTTTAGGGCATCAAAACTTCCATCCAGCATTATGAAAAATTTGTTGCATAATTATATATTTTCAAATTATTGCTTTAGCATTGTTTAGTTTGTCTCCTAAGCTTTCTAGAAATTATTATTTGCAAAATTTATATGTTTTTTTGGCATTGTTTATTTGATCTCCCAAGCTTTCTAGAAAGTATTTGTTTGCAAAATTTTTACTCCAGATGATAGTTATTAGCCAAATTAGGATATTTCAGATTCTTCTGCATTTGTTGAAAACATTTCGGAAACAACTACTTGCATGTGAAAAAGAGTATAATGACTAGTGGTTTCTTTAGCTTTTCACATATAACACAAGTATAACGACTATACATATTTTCCATTATTTCACCATAGTGGAAACAAAATGATTCGATGGTGTACTCTAGGTCTTTGCTTCTTAGATCTCCTTTAATTTACCAACCATTTCGTTATTATCCTTATTTCAGTAATTTATTAACTCAGTTAAGAGGATTATTTCAGATTTAGAGCAGTCAATAGAACTGGATGCTCCAAAGTTTTCTGTAGTTATATAGTCACTCTTCACTGTTTGAAACTACTTTCTGATTTGAATTCTCAAATGGGGAATGAGAACATAATGCCTGTTCATGTTGGGATTTCCATTTAGGCTAATGTCCAGTAAGAATTTCTAAGTGTGTTTTAACTCTGAAAGGTACAAAAATATATAAAAATATTCACTGCAAAAATTTCAAATTTTAAAGTTGCAATATTTTCTGTATAAATTTACCATGGCACTGTTGCAAAACATATTTTAGATATTTGAATTCTCTTCTTCCTTTGTAGGCTTCTTCTGGAATTTGACTCCTTGGATTTTTTTCATTAGTCCATTCTAAATCTAGAATATTAGATTGAGTGCTATGTTAAATGGAGTATTGACCAAAGCTGCTAACAGTGATGTGTCCTGTTAATATGAAATTTAAGATATTCTAAATCATTTACTAGCTTATATATACTTTTTCATGGCATGCCAAAGTTCATTGTCTTGCTTTTGCTTATCATATGTGGTATCTTGAATCATTACCTGGGCCTGAAATGTCAGGAACAAGTGATCATGCCTGTAGTTACTTTTTCTAATTTTTTATGAGTTCTCAATTCTTCTTTTTCCTTTATTAATTAAATATGAAATGATAATTGTAAAGTTCTACACAATGTTTCAATGCTACGAGTTTGGGGTGTGAAGAGTAAGAAAATAAACCAAAAAAGACCTTCACTGCCACGTTGAAGCCATGGCATGTGGAGGGTGGGCCATCAGTCAAACTAAACTAACTTAGGGTTGATGAAAGAAACATAAAGGAATCACATTAGGGTTTGAAATGAGGTTTCCAGAGTTTTGGATAGGTAAAGTTCCCAACCAAAGCATACATTTGTACCAATTCTATTTGCAATAATGAAACAAATGCTAAAAATAATAAACATAAATAAAGCCCCTAATTTAACTTTGAATGCAAATTAATTTTCTTCCTTTTATTTTTTTCCCTTCAAGTAAACAAGGCTAGGGTTATAGAGAGCAACGTTCAATTTCCCAAATATTGGATACTTATGCAATGAGTGAAAATTAGTTGAATTCATTGAAACCCTAGATACAATTCTCAATAGGATACAACTAATTACCAAACGCCGATGATGCAATAGAGAAGTGGAGGAAATCAACTAAATTCTACTAGAAAAGAATCTTTAGAAGTTGCAAGGGATGTTGGACCACTAACCCAAATTCTTGAGTTTGGCGAGCTTGTAATGGTGAAGGTAGAATGTTGTTGATTACCCATAGATGGATGACTAGAAGATACTTGACCAAACCCTAACCAATCTAATCAGGAGGACAGTTCCAGAACAGCAGGGAAGAGTGATGGATGAGGAAGGCATAATGAAATGGTAATTGATTGATCTTATTCAATGTTAAACAAGGAGATGAATACTCCTTTAATAATAGATTACAAGACGATGTTTCTAAAAAGAAACAGTTGTAAACTAAAACAATAAACTGAAAGTTTCTAAAACTAACTAAAGCAAACTAAGTTAACTGAAAGTAAATTAGCAACCAACTAACAACTAAGATGACCATTAAATATTACAATAATACTTTAATACATCAGGCTTCCAAGGTATCCCAAACTGAGAATGAAGGATGGCCTATAATGCCTTAATAACTTCTGGGTTTAGAATAGCAACACTTGAATAATGAAGTGTTGGAGATAAGTGCAAGGAGGTATGACTGTGGCAATGATGTAAGGAAACCTTGGCAATGTTTGTATATATGGCGAATGGCTGCATTGGTGGTTGTAGGTGATTGTGTGGAAGAGTGCCTTTGCAAATTGCTAGAATGTTGTAAAGTCAAGACAATTACCTATTGAAAGATGGGATCTTTTATAGGCCAATTTGAAAATACAGTGGGAGGGAGTGATGTCACACCTACTCCAGAGAGGACTCAAAGATTTTGAAAAGAGAAGAAAAGGGCTGTTAGAACTCCTTTAATGATACTATGTTGTAAAACATGGTGGGACCATGGCTGTTCTGAAACGATCATGATATGACAGTGTTGTACACTGGCTTTTTTAAAATTCGGTACTGTAGGTCTGTGTAGGGAGGTTCCAAACGGGTTTCGAATGAAATGTATAGGCTTGGCAAGTTTAGGGCAACTCCCTTGGGTGTTGTAAAGTGGGTTAAATAAAGTTGAACTTGCCTAGGAGAGTGGTTGAGAAGCGTGACAAAGCCAAGGAAAGAGGGGGATGCTGTTACTGAGACTATTAGGGTGGGTTGCAAGACATATATGTTACTTGCAGCAAAGTCCTATGTATCTACAGAATGGGGGTGCCATAGCAAATTGTCAAGCTTGGGATTTTTTATTGGGCTAAAAGGCTGCAATACAAGGGGATCTAATTCTGTCAAAATTCACTTGTTTTCTAGATAATATTAGATGGGGTTCTATAGATGCCTCCACCCAAGAAAATGAGATACAAAGAGTACAACACCAGATACAAAGCATTACATAAAGAAAAGCTAAACCCAAACCCACATATGTGAGGCAGCAGCCAATGCAACCGTCAGCAGTCACTGCTAGCTGTTTGGGCTCCACCTCTTGAGCACCACCAGTATTACTAAGAGCTTCAAACTTAATACCATGAATTACCTCATTTGTGTTTCACAGTCTGTGCTGGTATGCCACCAACCAAAGAGGGCAAACTGTATGGCTAGACACCTCCAAAGTCCCCTGGTTATGAGAAATAAGTAGATATTTAATTACTAATGTAGGTCTTGACAAAAGATTGTCAGCTTCTCCAAATCATAGTTAACCACCCACAACTCTTTTCTAGAAGTACTGATTTCAGATCCTAACCCCATGGGAACACTTGGAGCTGAAGCCATAAAACCCTCTTTACTTCTATCTTTGCCTGCTGTGGGTGGAGCAAAGGAAGCTTCACCCATTTCCACACTTCCTTTGAAGGGATAGGTACTTCTAATTTTGAAGAAAAATCTGCAACTGTGGAAGCCCAAGACCAGACCACACTATAATCATCAAAACCATTGCTGCCCAAAACATTCTTGACCAAATTCAGTGTCACACTGCCCTGGCAGTGAAAAATCTTACAAATTCTGTAATCAGAAACCTTGCCATGTGGAGAGGATCCTTTCCAACCACCGTTGGACGCTTGGCCATATTGCCACTTGCTAAAGCACCAAACACCAAGAAATGTCACCAGGAGTCCCGTCAAACCCCGTACAGAACAGACATGACACAAACGACCAACAAGCTAACAAACAGAGAACTGGAAAATCAATGAATGGAGCCCACTATTGAAGAAGAGAAGGTCACATGTGTCAGCCACTTCCCTAATCCATATGGATATCCATCACCATGTAAGATCACCAGAAAAAGCTGCATCCCGTCAATTTTTAAACATAATTACATTCCACACAAATAGCTTTGAGCTAACTGGCACGTACAGAAGGAAAGGTCTTAAAACAATCACGAAAGCATTTGATTTAATAAAAGAAGTTCAAGGATCTCCCATGAACTTGCTTAGTTGTGGACAAGTGCCAAAAGGGGCATTTGGTCAATCCTCCAATTGGCTAACAATCAGCAACTTGTAACCATCCCAAAAACAATGAACAAAAAAAAATCCTTGAATTCTTACAAATGTTTAGTGCTTATTCTAAAACACCTTGAAGCTTCCAATTTGAGTAATTAAAATTATTTAATCCAAGAATGACATTAATTGAATTCCCTTCCATAATAAAATTCCGCCAACCCCAGGCCTGTTTAAGGAATGGCTTTCCATCCACTGTTTCCAGCATGGTTGGTCCTGGGACGAAGAAAAACAGAACCTCCTAATGACAAAGAGAGGCCAAACCTGAGCCCCCCAGAAGCTCCATCAAAATTCAGCTTGAGAAACCCCTCAGGCAAGGGCTTCCATCAAAGTCAAAATTCACCTGTTACTTGAATCCTTGACCTCATTTTTGTGGGGTTTGTTTAATTGCCAGGATTTATGATTAATTAGTGGGATTAGAATCTGAATCATCATGACAAGCACTCACACCTTACCAATAGACCATGGCCCATTGGACTAGTTTTTCAAATTTTCCCTCTTAGGGCTGAAAACAGTCAAATTTATTCTATAGATTGAGTTGTTGCTTTAAAAATCCCCAAGGAAAATTCTTTTTCTTGGCTATTTTTCATTCATTCTATATAATTGCCTAATTACTTTCATAGAAACCTACCTTTCACAATCTGTCTTGTATAAATAATTAAATATTTTTTGTATTTTCCCAACTATCTAGGGCATTTGACATTGATAACAGGGTTTTTGAAACCACTAAACTAATATAGTGTTTATTAGTTATTAATAGTAACTTTTTTTGCATTGACATGTCTTTTTCCTAGTGTTTTAACTTTGAAGTCTTAAAAGTCCTCACTGCCTTTCACAATATATATTTAAGCATTACATATGACACTCTGGTATTTTTTTTTATCTTACTTAGTTACTTGTGTAGGATATCCAGGAAATAATTTGAAGTTCGAGGACCGAATTGCTGGTCTACTCACAGCTTTTAAAGAACTTGGTTTACCCCCAAGCATCACAAATCTTTTCCATGTAATGGGTGGAGAATGCAACTATTTGCTGAGAGTGAATGACAGTTATCGCCTGGAGTTTGTAAAAGATAAGCTTTGGCAATCAGAAGACATGTTGCATTGGAAAGAACAAGATATCCAAAAGCTACTTGATGATGCTCAATGTGCACTGAAGTCTGCTTCTGCCAGGCTGCACTTACCAGTAGAAATTGTGAGGAAGCCTCGAGCAGTGGGAGCCATTCCTAAGGAACCCACTATATATGAGGCAAGGAGATGAACTTTGTGCCAATCAGGGTTTTTTCTGTTTACTTCCCTTAAGTTGTCCAACATTGAAAAATTTAGTATTGTTAATATTATAGATCAAATACTTTTGATAGGCTTTAGTTGTATTTATGATTGGAATTGATTGTTTACAAATTATCTGTGTGCTATGAAGCCTATAGTACTCCATCTACAACAACTTCCTCTCTTATCGTTTTTCACATACTATATTCTACTTTACATCGTCTACTTGCTGGGACACATGATATTTTGTTTACATTACCTACTTGCTTACCACATTTCATAATATCCTTGTTTGTTAATATACTTACTGGATTGGGTGACCGTTTGCATAGATAAAATATGATGATGTTTTTTAATTTTATTTCAGCATTCATTCTTCACATTTCAGGTACTTGAAGAGATGGCCTTAACTGTTCAGATGCAGCTGGTGGATGCTGAGTTGCCATTTTGTGCTTTTAATGGTGGCGTTGGTGAGTAACTTGCACTGCATTGAAACACCATTGTAACTCTAATCAATCTATCTGAGGGAGATTTTTTTCTTGTTACATTTTTTTCTAATATTTGCGTAAATTTTACTTAACACGTCTTCCTTTTTTTTTGTGTTTCTGCAGATGTATTTGTGGACATTGGTATGTGACCTGTTTTCTATTTCTACTTTGTTTTGGGCATGTGGTGGATCTGTGAATGGTGGATGTATGTGTAGTGATTGATGGCTATTTAATAGGTTGCTTTTAGACTGACATCTTTTTTATTCCTAATTTGCTAGGGAATAAGTCTGTTGGATTAGGAGCGCTAATGAGTTATCTTCATAAAAGGCCTTATGAGACTTTGCATATTGGTGACCGCTTTACTGTCAGTGGGAATGACTCTGCAACAAGATCAAAGTGTTCAATCCTGTAAGATTTTGTACAACTTAAATGTGTATGGAAAAAACAAATTTTGAAGTGCAATGGGAAAAAAATGTGAATGCCTTGAAAATAAAGTGAGTGGAATAGTAAAATTAAGCCAATATTTAGTATGGGTGTGAATTGTATTTTTTAAGCAATATTCTTCCCTTTTTTGAACACAAACAGAAGACTTGGGCTCCCTCACATTGTTTTATAATAAGTTGCCAAATTGGAACTGGGTATGGGTACAAGTACGTGAGTATGGCAGATTTTTTTTGGGGGCTGGGTACGTCCATACAAAAACATATAAAAATCATAAATATATACATATTTGTAGCCTAAAAACAAGAATTAAATTCAAAATACCACATATAATGTATATTCTAAACAAAACTACCATAAATATTACTAATTTGGAACACAATATACCAATTCAATATCAATTTGTCAAAATTGAATGTCATTATAGGCATTTTGAATTCATTATTCATTGGCTCAATATTAAAATAGTACAATTAGTAATTAGTGTGATATGGGTCATCGTGAAGACCAACGTCAACATCATCATTGACATTAGATGAAGTAGGTGGATTAGAAGAACCACATGCAACCCCACTACCACTTGCACTAAGATTATGTTGGGTATTTGACTCTACAAAAAGTGAAGATTGTGTGTGGCAATTGAAAAATCCATATCAGTTCACTTCAATAGTATACGGGGACGTGTCCCCTGGGGTTTTGGCCCCCGTACCCATATTGGAGACGTTTCGGGGATAGGGGATGCCTTGGGGATGTTTCCTAGGTGTCCCCAAAATGTATTTTTTTTTGGGGACGTCCCTGATCGGCAGGGATGGCAAGGGAATGACTGACTATCTTGGGGACGGTTAGGGGATGCCCCTAACTGCCCTGGGGACGGCCAATTGTCCCCTTTTTTCCAGCAAGTTTTTACAAATTAAAAAAAAAAAAAACACACTCTAAAATTAAAAATGTTTATTTTTTTATTGTTTCTAAGTGGACCCCACACCCTCCCAAGCCTAAAATGAAACATAAAACTTGCTTTCAAAGCCATTTGAGTTAATTTTTACATTCCAAAAAAGAATTGCAGCTAAGAGGAAAGTGAGTAAGAGAAAAATTGGCAATGACTTAGACTCTGAATCTGATTTTGATGCAATGTTGGCAGATGTCAAGTAGAGGCAGCCATCATACTTTCTATTACTATGTTTTGGACATTTGTGACTTTGTCATTTTGACATTTGTAGTGCAAACTTGTAGCCTTTGGGCATTTTATTTTTAAAATTTTATATCATATGCACGTTGATTGTTTGACATGAATTATGGAAGCAATTAAGTAGCTGTAGTATTAATTTGCTCAACTCTATAATGTATATGTCAACATGATTACATTTGCAACTTTATTGATGTTCTTTGTTATGATTATCATTACTCATATGAATATTTGAAATTTGAATTTTATATATATATAGCCATCCCTTGCCATCCCCAAAAATCCCATCCCCAAAACGCGTCCTGCCGTCCTCTCGTACTGGAAACTTGGTGGAACATAGGTTCACTTTGGATCTACATCTGACAACTTTGTGCCCCCTTCCTTGTAGTCATTTTGTTTTTGAGTAAGAAGGTGCAAGTTGAAATGCACAAAAATTAGCTCTTCTGCCTTACTTGCTGCCAATTGGTTGCGTGCCATTGAATAAATGAAGGAGTATGTACGCCAATTCTGCTTAGATGAAGATGAACTAGCAACCAATTGAAGCAAAGTGAGAGATTTACAGTTATAAAAGTGTAAATCAAACTTTAAATGTTAAATTATTAATTTTATTATTTTAAATATGATAAACAATTCAAATTTAGAGAGTGCAATAGAAGTTAAGAAACTTGTGATGAAATTTTGATCACAAGAGTTTGGAGGTGTGTTGATGTATGACCATTGAGGTACCACCAAGTGTGAGCATCCTTCGTATACTTGTCATAGAGAGCGGAAACACTTTGACCATTGGAGGCTAGAAGCTCAACAAACTCATTTGTAGCAAAATGCTCTATTTTGGGATCGGAGAAGAGTTAGAAAGTGCTTTCCTATACTCTTCATTGAATTTTGGATCTTTGTATAGTGGCACCCGTGACAACATAGAAATAATCTTATCATTGTAAAATTTGGGAGTCAATGCAAAGGCAATAAGATGTAGTGGGGTGGCTATTTTGTTCCATTGCTTGACACAAATTGTCTGCACCTCTTTGAGGAAAGTTTCTTGATGATCTTGCTCTTTTTCATTTGTGATAGATTTTAATCTTTTCAATTGTTGAGTCAATGCCATCATATACCTCTCCCAAACATGGCTTATCCATGTCAGTAAAATGGATCATACTCATGATGGGCTCAGTGAAACTAAGAAGATATTCCACTCAATCCCACCAAGTGTCATCTAAGATCATCTGCTTTACATTTTTTGCCCTTTCACTATTGGATTGCCTCCATAGGGACCAACTTTGGCTGATGACCATGCTAGAAAGTGGCTCTTGCACCTTTACAAGCCATCTCAAGATGATTGTGTTGGATGCAAACCAGATCTCAACAGCCTATTCAAATATTTAAAATAAAAATTAAAAGACAAAGAAAATAAATATACTTAAATTTAAGAAAACAAATTAGTAACTTAATAATTACTAAAGTGAAATGTGTGAAGAGCACAAAGATATATTGAGAGGGGCCGGGGGGAGGAGAGGAGTGAATCAGTATATCAACAAACTTTTTCTTTCTCAATCTTTTATCAACTTCAAACTAACACAAAATCAACTATGCAAGAATATCACAATATGAACAAGTTGACACCAAGATTTAACGTGGAAACCCTTATGGGATAAAACCATGGTACAAATAATGTACTTTATGAATTATATAAGCTTTTACAAAGAATGTAGGCACCAACCTACTTGAATCACCAACTTTGTAGTTTAGTAGGCACCAACCTACAAGGAGCACCAACTCCTAAAGTTAATAGGCACCAACCTATTGGAGGCACCAACCCCACTTGCCAAGCACCAACTTAGCAAAAATAATAACTTCAAGATTAATGTTCCACCTTCAATTTTGCTTCTTCAACGGATGATGGACAATTCTGCTCAATTATCTTCTTCATTTACTTACTCCATGATTCCCTTTTCATGATTGATGTATCTACTATAAATTAGGCTCCAGATCTGTTCCAAATTCTGACCCAACTTTTTCTTCAAATCAGATACAAGGTCTGCTTCATTTTTATTTGCTTTTTCTTGATGGTCTTCATATATATTTTGTTTACTTCAATCTTCTTGCAAATCCTTCACAGGTCTGCTCAAATATGCTTCATTACAGATCTGCCATAATTCTTCACATAAATCTGCCTTTTTAACTTTTCACAAATGCTGCATGTATATTTCAGAATAAGCCTGAAATATTCTTCATTAAACTCTGCCCTTCTCTGTATTTTGAAGATATATCCTTTATTCCTTACTCCAACACTCTCCAATCACGGATGATATTCATTAAAATCCATTACTCTGCTGTTCTATTTTTACACAGCTTTCAACATCTGCTTGTGTTTAGATGATATCTCTTTTATTTCTCCACAAACTCCAACACTTTACATTCTTCAGATGATATGCATTTTTTTACTCACTCTTGTTGTGACCTTTTCACACATCGCCCCATTCAAGATGGGGACCCCTAATTTTTGCTCCATTCTGGTCTTTTGGCTTTGGTTTTTCTCTCTCTCTCTCTCTGTCTGTCTCTTTTCTGATGTCTGTCCTTTCCGAGGATGTCTCCGCCATTGAGTTTAAATGTGAGTTTGGCCAAGTCTGAAAATTAGGGTTTTTGAGCTTCCTTGCCAATTTGAGGTTAAATGAAGTGAGTAAATTGAAATTTGAGCTTAACACTGTTGTCAGTATGCTTCCAGCAGGTTCTCAGCAAATTTTCATCGAATCCCGGGTACTTACTATTTTTAGTAAGTGTGCAATTACAGGCAATCCTTTTGCATTTTTGAGATTCCGACAATCACACTGCGTTCAGAGCATATCAGGCTGCTTGCGTGCAAAATTTGAGTGAAAACAGACAACTTTCTATTTTTAGCAGTCCAGCTTCCGGCACAAATTTCAGGGCTCAGATGTAGAGTTTTTCTTTGCATGTCTGCATATTCCTTCTAGGTTTTTCAAGACCTTCGCAATGATATAACATGCAAAACGGGACGACAACTTTCAGAATTCAGTCTTCCGAGGCTATTTTTAGGGTTTGCATGTCAGGGTTTCTTTTGCATGTCAGATGATTCCTGATGGGTTTTTCGAGAGCTTCGCAGTGGTATGACATGCAAACGGAGATAATCACTCAGTAAGGAACTTACTATTTTTTAGCAGGTATGTCTCGGCAGCCGCTTCCCAGCAGTTCAGAATCGCGAGTTGATCGCAATGCCACAGAAACGAGAGCAAATAGAGATCATTTGATACGCATGCAGAGCAAATTAGGGTTTTCAACTTCGGAGCCTGAAAAGAGGAGTCAAAAGTCAAAATTCTCAAAAACCAATGTAAACCATCGCGATCAACATCCTTCAGGCTACTTGCTGGTGAAATTTCAAGTTGAACGGAGCACTTACTATTTATAGTAAGTCAATTTGGAAACTGGCTAAAAATAGTAAATCGAGTGCATGCGTTAATGTCAACAGACAGGTCACGTGGTGAGGAGCACCTCATTCAAATTTCGAGTTAATCGGAGCAGTGGAGCTATCAGAAGCAAGCATTTGCTATTTATAGTAAATCACTTTCAGAAATGGGCTAAAAATAGCAGTGTCAACATGGTAACAAGGTCATGAGGATGCAGTGTTTAAAATTTCAAATCGTTCTGAGCTTCAGAGATGCAAAACCAGAGGGCTTACTATAAATAGTAAGGCGTGGAAGAACTGGCGAAAATGAAGGAGAAATGGCTAAGGCATGAAAAGTTCATACTGCTCTCATGCCAAAATGCGCCCAGCTCAAGGTAGTGGCAGACAAATTTTTTTCTAAGTCTGAGTTCATCCTCTTGCCACCTCAAAATGAGCCCAAGTTGGTGGAGTAGGAACATAAAAAAAAAAAAAATTCTAAGGCAAGTGTTCATCCTGCTCCCCAGGCAAAATGCGCCCTCAAGCACAAATAGCATTCAAAAATTTTCTAAGTGTAAAAATCCACCTCCTAGGCTAAAATGCGCCCATGAAGCAGGAAGCCAATGAAAGTCAACAAAGTTTATCCAGCACCCATAGCAAAATGCGCCCAGCTCAAGGTAGTGGCACAATTTTTTTTCTAAGTATAAAACTTTATCCTCCACCCCCTCCAAAATGCGCCCATGCAGCAAATGGTCAAAGTAGTCAAAGGTTTTCATCCTCCTCCTAGGCCTAAATGCGCCCAAAAGCAGCCATGTGAGGACAAAGCAAAGGAAGATGAAGAGTCACTAGCTAAGGCGTTGAAATATTCATCCTCCTCTACATGTGAAATGCGCCCAAGGAAGTCAACAAGTCAAGGAGTTTTCATCCTCCTCTCACCCCAAAATGCGCCCAAGTGGGGCCATATAGAGACAAAAATGAAGAAGCTGAAAAGTCACATGAAGGCGTTTGAAAAGTTTATCCTCCATACATGCTAAAATGCGCCCAAGTGAGGGCATGTAAAGACAAAAGAGGGGAGCTCAAAGGTCATATGTTGGGTATTGAGAATTTAAAATCCCTCTCACCTCCTCAAATGCGCCAAGAAGAAGAGTAAGTCAAAGGGGGGCGTTGAAATAAAGTTTATCCTCTTGCCTATGGGATATGCGCCACATGAGGAATGTGGAGTGAAAAGTGGTAAACAAGGTGGAGTTGAAGGGTAAATGTGCTAGGCGTGGAAATTTAAATGTTTTTCAAGGGTGAATAAAATACAAGACGTGTGAAGTGAAGCATGCTAGGCATTAAATGTGATATGCGCCTAGGGTGATGAATAAAATACAAGGTGGAGAAAAAAAAACAAAATTGCTGGGCGTTGGGAGTAATAAGCCTATGAGGTAAAGTGGTAAGATGTTGAAAGTGTTAAGAGTTGAATTTTTTTTCAAAGGCGTGGTTTTATTCACCTTCAAGTTGAAATGCGCCCAAGTGTAGATGAAGACAAGTGAGGTGCAAGGCGTATTGAATATCCTTCATCCAGTGTGATATGCGCTCAAAGTGTAAAGGCAAGGTGGACAGAGTTGAGTAAAATTTCCTAAGGCAAAATTTTCAAGGTGATCAAATTTTTTTTTTCTAAGGCACAAATATTTCCTCCTCTAGAAAATGCGCCTAGACTCTGAAGTGATAAGAATTTCCTGTGATGAGTAAAATTTGTCGAAGATGAAGACGCCAGCATTGCAGGATGGAGTTAAAAAAAATAAATAAAAATTTTCAAGTCAGAGCAACAAAATTCTCAGAGGAGATGAAGAAATGAAATAAATTGTTGAAAATTATTTTTCCAAGGTTCAAAATTCCAGAAAATTAAATGAACCCGTTCGTTGGGTACCCATGGGTTCGATGCGTTCTGAAGAAATTTTCTTCTGGGTATCGAAGATTATCGATGAGGAAGGGATTTTAAGGTCTTCCACAGCTTGTTGAGGATTCTGGGATGAAGATTTTTGATGGGCACCAGGTTGATGAATTTTCCTAAGGGAAATTTAAAAATTTTCTAAGGCAAAATGAAGAAAATGTGTTTTCAAGGTGAAATTCTCCGGACGATGAATTTGAAAGAAACTGCCTAGGTGAATTTGCTCGAATTCTTCGTGATGATAATCTTCTTGAGCCAGAGATGGATAAAATCAAAGTTGTTGGAGCTCCAGCAGGTGAAATGAATTTCTTGAAGATGCAGTTGAAGTTAATATTGTCAACAATGATACGCCCTTGAGGAAGATGGGTCGAAAATTTGGCTAAGGCATGAAGAATTTGAACGCGAAGTTGGCTAAGGAAAAACGATGAGCCCTTGATGATCAAAGCGTGAAAATCAGGTAAGTGAGGTGAATTTATATTATAAAGTGTTCTAATACTCTTCTCCTTGCTTGTTTTGGAGGAGGAATGTCGAGGCCAGAGCACGATGACTTGAAGTGGTGAAGAGCGATGATATTACGACTTTCGGAGGAAGATAAAGTTATGAGTTTCACATGAAGGAAGAAAAGGTTGCAAGAAAATGGCTAAGTGCTGAGGCTCAAGTAACAAAGAAGAAATGTTTTTAGAACTCAAGATGGAAGCTCGAACAAAGTTGAGGAACAACATCAAGAAAGAAGATCGAGAACAGTGTGAACACGTCTGCAAATGGGAATCTTCTAGAAGGGTGGTGGCCATTAATGGCGCATTTATTACCCCACTCTCCTTTGTGGCGGTTTTTAGGGCAAATCTTGTTTAGGGCTGAGGTGGCACGATCTGGGCCACCCAACCGATCGTAATCTAAGCCGTCCGTTGGCTTGGCCATCTATAAAAGGGGGAGTCCCCCTCATTTGTAATTCAGTAGAATTTAGATGTCAGACTAGAGAGCAGAGCGGAGGTACTTTAGTTGTAATATCTTAGCATAGTAGTTTAGATTGAAAAGGAAGGAAAGTCTTCCCTTTGGATACTTTGTAAGAAGTTGTCATGTATGCTTTCATAATAAAAGAATTTCATTGATGGTGAATTCTTCTTTGTTGTGAATAGTTGTTGAGGCTTCTTCGTCCTTCCAATTCACGTAGCATCTTGAAGTAGCATAAAGTAAAGTAGATTTCATTTCAGGCAAGTACTTAGTTATTGTGGAATGTGGTGCTCGATTTGAACAAGACTTCGTTCGTCCATACCACTAGCGGGCTCGCTGACGGTGGGTTCGCCTTGCGTGGTCAACTGGAACTTTGTGAAGCTTAACTTCGATTATGGTCTATATGTTGGCATGCGTCGTTGTGATGGTGTCTTCATGCTAAATCGAGATCTGAACATCTTGAGTCATTCCTCTGAAGATTGCACCAGTTCCGCAGAAGCTGTCCGAAGTGAGGCAAAACGGAGCTTGGTTGAAGCTTGTGAAGATTGATCGCCATGTCCCACGCCTTAGAATAGATTTAGACTCTCTAAACCTTACACCATTTCAATTCAGTTCATTTCCAGTTAGAATTAGGAAACTTGTGCTCATCTGCCAAATCATTCGAATTACAGGCAAAGCCCTTAGTCTACTATCTGTTGTCAGCTATCGAACAATTGTGTAAGTCCCCTCGTGAGAACACAGCAACTCACATCAAACCAACTGAGGGTATTCTAAGTATTCGGAACCTTGGAGTTGAAAGCATGATCTTACTCGCAATCTTAGCATGCTGAATACTTTGTTCAAGAGAGGATAGGGTATCCGTTGGGAAACTTTATTCTGTGTTGGTGCGGTCTCAAAAACCACGTCAACAACTCTGCAACTTTTCTTCCTTTATCTATCAAATATAATGTTCAGTTAATTCCATTACACTATTTTCATTTCTTCTTTGACGTCCTTCTTATATCTTTTGATTGTGAGGATGACTTTTAAGAAGGGACACGTCCCAAACCCTTAATTGCTCTCTTTAACTAAAACAGTGGCTTCTATAACCAATGCTTATTCTAATTGTTGCATTTAATCGCTTCATCTCCATTTGATAGTCTTAGGTGATGAGCATTATATCGCTTGCAAAAGTATTTTGGTTGTGTTCTAAATTGTTTGCACTTTATAATTAAATCCCAATCATGATTTCCAGCTTTACAAGCATCAATATTGAATGTTATCAAGCTAGATAAAACCTGACGGAGTAGCTACGATCTGTAGATCTTTTTACTCAATGGCTGGATAATATATAACAGCGACAGTAGTCTTCAGGAGGGAGACTGAATGATTTTTATCTTTATCGCTTCTCAAATCAAATATCGATTAAGACTTGATGAATTGCCTTGTCTCTATGTTGCTTGCAAAACGATTTGTCTTTATTCTATTTGGACTTTGTCTTTTATCACAATTGCTCGTTCATTAGCAAGGCCCCTGATCTCTATATAGACTATATATGCCTCAATAAAATACCACAATCTTTTAGCTAATAAAATTGCCTGCTAATATCATGCTCTCACCGTCAATTATATCTGCCAGAAAGATTAGATTATCGGGTATGTGAAGGAAGGAATTGTCGCCAATGTTGAGATGTTGACAACAGTTGACTGCGATTTCCTCCTTTGTCTTTTCTTCAAATATTTTGAATGAACCACAGATTCTTTAATTCTATTTCCTTATGATTTCTGGTGGCACCCAGATTTGACTTTTAGCAAATCTGGAAATGTCAATATGAAGCCAATGGAAATGTCACACATTCAATGTAGATCTGGCTTCAACCAATATCAGTCCTCTATATCCTATGCTGCGATTCATACATTAAAGGTCTCATACAGCAGCCAGCTAACAAATATTTGTGGCTCTCTTTATTATATCTTCAACTTTGTTTTATGTGTAACTCCAATGAACTTTATCTCATTGCTGATCCTTCTTAATTTGATCATTGTACTATCCTTGATGTCCTTCATTGAGATCAATGATAATGATGAAAAATCTTTCATCCATTAACAATCTTTCTCTCAATCTACCTTTGACATCAATGACATCTTTGTGGCAACATTCTTTCATGACATCAATGACTTCACATTGTCTTTATTCCTTTGACATCAATGACAATATTTCCAACAATGTGAAATTAAAAAATTGTAGCATTTCAATTACCCTTAGTAACTCCAATTGTGAGGATGATCCAAAAGTGGCTTTTGACATATGGTGGTTTGTGATGAATATTTGGATCTCTTTAGCCTCAACATAGATTTGTTTGGTCCAATTTATTTATCTACCCAAATTTTGTAGTATGAGATTGAGTTAGTGGACATCACAAGGTATCCAAAATATATGTGAAAATTGTGTCGCAACCAACATACTTGCCACTCTACAATTTTTTGTGTTGTCCATTACGACACAGACAATATTTTGAATAAGGATATGAACAATAAATTATGCATCCTTCACTTGGCCCTCACAATCCATGGCTTTCAAAAATGTTGCTCTTGTAGGGGACATTGCAATCACATTGATCTTCCATAATTCCTAATGAGGGCCAATGAAATCTCTATATTTTTTACCATTTTTGCAATTAAGGTGTTGCACACCTTCTCATAACATGGCTCTATGTACCCTTTTAGAGTCTCATTTACTTTTCTCAACCATATCTTGCTAATATGGTGATTGAATAACATTGAAGGACAAATTGTTTGTATAGAGACATTTTGCAATGGTTTGATGTGTAATCTGGTTATTATCATTTTGAAATCCCCTCTCTAATGTCCCCCTCATTCTCTTCACATTAGGAGGTTCTTCTTCAAACCTGCCCAAAAATGGATGGCTCTCTACTACAACATTTGTGATCCCCTTCCTCTCCTCAAAGGATGCTCTACGCTATGAACAACTCTTGCATATGCTTCTTCTTGCTTTCTAATATATTGCACTATTTGATGAGGTGGCACACATTTACTTTTCTTTCTTGGACATGCTTTGATTCCCATGTTGGAAATGACATAGAAATGGACATTATCCTGGTTGTACGAGCTAGTATACTTCTTATCCTTGACACTGCATATACAAACAAATGTTCCATTGCCTCAAATTTGTTTACCATTTGTACATGACCCCATAAAGGTGAACTTGGGTCAGTTTTGAAGGTGGGTTGACCAATGGAACTAGTTATGGTTGCCATTATTCTCTCTAGAACAAGTTTGAAAAATAATTACTAAATAATAAATATCAAAATTTTAAATTTATATTCTATTTTTAAAATTTTAAATTAATATTTAATATTTAATTATTATAAAAATAGTGTAATATTAGTTTAAGACTTTTCATTTTAAATTTGTAGTATATAAATTAAAAAATAAATATATTAATAGTAAATAATGTTGTAATTGTACAGTGTATACAAGTTAATAATTTATAATTTTATATAGTATACAATTTAATATACAATATAGTATATACTAGTTTAAATTTTAAAACTATTTTTTTTTAATAAAAAGAGGGGTAAAATTATTTATTGAACCAAAAAATCAATACAAGGCAAAGGAACACAACAGACCCACCAAGGGTTGAAGGCCCAAAACAAAGCCATCAAGAAACCCCCAAAAAACATCTCATATCCTCCATAACAAGATCCTCCAACAACTGGGAAAGATCCATTGAAAGGCTTCCCCAGTCTTCCACACTCCAAGTCCCCATTTGCTCAGAAGCCCATTTAGCGAAGCAATCTGTCACCTTATTCCATTCCTGGGGGATATGACAAAAGGTGACAGAGTCCAACAGCTCACCCAGAAAAGAGATTTGCTTGACCACCAAGACCAATTGCCAATTCGCTCCATCCCACTATTGCTTATTCAGCATATTAATCACTATTTGTGAATCCGACTCACAGGTGATCCTTCTCAAACCAAGGGCACAAGCTCGTTTCAAAGCCAAAAGAATAGACAAAGCCTCCATAAAGTTGTTGGTTTGCTAACCTCTATACATCGAAAAGAACACAACCACCCCAAACTATCTCTTCCAATACCACCAATCCCAACATGTCCAGGATTTCCTTTGGAAGAGCCATCAGTGTTGATCAACACCCCATGAGGAGGGGGCATTCGACAACCAATTCTTTGAATCTTCCCTTTGGCAAACCGCCCCAGTTTAGGCTAAGGGGCACTCCTATCATAGTCAAAAAGACCCAAAGTTTGAACCACACCCTCTTGGATCCACAGGGACAAACAAATCACACTTAGCCACTAAACTCTCCTGAAGAACACCCAAAATCCTTAGCCATAGTTGTTGTGCCTGAATCTTCTTATCTTGAAAAATCCTACAGTTTCGTTCCAGCCAGATATTCCAAATGATCAAACTGGGCCCAATTTTCCAAGCAATTTGAAGAAAAGATGTCTTAGCTAGAGGGTTCTCCAACCCACTCTAGAATTTTTCCAAAGAGGAGGCATGACTGCATGACTGGTTCTAGGCACCCCACCAGGAATGCCACATCATCTTGGCAAAAGGACACTGGAAAAATAAATGCAGTGCACACTCTTCATTGTTGTTGCGCATAACACACATAGAAGGGCCGTAAAATCCTCTCTTCCATAAATTCTCCCAAGTGAGGCACTTATTCTGGACCACAAGCCAAGAGAAGAAATTACATGTAGGCCAAGAGAATTTATTCCAAACCTGTTTCCACCAAGGAACATCAACACTCCCGTAAATCTGCTTGTCCAACTCCTGATAGCCTAAGGCAATTGAGAATTTTCCTTTCGGGTCATGACCCCAGGTGAGAACATCCCTTTCCAGTAGAGAATTGCAAACCCTGCAGCCAGAATATTAGCCAATTCATGACGATCCTCCATTGAACCTTCTGGCGACCACTCATGTGGGTCTTTCCACTTGGACACAGTTACTTGATCAAGAACTTGGGAGGATTTGAAATCAGCCACTTTACACCAATCGACATCAAGAATTTTTTTATATAAAGCCTGCAAATGTGGGTACGTTGACATGATAGGGGAATGCCCATCCCAAGAGTCAAACTAGAAAAGAGACTCCAAGCCCTTGTTACAGATCCAAAATAATCATTGCTTAACAAGCTTGGCTTCCCTTTTAAGGGTACCCCAAATCATAGAACCCTTACCTAGAAGGCCAAATCTAGGCACATCAACACTCTCCACTCCCCTTAGATACTTTGAAGTGAGGATCCTAGCCCAATTATGATGTTGATGAGAACACTACCTCCAATATAGCTTAGTCGCCAAGGCCTGCCCATTCAGATCAGCCCGTTGCAGCCCAAGCCCACCTTCCTGCTTTAGCTTGTAGACAGTATCCCACTTAACCAAGCTCCACTTCTTCAAAAGAAGATTATTGGTCCATAAGAATTGTTGGGACAGACTCTCAAATTCTTTAATAAAACTAGAAGGAGCTGAAAGCACAAAACATCTGTACAAAGGGAGAGCTTGAACCACCAACTCTCAGAAGAGTCACCCTACCCGTAGTAGAGAGCCACTTGCAAGTCCAATGGCTAACCTTTTTGTTGAACTTATCAATAACATCTTGCCAAAACTTCTTGGGGAGTGAACACACAACCAAGGGAATACCAAGATAGACAAAGGGAAGTGAGCCGCTCTGGAATTTGAGAACTTGAGCTATTTCTTTTGAATAAGCTTTGGAGTATTAAAGAAAAAGATGGAGGACTTACCCTCATTGATGCCTTGCCTTGAAGCAGCCAAATAAATATCTAGAAACTTTCTTAAGTTAACTGCCTCTTCAATTTTGGCCACACCTATCAGAGCAATGCCATCCACAAACTAAAGATGAGATTGGGGGGGCAAATTGTTTGCCCAACTCCAACCCTGAATTAGACCAAGCCTCACATGAGATTTAATAAATGTCCCTAATTCTTTAGCCATTAAAATAAATAAGTAGGGGAATATTGGGTCACCTTATCGAAGCCCCCTAGATGCTCCAAAAAGCTCCAAAGGCTTGCCATTGAAAATTTTAAAAGTATTTTATGTATTAATTGTTAAACTATTTTAAATTTTAAAGCTACTTTTTTTTTGATTCGTAAGAGGTATAAGGGAGTTGTACCTCGTATAATGGTAGAGTAAAATATTTAAAAGTGCATGCCCTAAAAATAGGGGTGCATAAAACAACCTAAGAGGCTTGCCATTTGCCATAGGGAAAACCGATTACAAAACATCTCATTCCCTTCATTTCATGGGTGCAAAGGCCCATTGGAAATCAAGAGTTAGCTGAGCTCTTGGATGATCTTAATGTCATTTGATGCCTTTGGAGAGGGGATTTCTTCCTCTTCACTTCTATCCACTCCTGATTTGAATGTGGGGAGTCTCCACATTTAGCATCACCTTATTTGTTGTGGAATTCCCTTCACCCCCAAAAACCACAGGCCTCGAAGATGCATCAACCATCCTCAAGCCAACTAACCCAAGGTTCCCAGGGATGTTAGTAGACTCAAAAGATGTTGAAACATTAGCAAGAGGAGAAGGCGAAGATATGTCTTTTTCAATCATAATTGAAGATACCCCAATCTTAACACCATTAGTATCCTCATCGAGAGAACCTAAAGATATGTTTTACGAAGCTGTCAAAGGGGAGGAGATTGATTTTGCAATGGCCTTTAGGAATATTGGGTTTTGGAATGTTAATTAGTGCTTCAAGTGAAATGGTGTAATGATGAGGTTCCACCCTCACCTGCCAAGTAGGTTTAACTTTTGAGTCTTCTTCACTCGCTCATAAACTGGCTTATTGCAATGCATGTTAGAGTGGTCTGCAAAGAAGCATTTTCTGCATCTAAAAGAAATCCTCTCATAGTCCACAAGCTGTCTCCATATACTGTTTCCCACTTTCATATATAATTCTGCAAGAAGACCTTTGGAAAGGTCCATTTCCATGCATAGACGTGCGCAAGTTGAGCTTGCATATCCAATTATTTCCTTTGCAAAGCAAATGTACTTACCCAAGCTATTACCAATGGCATGCATGCTCACAGTGCCCAAAAATGCAGCGGTAGGTATGGGAGTTGAATTCAGAGGCAGGCCATAGTGAAGGACTCAATGCGGGGATCAAAAGATGGGAACCAAGGTTTCAGGCATAAGAAGTCTCTGTTGAGAAACCAAGGACCCAAGTCCAACACCCTTGTCTTCAAGCAAATCAAATTCCAGAATTAAAAAACCCTTAGCACAAGGGTAAATGACGACTTCCTCCAAACCCTCCTTCCAAAATTTTGAAATCCATTCATGCAATTTGCACTTGGCCATGTTTTGGTAAACCTACAAATGAGGGCATGATCCCTTAGGTATTCTTCTTTATCTAAGATGCCCCCGCTTAGGCACACCTCCGGGATTGCCTCTAATTGGCAAAATGAGAGTGGGCTGCCTAGATTTGGATTTGTTTCCAACGTGAGAAGGTGTGAAAGGCCATAGGAAGGAGGGGGTGGATGACCATGCATGCGTCGCACCCCAAATGCCACAGAAGGACTATGATGAAGCCGCAAGCTAGGGTTAACACACCCAAATTGCCCACCATTAACCTTGTTGCTAGGAGGCACCATCAACCAGGTTTTTGCAATCAAGAGAAGCATCGCTGCAGCCATGAGTGAAGTCCGAAGAAATAGAGGCAGAGTGGTTCATTGCGCAAAAATTAGGACTCATATTATAGAAATTTAAAAGTACAATAATTTTAAAACTACTTTTGATTTCATATACAGTTTAATATTATAATAATAAATGATAAATATAAATTAAACTATTATATATATTATATAACAATATAGTATTAAACAATTGTCAAGATATGTTGCTGTATATTATAGTATATATTATTAAATGTTTACATTTATTATTTATAAATTAAATTATAAAATAATAAATACAAATTAAACTATTACATTGAATATTCATTATTAAATGTTTATATCTATTAATAAATATAAATTAAACTATATATATTATTATATTACACAAAATTAAAAGTTAAAATTATTAAAATAAATTATAAATTTATTGTTTAATAATAAAATTATAGATATACAGTTTATAGTTTTAAAATAACGAAAACGAAAAAGTTTAAAGAAATCTTATGGGTCAAGGGCAGAAGATTTTGTATTGGTTGAGGGTTGTAATATCCCTTGACAATCTTATGTGAATTTTGCCTCAAGGAATATTGTCAAACACTTTGCACACAACCTCTTTGCTTGCTGGTCTGAAGTTTCAGTCTGATGTATGTGCTTGAAGTTGATATCAAAGTACTGTAAATGCTTAAAATTCAATACTACAATGTCTAAACTATATTCTAAATGCATTAATGACTTAATTCTATCTTTTACAATGCACTTATATGATTTTTATATGCAAAATATGCTCCTACAGCCAATTGACATTTTGTCAAACAATTGGCATGCATGCTAATAAGCTGAATGCAATGACATTACAAAGCTTCAATGACAACTATATGCAACCAGCAAATTTGTATCTCCTTATTGCAATAAAATTTTCCAATACAATGCTCATACAAATTGGCCAAGACTCTTGGCATTTACATTAATTTCAAATTATGATAATGCTGGTACAAATGCACACCTACAGTTGAGACTCTAATCTGATCTAAATGCAATGATATCATGTACAAAACATAGAGGAACCTGATTGTATATTGGCGCCCTTGTAGATAGATGAAGTAGCAAGCAATTCCAATGTTCAATAATCAAACTCTAAGCCCAATCGACTCTCCAAGAGAAATTGCCCCTGTTCTGATCAGCAAGGTGAAAATAAAATATTCTTCAATGTTTGCAGGCCTTTTCAAGCTCCAAACACAATCACCACAACCCTAGGAAATGTGCGCCCCAAGTTAGAAGAAGAATCAATGGAAGTCTGAGCTGCCACAAGCAATTTTGACTCTCCAATGGTGTCCCTTCTTGACTGATATAAAACCTTCAGATTGCTGTTCAATAAATCAGACCTTCCTCCAATGCAAGAATGACAATTCGATGCCTAGATGTGATGCAAAATGATGCCAAGAAGATATGCAAACAATCCTATGTCGATTCTCCACAAATTTGGCCCTTGTTCAATAACATAATCAATCTCGGCAATACATCAACTGCTGAAGTAACTTCTCAATCAAATGCAACAATACATCAACTGTTGCAATCAAACACTTTACTCAAAATAAGTACAATAATACATCAGCTATTGTACCCAAATAATTTCCACAATGAAGCACAAGATTGGACTTTTGAAGTAAAGCCCACAATCAACAATAATTCAGCTGATATCTCACAGCCTCAAAATTGTGTAACCAATGAGGGTTTTCGTCCCCAAAGGTCCTCCAATGGCTGAAACCCTAGTTGGCTTCTCGTCTTCAATTCAAACAACAATTTTTGGATGATGAAACAATCGCTGGCCTCACCTATTTATTCTTTTTTCACCAAGAGGTCGACCTCCTTCTAGAAGCTTCTTGAATAATCTTTTAAAATAATATATCATTATTTGCACTTTACAAATATTAAAATATCATTTTATAATATAAAGTGCAAATATAAAATAATAAAATAATAATTATTATTAAAGTTACCTTTAATAATAATTAAACATTATAATTCAACAAAACTCCTTATTTCTCCAAATCAACTGAATCCAGGAAAGATGGAAACCAACCATTGCTTGAAGTAGACCCCCTAACCAAGCTCCTTAGCCTACGAGAGTCAAGAATAGGCTAAATCCTCTGAAAGCTGATGCTCACGAAAATGGGGACATTACAAGGGTGGAGGAGCAATGGCAGATTTTCAACTTTAGTTTCCTTGTTCAGCATTCACTTTCAGTTCTAATTGTTTGTTTTGTTGTCAGCCGCAGACAAGCAATGAAATGTGAAATGAAAACAGTACACTTTTTAAAACATCGGCTAGGGTTTTCACTTTTATCCATCTAAATTTTTTGAAAGAAAGCCATGAAAATGTGTCTAACTTCCAGATTGCATTGGAACATGCTTGGAATTGTTGTGTCAACATTGGATTTGGCCAGCAAGTTGCAAAAATGTTTCAACCTCTAAAATGGTGAACTCTATTCGATTCCATAGGGATTCTAAGTAGTACATGATTTCAAGATGCATTGTACCTAGAATCAAGAAGGAGATTGGCTGATTTGACAACTACACTTTTAGTTATTGTTTGTTTGGAAAATTATGCGATAAAGATGTGTTAAACATGTTTGCCTTATATGAACTTGATTGCTTACTTATCTTAATATACACCTTAGAAGCAAGTGCAATCTAGTTTCCTTGTCCAATTTCATTGATAAAATATAGTCCAAGTTCTCTCTATGCTTTGCAATGGTTATCTAAGTGCATTGTTTTAGATAGAGATTCAATATTTTTGTGGAGGTTTTGGACTACACTATGGGGTAAGATGGATACCAAATCCCAAATAAGAACAACTTTCCATCTCAAATTGACAGGAAAATAGAAGTTGTAAATAAGACTTTGTTGCAACTAAAAAGAGGTTATAACAGTAGGTGTCTAAGGACTTGGGATGCCTTTGGCATGGGTTCAAAACTCATTCAATAGGGTTGTACACATATCCACTAATAAGTTGCCCTTTGAGGCATGTTTGGATAATTTTGCTATTAACCTACATGATCTTATAGTGAAATAACTAACAAGACAATAAGGGCGAGATTAGGTGATGAGCAGCACGATTCATTGAGGGGGTTAGGAGAATCCATCTCAAGGTGAGAGAGCAATCGGAGAAGTATCAAGCCAAATACAAAACTAGATATGATTGATATTGGAAAGAGCACATGCCAAAGGTAGGTGACAAGATGTGGTTTTATATGAGTAAATAGAGGCCTTGAGGACAAGATAGGAAAAATAAGCCCTTAAGATATGGACCATTCACCATCCTAGAGAAGGTTGGAGAGAATGCTTTGAACTAGATTTAGCTCCATTCGTGTAGATGCACTCTATAGTCAATTGTGAAAAAATACATATCTATGAACTATCTATGCTAGGTGAGGAGGAAGAAGGGTACTTGCTACCCTCTGTTGAATATTTGGTTATGGATTCTCAAGGAGAATTGGAGGAGGACATGGTGTTGCAATGAAAGGTTAGAGAGATTGCAAGAGGGCCACTAGAATTAGGGAGGTTGAACTCAAAGGGAAGATTGCAAGGTAGGCTAAATCGCACTTCAAGGAGAAAGGGGGAATTCTTCTTTCATTTTCTTATTCACTAAGCTTTTGTGGGGCCAAAAACCTTTTAGAAGGGAGGTATGATCCATAAGGATTAGGAAAACAAATCCCCTTTATTAGCTAAACATGAATTTGTGGGTAATAGGGATCAAAATATATTATTCTTATATGGTGACTAAATTGCCAAGTTTAGTAAGCGTCAATTGCAAAACCGCAATTAAGATAAGTAGTGGTTTTGGCACCGCTTGTTTAAATTGTTAGCAAGTAGTCTATAATGAAACCAATAGGTCAAAAATGAAACTGCAATTTTGCAGAAAAGTGGTGAGTTAACAATAAGAATTTGTATAGGCAAAGAAGTGCCAAGTGACTATCTCTTCATTTCTAAAATGTTTGAGAGTTCTTTAGTGCATGAAATGACACTCTCGGGGCATCATAAGAGGATAACAAATTGGTAAATTAAAAAAGTGTGTGTAGATGTGAGTCCTATGTGATTGGAGTGTGGAGTTGTTTGTAGAAAGGAGGAATTGCTAAACAAAGAGGGACTATAGAAAAAAATAGAATTAGGTGATTTTTATGTAGGAGAAAATATTGGGGACATGGGGACATCCCTTGGCTATTCCCACCTAGTCACCAAATCGATGACGGGTCTAATTACACTAGACATTTTGGGGACAGCTATACATCCCCATGACGTCTTTTTTTTCTTCTAAAAAATTAGTAGGAAAACTATGGTGTGGGGGGCCCACAATACTCGCCACAACCCTTATCAAACCCTAAACCTTCCCATTGGAAGAGGTGCAACAAGAATTGTTTAGGGTCCCATTGGTTGAGTCACAATTTGATATGGGGCATGACTTAGAGTCAAAGGCCAAGCTTGATATTGGTAGTCTCGATGAAGGGATGTTGAAGGTCTTGTTATTGTAAATTATTATATCTATAGTCTTATTGCTATGCCTATTATTGGACATTTTGTAGTCTTTGGGCCATTTGTTGATATATATTTCAAATTTGTAGTCAATAGTGAAATTTTTGTTATTGCTATACTTGAATCAATGAATATTGAACATTTAACTTCAAATTTGATGCACTATCTTGATGTCATGTACAACTAAATTTTAATTTTTTTTTTCTATATGTATATTATAATTTTTATACGGCCATCCCCAGCCTTCCCCAAAAAAGGTCTCCTAGACAGCCATCTCCAAAATGCATCCATCCTTGAAATGCCATGGAACATAATGATGTTATTGTTTTATTCATGCTCGTTGTATCTTGTCTTTGGCCATAAGGAACCTAAGGAAGTTGAGCATTTGCTTCTTCTAGCTGATTTTCTCCACATGGTGTTTTTGGGGTAAAAATCTGAGTATGTCAATTCTTGAGCTTATTTTCCCTTGCTATTGTATCTTGCACGTACTATCTATGTTTTCATGTCCAACACAACATTATTGCAGTTCTCTAAAGATTCAAATGAACATACCAAACTATCATTTGAAGCAATTTTCATGTGAGAATAGCAGTTGTGTTGTTTTGCAAATTCTACTAGTAAGTTTGTTCGAGAGATTACAGATCACAGGTTAATAACATGAACACTTTTTGCCAAACCTTAACTGTTATTATAGATATCCACGGTATGGCTTTTAGAATGAATTATTTTTGGTGAAGAGCGCTAACAAATTTGATGGAAATAGATATTAGAGCTTACTCAATGTATGAAGGTGTTGACGTGGTTTTTGAGACCGCACCAACACAGAATAAAGTTTCCCAACGGATACCCTATCCTCTCTTGAACAAAGTATTCAGCATGCTAAGATTGCGTGTAAGATCATGCTTTCAACTCCAAGGTTCCGAAATACTTGGAACACCCTCAGTTGGTTTGATGTGATTTTGCTGTTTTTCTACGAGGGGACTTACACAATTGTTCAAAGGTCCTGTAGTTAACGACAAGGTTGATGTTTGAAGGGGATTTTGTGCGAATGATTTGGCGATAAGATGCGTTTTCCTAAAGCTAACCAGAAATAGACTGAAAGTAAATGAGTTATAAGGGAGAGATGGATCTAAATTCTATTCTAAATGCAAGATATGTGGAGCTCGATTTCAGCAAACTTCAATCGAATTTCGCCTAGCCTCACGTCGGATAGCTTCAGCAAAATGGGTGCAATCTTCAAAGGGATAACAAAGGATATTCAGATTACAACTTAGTATTCATATACCATCCAAATGACGCATATAAGTATACAAACTGCAATCGAAGTTAAACTCAAAATAATCTCCAGTCGACCACACAAGGCGAACTTGTCATCAACAAGCTGCTAATGGTATGGAATGAAATGAAGCTACCTCAATAAAACACCACACATCCAAAATAAACTATTTGCATGAAATGAAAACTATGCTACTTGGATCCGAAAGGAAGAAGAGACCTTGCTAGCTATCCATGACAAAGAAGAATTCCACCATCAATGAAAAGATCTATTATCATGAAAGTTTTACACAACAATCTCCACAAAAGTTTTCAAAGGGAAAACTTTCTTTCTTCTCCACACTATGCTATCAAAATGCCTACTCTCTAGTGATCTCTAAGCTCTGCTTCTGCTTCTAATGTCTAATCTAATATCTAATCTAATGTCTACTCTAATGAATTACGAATGAGGGGGACTCCCCCTTTTATAGATAGCCCAGTCCAATGGACGACTAAGATTACAATCAAAAGAGTGGCTAAGATTAAGCCACCTCAGCCCTAACCCTAAAAACTGCCAGAATGGGGAGTGGTACATTAAATGAATCAAAGATTCCCACTCACTCCCAAAATAGTAAGGCAATTAATGCCCACAATCAGTCTTCTAGAAGATCCTCGTCCAGTAGTGCATTCCCATTCTCCTCTCTAGCTGCAAACTCAATGAACCTGCCAAGCACAGCCTCAATCTCCTGAACTGAAATAGGTGGAATGCAATCAAGCTGGAACTCTAACACTGTGACTGACGGTTCATACCGCGCACAAGATTTTCTCCAAGCGACTAAGGCGTCCTGCGTGCTCTGGATCAAGCTGGAGAAAGTAGAGGTGTTCTCAAAGTCATCCTGTACGAAGGTCTTCACCTCTGAAAAGAACGGCACCAGCCTAGCCCTCAAATTATCAGCAGTTACCTCATTTGGATTCAACCACCTAGCAAATATGGCCTCGAAAGTATTCTGGACTCCATCAATGATATTGGCCATAGCCTTCCGTACTTTGGCTGAATCCGCCTATGCCATGTCGAAGAAACCACGTCCAGTGATTGCTGAAGAATACCATCTAGAAAAGTCATACCTGTCATTCTCCTGAATGACCCCTCCATCAATCGGCAATCGCAAAGGGACATGTCTCAATGCCTCAAGACGCTGAATTACTTTGCTTCGATAAACATAAGCATCTCCCCAGGCCTGATCAGCTACCTCCATCCGTGCCAAAATACTAGAAGCCTGCTGAAAAGCAAGAGCAAGGTCCTCCATGAACTTCTCTGTCTCAACACGAACTCCCGTGACCCATTTGTCTGCCTCCTGTGCCATCTTCCCTAGCTCCAACAAGCCACTAATCGACTCTCTAGGTATCTCAGGTGGAAGCTCTATTGCTGGAATCTCCTGCCCACGAGGACGAGACAACTGCTGCACATATCCAATCAAAGCCTTATGCTCTCTTTTCAACTTCTTGTACTTTCCTTCCTTTTTAAATAATCTGTCCTTGAGGGCGAGGTAGGAGTTATCACACTCTTCCACAACCTGTGCACCTGTGGGGCGTCCTAACTCCAAAGTTGTGACCACATAGTTTTCGGGTACCGCCTCATCTTGGTCACAATCAACCTGTGGCACTGCCATGTGAAGAGTGTGAGAGCCATCCTCTTCAGTGGATATCTTTGAAAACTTCCGTGCCCTCTTCTTTTGTGGAGGCGCGTTGATCCTGTTCAAAAACTCTTCCATCTCGACTGCTGGATCAATCTCTTCGCTGGGGCTTCTTCTCATTCTATCCCTGAGCCAATCAGGTACTGTATACTGTATATCAAATGGCCGCTGTTCTTGTGCCTCTACTTCTCTTACTTGTTCAACTTCTATATCATTCTGGCGAGGCTCATCGGCCTCAAGTGGCTGAGTATCTCCTGAAACTATGTCATCATCATCCAAAGCCGCCTCCAACTCATGCTGAAACTGAGGGTCAGTAGTAGTCCCCTCATCAGTCTGCTGATCATCCCTAGCAGGTGTGTTGATGCTCTGGCCAACTGATTCCCTCCGTGGTGGCTGATTATTTTCTTGCACTGCTTGCACCTGATTCAATGTATTTCTTTGATCAGCAAATAAAGAAACCTCCTGTATACTTGGAGAATGCGTCTCCAATGGGGTGGGTGCTTCAACTGCAACTCTCGGAGGCTCCGGCTGAACAGGCTCTTGCCGAACTGGCTCTTTCCTTCTAGATTCCGGGCCTCGTGTGATCTGTTTCTTCCTGCTAGTGGTGGGTGTCCTGTGATCTCCCATCAAATTGTAAGTCAAAGCAATTGACCTACCCTTCAACCTTCTCACACGCTTGTCAACCCACGCCCTAGTGAATGTGAAGACTGGAATGCAAAGTGTGTCCAAATCCGCTATCTTAGGTTTTGACCAATCCAGGAGTGGAAGTGGAGTATTTCTTACTGCCTCATAATCTGGATGGACGATGTTCATGTCCTCATCCACTTGGTCTGGTACCGGAATGACTTCACACTCCCTAATCATGGTTATCGGCAATCTAGAGAACATTCTCTTCCTAACCTCAGCCCTGTCTGATGCATTAGCCCAATAATCCTCAATATTTGCCTTGTGTTTAAATTCTTCTGTCAGTACCCATCTGATATTATTATGCGGATCATAGTGTTGTCGGCTGGTGTGATAGGAAAAGTGATAAAACTGAAGCTCGCTCTCGGCTTCTCTAGCTGCCTGTATTGAAGGACACACTTCATCGGAATTGCCCATGACAATCGGGAACTCAACACCTCTCTTCTTCTTCTGAATCTTATCGTAGGCAACCAATTGCCTCGATATCTCCAACATCAATATTCTGTCGGTTGGGTACTTAGGCAGCCTGTACGGGTAGGAGGAAAATCCTTGCAGCCTAATGTAAGAGAACTTCGGAAATTGAATAAACCAGCACCCATACCTCTCAATCAATTCCTGGGCTTCCCTCGAGATCCTGTGATGCATCCGCTCCTGAAGTGTTCTCGTGATGTGCATGGTGAAGGCGTCATTGACACGCTTGTAGTAAGTAGTGCTCGCTAGATGCAACTGTGGACAGGCCTCATGAATTTTGAACTGGTGAGAGCCACAACCAATAGGCTCCTTGTATGAAATCCCCTTGTACTTCGTCATACGGGCCAACATGTAAATAATGTAAGAGCTCATATAAAATGTCTTCGTTCTTCTTAGGCTCAGGAGCTGCTTGTGCAAATTGTCACTGATAATTGCAGCCCAGTTGACGTAATCCTTCCCTTCCAGCACGAGGTTGATGTAATAGAACATCCATGGCTCGAAAATAAAAGATTGCGGGCAACCTCCAACCCGACTCAGCATCATGATGAGATCACAATATTCCTGCTTCAAGTCTTCTGCTATGATTTGTTTTGGCAGCTTTGTACGAGAAGGCCTAGGATTGCTCATCCAGTGAGTATTGATTGTCTCTGTACATCTCTCGAATGCAGAAGCATACAACCGTTTAGTTCGCTCCCTTGACTTGTAAATCATGTTTCTATGCACTGGGATTCCAAAAGCTTCTCCAATGGCAGCAGGAGTGAGGTTGGCGAGCACTTGTCCATCTGGTGACACAATTGTTCTGCGATCTTTTTCGTAGCAGTTGGCGCACTCCATCATCAGCTCCGAACACTGAATGGCTGGTGGGAAACCAACAGCTGCATATAACCCACTTCGAACAATGTTATGTGAAGTAGTTGAAGGTTGATGACTGCCAACTCCCAGTATTTTGTTCCTGAATGCCTCCAAATTGAAAGAACCCAAGTTGGTGTCCGTCAGCTTGTCCAACTTCGAAGTGAACTTCGATTTTGGCATAAAGGTTTTGCTCAGTTTCCTTATAACTGCTTGTCTGGATGCACTGTTGTTGTCCTTGCCAGTTGTCCTTGCTTCAGCCATCTGCAAAATAATAAACATCCATGAGTAAATTAATTTTAGAAAATAAATAAAATACTGTGCAGGGGCTGCCAGCCGACTTCAAGAAGTTGCAGTATTATATCTCGTTTGCAAACCTTCGCTTCTTCTCTTCAACAAATTTTGAATTTCAGTCACTTGGAAAATTTCTAAGCAAACTTTAACTTCAACAACTTAGCAACTTCAAGCTTTGATAAAATCGCCCACTTTACTCTAGCAACCAGCAACTTCAAGAGACTTAGCAAAGTGCAGATTTCAGTAACTTCACCCTTGCAAGTTGGCACTTCACTCTTTCGTCAACTTCAGATTTTCAAAACTCAGCAACTAGACATCAATTCGCACCTTCACACTCTCAGCAAATTAGCAAGTGCGCACCTCCAGCTTCAGCAATATCCTTCCTTGAATCGAAATTTCTCCACTTGCATTGGCAACTTCAAACTTCAACAATAAAATGGAGCTTCAGCAACTTACAAGTTTCAGCCTTCAGCAACGCCTTTCACTCACTTGCTTCAAAAATGTGAATTTCTTCAACAATCACCAGCCTTAGCAATGAACCCAGCTTCACCCAGAGCAAATTCGAACTTCTCCTCAGTTGTGAAAAAGAAGTGAGAAACTTCAACACTTATAGGAAATTTGAATTCTATAAGAAGGCTAAGTTTAGCCAATGCATTAAATTTCCACTACTCCACTCAAGAATTCGAATTTTCCCTCTCTGGTATTTCTGACACTTGTCCGAGAATCTCAACCTTCTAGAAGTTCAACTGTGACTGGCATCTTTTAAACTCACTTCAAATTTTTTTTAATTTAAACTCATCAATTTAACAATTTCTATTCGCCAGCCGAAGTTCTATCTTGCAAATTTTAAATTTTAATCGCCTCTGACACTCTGGAAAATTCGCCAGTAAAGAATTCAATCAAAAATATCTAGGCAATTCACTTCGAATTCATTGTCTGGAGAAATTCATCTTGAAAACACATTTTATTTACTTTGCCTTAGAAAATTTTAAAATTTCCCTTAAAAAAATTCATAATTCGAGCACCGATTAAATTCTTCATGCTGGAGGCCTTGGTGAAGTGCGGAAGACATAGAAATCCATTCCTCATCACAAACGTCCAGTACCCAAAAGAAAATTTTCTCCAGAATTTGTCGAATCCATGGGTACTCAACGAACGGGTTCATTTAAAATTTAAAAAAAATTTGAACCTTAGAAAAATATTATTCAATCAATTTTAATCCCGTTCTTCATCTCTATGATCATCCTGTTACTCTGACTTGAGAAAATTTTGAATTCATCCTGCATTGCCAATATCTCTGACTTCATCTCTGGAGAATTTGCTCGTGCTTCAAGAAATTTTTTTTTCATCACCTTGGGTCTAGGCGTATTTTCTAAGGAAGAAAATATTTTGCCTTAGAGAATTTTGGATCACTTTGAAAATTTAAATTTATCTTTGCCTTCGAAAATTTTCTTCATCTCAATCAACTTCGCCTGTGGTGAGGAAATTCATCAATTTTACTTAGAAAATCTTTCTGCAAGCATATCACATTTAACATATTTTATTTTATTCACCACTTTTCACTTTATTCCACGCTTGAAAGATATTTAAATTTGAAATTCCAACGCCTTTATTTTTCACTCACCACCCTAGGCGCATAGCATACTTGAAGAAGAATAATAACCACGCCTAGCATTTACCTTGTTTTGACCACGCCTTGGAGTATTTCACTTCACCCTTGGCAATATTTTCTAACAACTTGGCACTTACCACCTTGGGCGCATATGGCACTTGAAGAAGAATAATAACCACGCCTAGCATTTACCTTGTTTTGACCACGCCTTGGAGTATTTCACTTCACCCTTTACCTTATTCACCACCCTACATTCACTTTTACTATCTTCAACTTGGGCGCATTTTGGCTTGCATGAAGGATGACTCTTAGACTTCCCCGTTTTTGTCTTCACTTGACCTCATTTGGGCGCATTCAGGCATGTAAGGAGGATGAACTTCATACTTAGAAATTTTTTAACGTTTGAAGGCTAGACTGTGAGGGGGGGCGCAAATGGAGGCCTAAGGAGGATGAAAATTTTTCGTGCCTTAGAAATTTTCTTAATTTCTCCACCAATTTGGGCACATTGGGCCATGGCAGGAGGACGAAGCCAGAATTAGAGATTTTCATGCTTGAAGAGGGCGCATTTTGGCTAGTAAGCAGGACGAAACTCAGACTTAGACATTTCTACCTTCCTCTACCAGCCTCTGCACGCCTGCTATTTATAGTAAGTCTTTCAATTCTTGCACCTCGGAAGCTCAGATTGCCTTGAAATTTTGAACACTGGATCCTCACGACTTCATCAACCTGTAGACACTGCTATTTCGGGTTGGCCTGCTATTTTTAGCTCATTTCTGGAGGTGAGTTACTATAAATAGTAACTGTCTGCTTTTGGTACCTCCACAACTCCGATTAACTTGAAATTTGAATGAGGTGCTCCTCACCACGTGACCTGCTTGTCGACATTGGCGCATGCAGCTGACTTTCTATTTTTAGCCTATTTCCAAAATGACTTACTATAAATAGTAAGTGCTCCGTTTGACTTGAAATTTTACCAGCAGATAGCCTGAAGGATGCTAATCGCGGTGGTTTACACCGATTTTCGAAAACTCTGACTTTTTACCCCTCTTTTCAGGCCGTGTAGCTGGAAACCCTAATTTGTTCTGCATGCGTATCAAATGATCTCCGTTTGTTCCCGTTTTTGCTGCATTGCGATCAGTTCGTGATTCTGGAGTGCTGGGAGGCGGCTGTCGGGTCGCACCTGCTAAAAATAGTAAATTCCTTTAGAAGTGACCATCTCTGTTTGCATGTTACGTCACTGCGAAGCTCTCGAAAAACCCACAAGGAATATGCAGACATGCAAAGAAAACAGTGACATGCAAACCCTAAAAATAGCCTCGGAAGATTGAACTCTGAAAGTTGTCGGCTCACTTTGCATGGTATACTGTCGCAAAGGTCTCTGAAAACCCAGAAGGAATCCCCAGACATGCATCGAAAAACTCTGCATATAGGCCTTGAAATTAGCCCTGGAAGCCGAACTGCTAAATATAGTAAGTTGCCTGTTTTCGTTCAAATTTTGCACACGAGCAGCTTGATCTGTTCTGAATGCTGTGTGACTATCGGAATTTCAAGAATGTTGACGGAATGCCTTGGATTTCACACTTACTAAAAATAGTAAGTACTCAGAATCTGATGAAACTTTGCTGGGAGCCTGCTGAAAGCATACTGAGAACAGCGTTAGTCTTTATTTTCAATTTATTCACTTGGTTTGACCTCAGATTGACCGGGGAAGTACAAACCCTAATTTTCCAGACTTGGTCAAATTTCACGTTTAAGCTCAAAGACGGGAATGATCCTCGAAAGGCAAACATTAGAAAAGAGACAGATAGCGAGAGAGAGACAAAAACCAAAGCCAAAAGACGAGAATGAAGCAAAAATTAGGGGTCCCCATTTTAAATGGGGCGATGTGTGAAAAGGTCACAACAGAAGGTAGGTAAGGATAGCATATCCCAGCATTGCTACTAAGAGTACCATTTCTTCTCCCTAAACTATGCCAAGATATTCATTACATGGTTTAACCAAGATATTTTTTGGTATGGATAAACGATCCATTAGTTATTGGGCTGCAAAGATCTCTTTGCCTATCTACATTTTTATTCCTTAGCTGAAAAACTAACTCTTAATACTTCTAGTGATGTTGATTCATGGCAAATTAAATGGTCCTTTAATTAGTTATTGGGCTGCAAAGATCTCTTTCCCTACCTACATTTTTATTCCTTAGCTGAAAAACTAACTCTTAATACTTCTAGTGATGTTGATTCATGGCAAATTAAATGGTCCTTTAATTATAATTTATTGGGTAGCAGATACCTCTTTCCCACTATAAAGTATTACTTAGCTGGAAAGCTAACTCTTCATACCTCCATTGATCATTTGGTCATGGCAAGAACAATGCATTTTACATGATTGATGTTAGCACCAAAGGCATGCCTGTATGGTTCTGAAGCTGGGTCATATTGGTGATGAGCGCCCTCCTTACTGCTAGACCACAATTCAAAGGAGAAAATAAATCAAGTTCTTTGGAATCTTGGATAAATCTTTTGCCAGAAAAAATGGCTTAGATTTATACCTTTGATCTTCACATGTTTTTCATCAGTTGCTTTTTAAATTCCACCCTAGGAAAAGTATTTTTGTATATTAACTTGTATATTTGCTGCAAACCCACACTGAGCAAAATGAATCTCTATAAATCCTCGATTTAAGTTTTAAAGCAAAAGATAACCTTTATTGGGAGATTGAACTTGTTTGAGCACTGTTTGCATTGGACATTTCTAAATTTTATTTTGATAAAGTAAACTATTGTATAAATAGTGTCAAAATGAGGCTAGCGTCAAGTTTACACCAGAGAGTTGTAGTGAAACATGATAGACAAAAAGAGTCCACCGCTCAAAACAGAACTATTATACCAGAAGCCTAGAAAACAGCCCAGAAAGCTATTACAAAAAAATCCACGGAACAATATTTCAAAGACATTGTAACAAACTAGTGATAAGAACTAAGAGTTTGGAACCAGTTAGTATGACTATTTACATAAGATTGTCGAAAAGTCCTGCCATCATTTATAGTAGTGACTAGTATTTGAACTGAAATGCTACAAACAGAAAATACAAGAACTATTAATTTTTTTGTTTTATATGAGTACCCACAAGGAGATTGAAATCCACTTTCTGCTTGTGAGATGTGGAGCTGCCCAGGATTCAGAATCATATTCATTTGTTGATGCATTGGTTTTTGCTTTCAATTAGCTCCTTGAATTGTTGCATTTGTAGAGCTTTCTTCTCTTAAATCTTGGTGTTTGGGAGGAGGGAAATGATCAGCTTATTCTTGTACAATCTCCATGATTCTTCTTTGCCTTGCATTTTCAGACAGAAGCAGAGAATTGATGGCTTCTAAAGTCTGCTTATGGTGTGGTTTGTTACTTTAAGGTTTGACTTGTCAATACAATTGTTTGGGGGAGCAATCCTTTCTTGCTGCTTTCCCACAACGTGAAAAAGCCCCATGAGCTCCGTCTCAAAGTAAGGGGTCGAGTTCCTTCTTTTATGGAGATTCCTCTGGTAAGCACATATGGCTTCAGTGATTTTGTGAAGTATGGTCAGCAGGTTTGGGTTAGATTTTGAATAATCCAGGCTAGAGTGAGTGCCAGAACCAAAAGGAATTCCTTAAATACTTTGGGAGGTGTCGAGGAGAAATTGATCATGGGGTTCCATTGGCTAAAACATGGGACAGGAGATGAATAGTTGATGGTTGGTGGCTGGTGCACAGAGGTGGGGTCAACTGATAGAAAAATAAAGTTGTCAATGAAAGTGAGGTTGAGGGAAGCTCTTGCTCTGCATTTAGTTGTGATATTCTGACAAAAAATACTTGATCTGGATGTAGGGGTTCTGGGTAAATGACAGGGTAATGCAATTTGAGAATAGCCTTAGATATCTAAGGAGTAGTCATTTCCTCAATCGAATTAAGGTCCTTGGGACAAATAGTCTTATTGAGGTAGAAGCTAGAATGATAGAGTTGCCATCCATAGTCTTGATGTTTTGTTGTTACTCATCATCAATGAAGAATTGTTTGGTGAGGGCTATTATTGCACTTCCTTTCCCTCTTCATTTCAGATTTGAAGCTTTTTCTCTCTTTCTTTCATAGCACTCCATTTCAAGGGCTTTGCTAGCTCTGTGTACACTTTCCTCTCCTTGACTTCTCATTTATAGGGTTCTATGGTTTTGGAACTTCTCATTGAAGGCATGTTTGCACAGAAATCAAGGTGAACTTGATGGAGTTGGTGGGGTTTTGGTTTACAAATCCTAATCAATTGTCCATAGATTGTGGCCTCAGAAAGTTGAAATACGGGCTAACTGTTTGTAGAATCCAAGCCAAAGTATTTGAAACTGAAGTGTAGGAAGAGAGATAGATAGAAGAGATGAGAGAAGTATCTGCAGAGCTTTTAATGCAATTCTTTTCACTCTGTTAAAAAATAAACGTCATCAGATTCTATAACTACCCTAGTACGTTCCATTGTAGTGCCTTATTGAAAACTTGAAGAAATATTAATCATTATTTGCATGATACATGCTTGAAGACAGAGAAGTCAGTGAAGTGGATGTGAAGAGAATGTAGCTTTGGTTGCAAAGAGCTTGAATGCTGTTGATTTCATTTCCAATTTTTTTTCACAGCCCTTGCAATTAGTATACAACATTGTAGTACTGTTGGTGTACATTTTATCATCCACCGAACACACAGAATAAAATGTCCAAAGACACTCTATCCTCTCTTGAACAAAATCACTGCATATGCTAAGATTATGAGAAGATCATATGGCGATTCCAAGGCTTCTTTTGTCAAGTCTTGACGTGTGGATAAGCTCAATGGGCGTTGTGATATGCTGGTAATACACAAAAGGACTTATGTTAAGCAATTTCTTCACAAGTTTAGGACTTAGATGGATTTAACATTAAATGCTTCTTCTTTTGGGATTTTCAGTTTGGGATCTCAAAAAAAGTGCAAAAAGGATAAGGGTTTAGAGGTTCTAATCTACTAGTAAGTATTCAAGAGACGGTAAAGATTAGGTGAAATTGGTAACCACGCTTTGCTTCACCTCCTTGGGACAACTACACAAAGTGGATGCAATCTTCAAAGGGTGTGATTATAATTTTCATGTCTCGAACAATACTAGTCCAGACTGAAGTTAAGCATCCACAATCATAAGCTCAGGCTAACTTTACGCATTGAATAAAAACCATCTATTCAAAGAAAGTATGAGCTAAGTTTCACCAATCAATACTATCAAATCTTTCATTTATTTAACAAACATTCAAAGCAAATTCTATCTTAATTCTAATCTAATGTTGAAGAAGCTATGCAACCTTGCAAACCACTTGACAATAAAAGGGATTCAAAGCAAATCATGCATAAGAGCTTTTATTATCGGAAGTAGTAAAACGCAACAATCTCATACACTTTCTTCACCAAATGAAAATGAGAGATCAAGAGTTTATATAGAGTTTTTAAGAGCAAATCAAAGACCAAGATTAAAACAAATTAACAACCAAGATCAATACACATTAACCCTAATTAGGGTTTCCCAAAATGACATTAGTAATCAATGAGTAAACAATGAGTGAAGTGGTGTCTGGAGCTATTTTCAAGGGAGTGCGTCCCTATCCTCTTGAGCAGCAGTGTGTTCGACGAACCTGGACACGATCTGGACTTCTTCCATCGTGACTTGTGGTAGCATGTTTATCCTGAATTCCAGCCTGTCCAAGTTAGCATATCTGGTGAAGGCACTCTCCCATTCCAATTCTTGTTTCATGAAGTCATCTTGGATGGATAAGAGGCTTGCCACCCTTGTGAAGTTCTGTCTCAGAATCGATCCTATGGTGGAGAAGAAGATTTCTTGAACCCTGCGCTTTAGCCTTTTCGGCTGCATGTTGTTCTCTTAGATGATCTCCTATTCGAACACATTCGCAGCTATGAGATAAATCTTTCTCTGAATTTCTTTGATTTGTTCCTCAACTCAGAGTCCATCAACTTTTGCTCTTTCCAGGACATCGCTTCGTATTGTCAATGCCCAATACCAATGGTGGAAGTCATAAGCGGCACCTGCTGCAATTATCTTTCCCTCGATCAATTCCTATTTCGGGATGCCCTTCAACACTTTGAGGCATGGAATAATCCTCTCCTGAATGTCAGGGAGGTTGTCCGAAACTTCTGTCATGATAGCAAGTCTGGAAAGGAACGAGGAAGTCTGTCCATAGGCCAGTGTCAATCTCTCCATGAATGAAGCCGCTTCTGTGCTTTTACTTGCCATCCATTCCTTAGCTTCCTTGGCCGTGACCATATCTTCTTCAACGTCCTTGGCTATTTCCTATGAGGAGTTCAGAAGAGGAGGAGCTATTGCATCATCTTGGTTGAGTGGTTTGGTCAGGTGTTGAATATACTCCTTCAGGCGCTCGACCTCCTTCTTGTATTCCTTCTTCTTCGCCACTTCCTTCTCCAGTCTCGCCTTGATGGTAGAGACTAAGTTATCCAATTCTTCAACTTCTTGGCCTTTTGTAGTTGGGCCCAGGTCTATAGTGGTAATGGCATACTCATGGGGAGCGATTTCATCCTGTGTTTTATCAACTATTGGCACTGCAATCTGTACGGAACCGCTGCCGGCTTCGTCCCTCTAAATCGTGGAGAATTTCTTGGCGGACTTCTTTACAACAACTTGTTCTAACCTAGCCAAGAAGTCTGCAGTTTCATCTTCCTCCTGAGTCTCAACTGGCACCTATATCTTCAATCTTTCCTTCAACCAGTCAGGAATTGTGGGCTGTTCAATGCCATCCTCCTCCTGAACATTTTCTCCACTTGGAGTATCCAAAATTCCTTTAAGGGCGGAAATCATTCCCTCTTGGAATTCGTCATTTTGAATATCCATTTCGTCCTCCGAACCAAGTATTTCTGTGCACGTAGGAGATGAGGGCTCGTTGTCATCTAGCTGGATTGGCTCAATATTACCCTCACGAATTGGAGAAGGAATCATCATATCGGCCAAGGATTTGTCCGCAGTACCCACTAGCTCATCAATATTTTTGGATGCAGCGGAATGAGATGACACATATTGGAGAAGGGATCATCATATTGCCCAAGGATTCGTTCGCAGTAGCCACTAGCTTGTCAATATTTTTGGATGCAGCGGAATGAGACGGCTCCACCCTTTGTCTCTTTTGAATAGGCTCTACATTTGTAGCTGCTTCCTTTCTCTTCTCAGTAACTTCAATCAACTCGACATTGTGGGATGTGCCTGCATTTGAAGAGTATGATTTTGTCTCACTCAGCAAGTCATAAGTGAGCGTCATTCTTTTCCGTCTCAACTCCTGGGTCTGCTGGTCAACCCACCATTGAGAATACTTGACCACCGGCCTCATTAATGTGGTTAAATCTGCCAGCTCAGGCTTTGACCACTTCATTGCAGGAAGAGATCAACTCTCATTGAAGCATGGTTGGACATATTCTCCATCATCTTCCAACTGATCAGGCACTTGGCAAAGTTTGGTCGCTCTCGTCAAATTCACTGGCAATTTGGACCATAACTTTTTCCTGACTTCACACTCATCTGTAGCATTCGCCCAGAAATCCTCCAGATCCACTTTATGTTTATATCTTTTTCCATCCACGGTCCAAATGTGGTTATGAGGGTTGAAGTTGGCCCTGGACTGATAAGTTGTGAACAAATACCATTGTATTTCCAACCTGGCACTTTCAGCTGCTTGTGCCGATGGATAGGACTCCAACATGTTTCCAATGAAGAATGGGAAAGTGATAGCTGCTTTTTGCTGTGGCCTTTGGATGTTTTGGTAAGTCTCCAGTTGTCTAAGGACCTCTAGCAAAATCATCCTATTTGTAGGATAGATTGGAAGCCTGTAAGGATTTCCAGTGAATCCCTGGATCCTTATGTATGTGGACCTTGGAAACCGGATAAACTAGGATCGATATCTACTAATCAAACTTTTGGCTTCATGACTCAACCTTTGGTGAGTTCCTCCTTGGAGTATTCTGGTAATGTACATGAGAAAAACATCGTGCGCCCATTTGAAGTGAGATTTCTCTTTGAGCTGCAGCTGCGGGTAACAGTCATATGACTTGAATTCGTTCTCCCCATTGCCTACTCTGCCTTTGCATATGAGTCCTGAATATCTGTAAGACTTGGCCAATAGATAAATGATATAGGAGCTCATGTGGAATGATTTTGTCTTTTCCAGATTGATTAGCTGCTCGTGGAGATTATCACTAATCATTTGGGACTAGTTGAACATCCTAATGCCAGAGGTGATTTCATCGATGAAATAGTACATCCACGTCTCAAAAGGAAAGCCTTGTGGATTGCTAGCTATTCTGTTTAACAACAGAATAATATCCCCATAGTCCTTGAAGTCTGTTCGGCGCAACTTCTTGGGCATTTTCTTGGCAGAGGCTCTCGGTTTTTCTAGCCATGACTTGTTAATATTTGTGGCACAAAGTTTAGATTGGTCTTCATACAACTTTTTGGCGTCCTTAGTCTTATATACAACCCGATGGTGTGTCAGGATGCCAAATGCTTCCTGGATTGCCACTTCCCCGAGATGAGCTAATATCCTCCCATCAGGTGCAACAATTTGCCTCTCCTGGATTGCCACTTCCCCGAGATGAGCTAATATCCTCCCATCAGGTGCAACAATTTGCCTCTCCTGTGCATCATAATGGATGGTGCAGTCCACCATCAATTCAACACATTCTATCGCTGGTGGAAATCCGGCTGCTTGGAAGATGCCATTCCTCACCATCTGGCGAGCAATTGGTGTCGGCAATCCATTGTGTCCGTACATCCTCTTCTTGAATTCTGTGAAGTCCACATGCTCGAGATTGGTGTCTGTAATATTTTTCCACTTAGAATTAATTTTTGACTCTCGCTGCAACCCTTTGTTGGCAAATTTCATCTGCGCCTTTCTTGATGATTCTCCTTGGGTGGTCATTAACCTGCAATAAATAAAAAGAATTAACATTAGTGCGGAGACTTTTAAATTTGGTTTTTCCAGGCCTTTATTTGAAAGTTTTTTTTTACTTTTAGCTTGTTAAAAAGATAAATTTTTGTAAAAAACAAGTTGAAAATGGGCAAATGTAATGTCCCCATTTTTAGCACTACACTTTCAAGTGATTGATAGCCTATCCTTGGTGTGTTGTAGGCTAATCAGTGGCAGAATTAGGGTTTCCGACTACTTGATGGTTTCTTCTGAAGATTCAGGGGTTTGCATCTTGGAGTTTGGGATTTTGGATTTTGGATTCTTTCTGGGTTTTTAGAAAACTTCGCAATGGTATCACATGCACTTTGATCTGAGCAACTTTCTGAATTTACTACAGTAGTTCAGTTGGCATCAGTTCAACAGGCTTTCGTCTTCAGACTGTTTAGTTGGTATTGTTGATTCTTGGCCTTTTGATGCATTTTTGGTGAGATAAGTTATTTTAATTAAAATAATGTTATATTTTCACATTAACCCCTTGGCCTAGCAATATGACTTTAAGTTGTTTTAAAAAGGGGGTCTCGAGGGGTGGATGTCTCATCAGGAGGCTATTTTAAATATTTCTAAGGTAAAAAAGAATGCTTGAGGAAGTGGACGCCTTTTTGGAGGAAGAGTTTATTTTATTAAAATAAATTAATCTGCTCATGTTTGGATGCCCAAGGAAGGAGATAATTGAATTAAATAAAATACAAAGACAAATGGAAATGTGGATTTGAAATTCAATTAATTTGGGCACACTTTCTAGAGGTTTCTAGAAGTTCTTATCAAAAAGCTATATAAGTAGAGGTTGGGTCTTCATTTTGATCAGCTTTTGTCTACTACATTGTTATGTTGCTAGAATGGTGAGTGAGTTGCTTCGAGGAATGCATACCTCCTAGCTTTGGCTTAGTTTCTTGCTTGAAAGATAGCAACTAGCTAAGATGATGGCTGTTCTTGACTCTTGAGAGCAGATTGAGCACATTGTATTTGAGTTTCTTGTAGTTTTGATAGTTTTTGAGTTGCTGGTCCACTCATAGCTGAAAGTAGTTTTTATTCATAAGTCATGGAATAAATTTTATATTGTTCTGGGTAGTTTGCATATGTCATTGTCATCCCTGGGCGACCCCTTTTGGAGAGTTTCAGATTTTAAAATGAAGATTTGGATTTTATTTTGCAGAAGTCGCTCTTCTTGAGACTGCTCTACTTCATCATGCCTAGCAAATGTTTAGATAATTCATTGAGTGGTTGTTGCAGTCATTTCTTAGTCCTAACTTGATCGCCATCTTCCGAGGAGTTCATTGCACTTGGTCTCACGTCATTTGGGGTAGTTTTGAGGAAGTTATGAGCATTTTAGTGAGTTTTGTAGTTGCTGGTTTGTGCATTTTCAGTTGCTGGTCTGTTAAAATCAGATTGTAGAAGTTTATCTTTTGGGTTGGGTTTTGTGTGGGTTGAGTCATTTGATGATAGGAGAGATATAATACTTCATTGCAACATTGAGACATTTCAAATACAATGATATTTGCAGGAAAAACTCATATTGTAAGGCTGCTACAGTAGTACTGTTCAGCTATTTTAATTCTTGCAATTTCATATTTTCCCACGTTAGTGGATGAGACTAGTCTTTGCTCAGTCTATTGTAATTCCCACGGTTGTGGAAGAGACTGGTCCCGCTCAGTCTTCATTGTATTACATAGATCCTCATCATCATATGATAGCGCCTTGCTCACCTTGGGCTTGGAGTGCACATGCTTGATGATTGAGTTACTTTCAGCATTGCATTGTTATCAATAGATTCTCCACCATATGATAGCGCCATTCCCGTCTTGGGTTTGGAGTGCACATGCTTGGTGTTGAGTTTACTTTTCAGCATTGCATCATTTTCAGTTGTTCCTCCGCCATATGGTAGCGCCATACCCACCTTGGGTTTGGAGAGCACATACTTGGTGTTGAGCTTTCCTTCAACATTGTATTTCCTTCAGTTGCTTCTAACGACCCTCGACGCCATATGTCAACGCCAATCTCATCCTGAGTTGTGTGTGCATTCTTTGCGTAGAGTTACTTTCTAGCAGAGTTTGGTTTTGGGCTAACCTTAATGGGTGACTATTGTGATTGAGCTGAATTGTTTATTGAGAAAACAAAAAAAAATTGGTTTGGTTCATTACAGTGGTATCGGAGCCACACATCCTGCCATCCTGTGCCCATCAAGGTTTAGTTGACAGTTGAATGACAGAGAAATTAGTTTCTACACCAGAGGTCAGAATAGTGTTCAGTTCAGTTTTCAGAAGTTTCGAAGATGTATCGTTGTTTGTTCAGATACCATGAGAAGTTAGAGTTGATTCTGGCTGTTGAAGAAGACAAAAGTTTGGCAAGGTCACTATTCAACGCAGGAACGAGACTCAATGAAGAATGTCAGACAAGAGGTGAAGAAGTGAGCATACTGTCAGAATTGGAACACTGTTTGAGCAAAGTACAACGGTCACCTTCTAAAATGTTGGTGAAGGCATTATCCCTTGCAAGGACGCATTTGATTCATCCTTACTGGATAGGGCATCCAGATGAGGAAATCAGTTTGTTGGTTACTTCATGCCTTAGTGAAGTTATGAGGATTCTAGTACCATTGATGCCTTATGATGATGAAACTATGAAGAGAATTCTTTGTAGAATTGTAGAAAGTTTCCAAGATCTTGATGAAACTAGAAGCAGTCTATTTTCTAGAAAGGTTACTATCTTAAAGACATTTTCAAGTCTCAGGACAAGTATCTTGCTATTAGACTTGGGAATGCAAGATCAGATTTCTCTCTTGTTTCACTACCTCTTCACATTCACTTGGAGCAAACAAGAAGAAAGCGTTGTTGCAGCTGTAAAAAATATTCTTGTTCTCACCATTAATGAGGCTAATAAAATTCCACCAAGTGTCCAATCTTTCCTCTTGGATGCATATGAACATGAAGAAGAGGATTCTCCTATTGCTGCTATGCTGATTAAGGAATTGTTTAATCAATGTGAGGAGAAATTGAAGCCACTTTTGGAGAAGTTAGAGCAAGATGCAGGAAAGATTAGTGGTCATGATTGCAAAGAGTCCATACAAGATCATATTGAAGATTTGGTTAAGAAGGATTCTCTTCATGTTGCTGCCCCAACTTCTCAAGAAGTTCCACATGAAGAAATCAACGACATACTTCCTCATGATGAAGATAAAAATGGTGAAGTTTTCAAAACAGCAAGCAATGTAGATTCTTCATTTCATTATGATGGTGACATTGGGTTTGAGCAGCAAATTGAGCCATTGGAGAGAAATGTTTTTGATGATATCAGCTTAAGTGATTTGGGAGTTGACTTATTCAAAGAATCTTCACTTCAAGAAGAGCATGAAAAACCTTTTCCCGTTGACCATCTCAGTCAACCCCTTGGCATTTGGGATTCGGGTGTGTTGGCACACAGTTATGGTAAAGAGCCTGTGTGGGATAAGTTTCCCTTTGATCCTGATGAAGAACAAAAACCAGATTGTATTGCAAACTATGAGGTGGCCATTGGAGGGGGAGTTGTCTTTGAAGAAGATTGTTCAACAAAGTTTCATGATGATCTCTTTGAAGTGGTTGCAGCCACTAAAGAGGAATATGTGGTTACAGGAACTTTCTGAACAGTGGACAATTATGATTCATTGATCAAGTTGGAGGCTACCATAAGGTTTGATCAAGAAGACAGTGATAAGGAAGAAGAGCTTGATGACCATATGGCTCTTGAAGATGGAAGGTTTGAGGGAGTTACCCAACACAAATATGATTTATCAAGGCATGAAGTTGATTGCAAGCAACGGGTTGAAGATTTAGTGGAGTATGATGCTTTCCAAGACATTGAGCATTCTCTGCTAGTTGGTGGTGTAGTACAAGAATGTTGGAGTAGCAATGAAGGCCGCAAAGACAAGAAACCAAGTTTTGATTTCCAGTTGCAGCTTAGCAGTAATTCACTATCTTCACATTTTCATGAAGGGAAAGGTCAATTTAATGTGTCCTTTGAAGATGAAGTGCGAGCTCTATCGAGATTTGATCGCACGCATAGTTTGATTGAAAGACTTATTTGGGAGGCTCAGTTGGAAGAGAGACGAAGAGAAGTGAAGGATAAAGTTGCTCTTCCCAATTTGCAACTTATTAGAGATTTTTTGGAGACCCTGAAGTCTGAGTACATGCACTTGATTGAGGATCGAGATCATGCCATTGAAGTTGCAGAGAAGACCATTTGTGCTTTCGAAGATAAGGAGAGGAAGGTTGATGAGCTTTCTCATGAGCTTGAATCAACAAAGGCTATGTTAAAAGGAACTCAAGTGGCATTGATGGAGGTAGAAGATCAGTTTGCTGTTTTCAAACTTTCCAAGGAGCAAGAGAATGCACGTAGAGCCGAAGAAATCAAACATGTAATAGGTGAGCTTGATAGTCTTCGAGAGGAGTTTGACCTTGAAGATTTCGCAAGAAAGATTGAAGTTGCAAGTGCAGATTTGGATCAGCAAGATGAAAAAGAGGACTTCCAAGCTTATGGCAATCCTCTCTTTGATTTGCAAAAAGAGTCATGTAGGGAAGAAACCAAGCAAGAGGTTGAGTATAAACTTCCATCTAATGGTGCTTTGTTATCACTACATGAGGATATGCCATGTTTGTTGATTAGCAATGAATGCATAAGGGGGTTTGAAGATGAAGAGTCCATGTGGGAAGTGTCGACACAAGGTAATTTCAACATCTATGTCATCAAAGTGTTGAATAGACAAGTCTTAGGAGCTGCTGGTAACTTCATTACAGCAGCAAGGAGTGAAGGTTTCAAACCTACTACTCATGAGGAATGGGGGAAAGGCAGACCTAAACTTGGTGTTTGCACTCTTGACAATCCATCCCTTGAGTGGAGTGATGTTTGGGCTCAAACTAGTCCGTTTTTGGGGTGGGGATTGACGACAACACTTGTTCCATATTCCACAAATGTGAATGCTTTTATGAATTGGTTTCAAAGGTTCACTAGAGGGGATGCCAATTTTATGAGTATGCACTTGGTTTTGACCAGCACTTGGGGTTGTGTTGAATTATCTTGTTGGTGTGTTGGAGATCATCTTCAGTTGGGTATCCATGCTTGGGATCCTCAACTTGGCTTGATGGAGTTAATTACATATGGAAAGAAGGACTTTTGGAGGGATAAGGATCAAATTATCAGATTTTTTGGTGTTGTCCCCTCCTTTACCAACCTTATGATGGTCCCATTTGTTCATCAACAAATGGATTGGAGAGAAATTTTGAGTTTGGATTGGAGAGATGAACAGTTGGTGACTCTTGAGAGTGACCCTTGGCTAAGGAAAAAGCAGATTTGGAGACTCAAGCTTGCTGATTGGAGGCAGGCCAGCCACCTCACACAGAGAGTTTCTCTCATTCAGGAGAGTTGGTTTATCACTACCGGTCAAAGAAGTGGTGGTTTTCGGATGGAGATGGCTCTAGTGTGTTTTCCAACCACTTTGGAGGTTTGTGATGTGAGCTCTGATAGTTTACTTTCATTGTTGGTTCATGACAGCGAGCTACCCCATGCTTTGATTCTTCATTCTGAGGCTCATAGGGTTGGAGTTATGAGAGTTATCTGTAGTCCTCATGGTAGTATCAGTATAATTTAGATAAGGCATAGTAGCTCCATGGGGAGATATGAGTATGAGTTTGTTGAGCTCTTGCAAAGGATTGCTTTCCTCTTTGCAAGAAGATTTGAAGATGTCACATTTGCAGTTATGGTTTCGTTTGATACCATATGGAGTTATGCTGAGGAGTTTGATTTTGAGTTGAGTAGCCTATCTTTCTTCTTGCATAGGATTGTGATAGGTAGTGGTATGGTTGATATTGTTGAATCTAAGCATCTTGGACATGAGGTGTTGCAGGATATTGATCTCAGTCCTTTAAGATTTTTCAGTTTGAGTAACATGGATGGTAAGATTTTGGAGTTACAAGGGAGGTTAGTGCAGCATTGGAATGATGTTCTCACTGATGTGATCAAAGTGGTGTAGCATCGGCATGTGGGTCCTTGAGATGGAGATGGGACCCTGGGATCGTACTTGATTTGGGATGGTTCAGTCTAAATTTTTCTGGAGTTGTGGTGGTATTGCTTGAGGACAAGCAATTTTGGGAAGGACAGACTATAATGTCTCCATTTTTAGCACTACACTTTCAAGTGATTGATAGCCTATCCCCGGTGTGCTGTAGGCTAGTCAGTGGCAAAATTAGGGTTTTCGACTACGTGATGGTTTCTTCTGAAGATTCTGGGGTTTGCATCTTGGAGTTTGGGATTTTGGATTGCGGATTCTTTCTGGGTTTTCATAAAGCTTTACAATGGTATTGTTGTGACCTTTTCACACATCGCCCCATTCAAGATGGGGACCCCCTAATTTTTGCTCCGTTCCGGTCTTTTGGCTTGGGTTTTCTTCCCTCTCTCGCTCTGTCTCTTTTCTGGTGTCCGTCTTTCGGGGGGTTGCGTCCGTCATTGAGCTTTAACATGAAATATGGCCAAGTCTGAGAATTAGGGTTTTGTCTTCCTGGTCAGTACAGGGGTCGAATAAAGTCAGTAAATTGAAAATTGAACTTAACGATGTTGTCAGCAGGCATCCAACAGGCTTCCAGCCAGTTTTCATCGAATTCCAGGTACTTACTATTTTTAGTAAGTGCAATTGAGGCAATTTGCCCGCTATTTTGAGATTCCGATCGTCTGCTTGCATTGAGTACATCGGCTTGCATGCCAAATTTGAGCAAAACGGACAACTTACTATTTTAGCAGTCCGGCCCCAGGGCAATTCGGGTCCAGATGAGTTTTTCTTTGCATGTCCGGATATTCCTTCTGGGTTTCAAGACCTTCGCGATGATATAACATGCAAGTCGAGATGACCACTTTCAGGATTCAGCCTTCCGAGGCTATTTTTTTAGAGGTTTGCATGTCGGTGATTCCTGATGGGTTTTTCGAGAGCTTCGCGATGGTGTGACATGCAAGGAGGATTCTCACTCAGTAAGGAACTTGCTATTTTTAGCGGTGTGTTACTTCCGTGATTCAGAACGCGAGTGTACATAATACCACGAAAGCGAAGCGAGCGAGATCTTTTGATATGCATGCGAGGCGAATTAGGGTTTCCGACTTGAACCCAAAAGAGGCATAAAGGTCAGAATTTTCAAAACCGGTGTAAACCACCGCGATCAGCATCCTTCAGGCTATCTGCTGGTGAAATTTCAAGTCAAGCAAAGCACTTACTATTTATAGTAAGTCAGATTGGAAACATGCTAAAAATAGTAAATCAGTTGCATGCACGTTAAAAAAGCAGTCCGTGGTGAGGATCGCCTCATTCAAATTTCAACTCGATCGGAGCTTGGGAACTATCAGAAACATGAGCTTACTATTTATAGTAAGCCACCTTCAGAAACAGGCTAAAAATAGCAGGGTGATTAAAAATGGCAGTGCCGACAGGTTGATAAGATTATGAAGAAGCTATGTTTAAAATTTCAAGTTGATCTGAGCTTCAGAAGTGCAAAATTGAGAAGACTTACTATAAATAGCAGGGCACGATACTGGCGAAGGATGATGAAAATTTGTCTAAGTCTGGAGTCTCGTCCAGCAGGCCTAGGCAAAATGCGCCCATCTCAGCTGGAGGCATAGAAAATTCTAAGTATGGCGTTCATCCTGCTCAGGGGTCAAAATGCGCCCAAGGCAAGGAAGGTCAAAGAAAGTCAACGATCTTCGTCCTGCTGCCAGGCCAAAATGCGCCCAAGATGAAAGTTCAAAAGGTTGAAAAATTTTCTAAGTATGAAAAATCCGCCTCACCCCTCAGAATGCGCCCAAAATACAAGTTCATCCTGTACACAAGGCAAAATGCGCCCAAAAGCAAATTGGTCCACAGGGTCAAAGTTTTTCATCCTCCTCAAGGGGCAAAATGCGCCCAAATGCATGCATGTGAGGACAAAGTTTGGAAGGCGAAGAGTCACCTGAAGGCGTTCATCCATTAGACACATCAAAATGCGCCAAGTTTGAAGAGAGTCAACAAAGTCAAAAATCTCGTCCTCCTCCATAGGCAAAATGCGCCCAAACTTGTGCACATGAGGAAAACAGGAAGTTGAAAGGTCACAGGGGACGTGGTGGCAAGTTTATCCTCCTCCTACATGGAAATGCGCCCATGTTTGGATGTGAAAAGTAATTAAGGGTGGTAATTGAGGTGAAGAATATTACCAAAGCATGGTGAAAGGTGTAAATGTTAGGCGCTCAAGGAGTTAGAGAATTTTCCAAGGACGTGTGAGGTGGTGAAGGAATGTGTGGCGTGATTTTTCCCTCATATGTGTGCTAGGCGCCTAAAGCCTATGTGTGTTAGAAAATTATTTCAGGGTGTGTGGCGTAATTTTAAATCCCTCTTCAAGTGCTATATGCGCCTAGGGAGATGGGAGTCATAAGGCGTTGAAATATTTTCTAAGGTGGTGAAGACAAAATTGCTAAGGCGTGGTTTTTCCTTAAGTGTGCTAGGCGCCTCAAGTAGAAAGTGAAATATTTTCTAAGTGTTGAGAACTCCTCTAAGGCGTTGGAAATTTTAATAAAATTGCCTTTCAAGTGTGAAGTATGAAGTGAGAAGTAAGGCGTGCCGGGAATGAGTAAATTCTTCCAGACGAAGTTGATAAAAATTCCTCTCCACTGGCAAACAAAAATTCTCTAAGGCAAGTTCTCAAAATGCAAGATGATTAAAATATTTTTAAGGCAAATTATTTTCTTCTTAGAAAATACGCCTAGAGCCTCAGAGTGATGAAGTTTTCCGGAGCACGAGCAACTTTTCTCAGTGATGAAGTCAGGAATGCGGGATGAATTCAAAGTTTTCCAAATTGGAGCAACACAGAGTAATCACAGGCGAAGAACGAGTTTAAATGGTGAAAATAATATTTTTCTAAGGTTCAAATTCGAAAAATTAAATGAACCCGTTCGTTGGGTACCCATGAATTCGAGACATTCTGAAGAAAATTTGCTTCTGGGTACTGAACATTTGTGATGATGAATGGATTTCCAAGTCTTTCAAGCTTCGCCGACACTTTTTCAGTAAAGAATTTAATCAGTGCTCAAATTGTGAATTTTCCTAAGGGAGAATTTTAAATTTTCTAAGGCAAAAATGAATAAAATGTGTTTTCAAAGTGAATTTTTTTTCGAACGATGAATCTGAAGGAAATTGCTTAGATAATTCTTCGAAGATGAATTTTCCAGAGCAGAGGAAAAGTTGAATTCGATTTCGAGTAACAGAGCTCCGGCTGGTGAGTAAAAAATGATGAATTTAAATTAAATTTTTCGAAAAGGAATTCAAAAACGCCAGTCAAAGTCAAGTTTCTAGAAGAATAAGATTCCTGACGACTAGAGACAAGTGTCAGAGGCACCAGGGAGGGAAAATTCGAATTCTTGAAGTGGAGTAGTGGAGTTTAATGGCACTGGCTAAAATTAACTTCTTCTAGAATTCGAATTTTAGCTATAAAATGGAGAAGTTTTTCACTTGTTTTCACAGCTGAGGAAGGCGAATTTGCTCTGAGAGTGAAGCATTGCAGTGAGTTGTGGCTTGGAGAGTTCGATTTTTGCTAAGTCTGAGTGGGTTGCTGAAGTTCGAATTTTGTTGAAGCTCAAGTTTGCAGAGAAAAGGGACGCCTTGAATGTTGCTGAGAAGGGTACGCCTTGGGTTGTTTGAAATTTGAATGTTGCTAAAAGGTACGCCCTTGCTGATTAAAGGAAGTTGCTGAGAGAGGTACGACTTTGCTGGTGAGGCTTAATTCATTGCTGTTGCTGAAGCTAAGTGCCAGTTGAAAGGGAGGACGCCTTGAAGTGAAGTGAGTTGCTGAGAACTCAAAAGTACGAGCTTGCTGATTACTAATTGCTGGTGTGAAGTACAGAGTTTTAAAAGTTTGCTGATTGCTGATACGAAATTATTGAAATTGCTGATTGCTGATAGTGAAGCAAAGTCATCAAAGTTCACTTGGAAATCTGTTCTAAGTGTTGGAATTCGAACCTATCCAAGAGAAGAAGCTGAGGTTTGCAAACACGGGAGTTATTGCAGCTTCTAGAATTCGACTGCAGCCCCTATACAATGCCTTATTTTATTAAATTTAATTGCTGATGAATGTTTGTTATATTGCAGATGGCTGAAGCGAGGACAACTGGAAAGGACAATGGTGCCTCAAGACAAGCTATGATCAAGAAGCTCAGCAAGACATTCATGCCAGAGTCAAAGTTTATTTCAAAGCTGGGCAAGTTGACAGACACTAACCTGGGCTCTGTCAACCTGGAGACCTTCAAGAACAGGCTGTTTGGAATTGGAAGTCATCGGGCTTCAGCTACTTCGCACAACATCATCCTAAGTGGGCTATATGCAGCTGCTGGTATTCCGCCAGCTATACAGTGTTCGGAGCTGATAATGGAGTGCGCTAACTGCTACGAGAAGGAACACCGGTCGATCATGTCACCAGATGGCCAAGTGCTTGCCAATCTCACTCCGGCGGCCATTGGTGAAGCTTTCGGGATCCCGGTGCATAGGAATATGATTTACAAGTCCAGGGAGCGAGCGGAACGGATGTACGCTTCTGCTTTTGAGAGATGCATGGATACAATTAACACCCACTGGATGAGCACTCCTAAGCCATCTCGTGCGAAGTTGCCAAAACAGATCATAGCGGAGGACCTGAAACAAGAATACTGTGATCTCATCATGATGCTGAGCAGGGTTGGTGGTTGCCCACAGTCCTACATTTTTGAGCCTTGGATGTTTTATTACATCAACCTGGTGCTAGAGGGCAAGGATTATGTCAATTGGGCTGAGATGATCAGCGATAATATACATGAGCAGCTCCTGAGCCTGAGGAGGACTAAAACGTTTTACATGAGCTCCTACCTTATTTATATGTTGGCACGAATGACGAGGTACAGGGGGATTTCTTACAAGGAACCCGTCGGTTGTGGCTCCCACCAGTTCAAAATCCATGAGGCGTGTACACAGTTGCACCTTTCGAGCACAACCTACTACAAACGTGTCAACGATTCATTCACCATGTACATCACGAGGCTGCTTCAGGAGAGGTTACATCACAGAATCTCTAGAGATGCCCAGGAGTTGATTGAGAGGTATGGGTGCTGGTTTATTCAATTTCCGAGATTTTCATATATTAGGCTGCAAGGTTTTTCTTCATACCCTTATAGGCTGCCTAAGTACCCAACAAATAAGATAATAATGCTAGAGATATCCAGACAGTTGCTAGCCTTTGACAAAATTCAGAAGAAGAAAAAGAGAGGATAGAATTCCCAATTGTGATGGGCAACTCGGATGAAGTGTGTCCTTCGATACAGGCAGCTAGAGAAGCTGAAAGTGAGCTTCAATTTTACCACTTCTCATATCATACAAGTAGACAACACTATGACCCGCATCATAACATCAAGTGGGTGTTGTCAGAGGAGTTCAAACATAAGGCCACCATAGAAGATTATTGGGCCGATGCAGTTGATGAGATTGAAGTAAGGAAGAGAATGTTTTCTCGGTTGCCGATTACTCTGATCAGGGAGTGTGAGGTTGTTCCAGTTCCGGACCAGGTCAATGAGGATATGGATGTTGTGCATCCAGATTATGCAGCTGTTCGAGATACTCCACTTCCACCTATAGATTGGTCAGAGCCCGAGGTTGCAGATTTGGATACTCTTTCCATCCCAGTTATGACATTCACCAGGGCATGGGTTGACAGGAGAGTGAACAGATTGAAGAGTAGGTCAATTGCCTTGACTTACAATTGATGGGAGATCACAGGACGCCCACCACAGGAAGAAAGAAACAAATTACACGAGGTCCAGAGTCCAGAAAGAAAGAAATAGTTCAGCCAGAGCCTCCACGAGTCAGTGGCGCCCTTGGAGACACGTTCTCCAAGTATACAGGTGTCTTTGTTTGCTGATCAGAGGATTGCGGTGAATCGTACCAGAGTACAGGATGATGTTCGCCTCCACGAGAGTCGATTGGCCAGAGTGCCAACGTACTGTTAGGATTGATCACAGGATGATGAGGGGACTATACGACCCTCGGTTTCAGCAGGAGTTAGAGGAGGCCATGAACGATGGCGATAATGATGATATAGTGTCAGGTGATACTCAGCCACTTGAGGACGATGAGCCTCGCCAGAATGATGAGGAAGTTGAACAGGTTAGAGAAGTCGAGGCACAGGAGCAGCAGCCCTTCGATATACTATATGAGGTGCCCGATTGGCTTAAAAGATAGAATGAGAAGAAGCCCGAGTGAGGAGATTGATCCAGCAGTTGAGATGGAAGAATTTTTGAACTGGATCAGTGCTCCTCCAGAAGAAGGCAAGAAAGTTTTCGAAGATCTCCACTGATGAGGATGGCTCTCGTACTCTTCACGTTGCTGTCCCACGAGTTGAGTGTGACCGGAATGAAGCGGTTCCTGAAAATTATGTGGTCACCACTTTGGATTTGGGACGCCCTACTGGTGCTCAGATTGTTGAGGAGTGTGATAACTCCTTCCTTGCCCTCAAGGATAGGTTGTTCAAGAAGGAAGGGAAATATAAGAAGTTGAAACGAGAACACAAGGCCTTGATTGGATATGTTCAGCAGTTGTCTCGTTCTCGAGGGCAAGATGTACCAGTGATAGAGCCTCCAGCAGATATTCCTAGAGAGTCGATCAGCGGCTTAGTAGAGTTGGGGAGGATGGCACAGGAGGCAGATAAATGGGTCACGGGAGTTCGCTGAGACAGAGAAGTTTATGGAGGACCTTGCTTTCGCCTTTGTATCCAAGTAGCTTAAATTCATGCAAGTAGCTTACTTTGGTGTGTGGTGTTTTATTGAGATAGCTTCGCTTTATTCCATACCGCTAGCGGCTTGTTGATGATAAGTTCGCCTTGTGTGGTCGATGGAGATTATTTTGTGTTTAATTTTCGGTTGTGGTTTACATACTTATATGCGTCGTTCTGATGGTGTATGTATGTTAAATTATAACTTGAACATCTTTTGCTGTTTCCCTTGAAGATTGCACCGATTTTACTGAGGCTGTCCGACGGAGGCTAGGTGAAATCCGGTTGAAGTCTATTGAAACAAAGCTCCACATATCCTGCATTTAGAATAGAATGTTAGTTTCTTAGGCCCTAAACCCCTTTTACTTTCCGTACATTTCTGATTAGTTTTAGGAAAGGAACCACATTGCCAAATCATACACGCAAAATCCCCTTCAAAATCATACCCACTGCTAACTGCAAGAAGTCTGAACAATTGTGTAAGTCCCCTCGTAAGAATACAGCAAATACACATCAACCGAACTGGGTCTATTCGCATTAAAGGAACCTTGGAGTTGAACGTGCGAACTTTCTCGCAATCTTAGCGCACGGAATACTTTGATCAAGAGAGAACGGAATAGCCTTCGGACTATTTTGTTCTGCTGTTTGGTATGGTCACAAAAACCACATCAACAGGTATCACATGCACTTTGATCCAAGCAACTTTCTGAATTTATTATTTTTAGTAAATTTTATTTTTGGCAGCAGTTCAATTGGCATCAGTTCAACAAACTTTCGTCTTCAGGTTGTTTAGTTGGTATTGTTGATTCTTGGCCTTTTGATGCATTTTTGGTGAGATAAGTTATTTTAATTAAAATAATGTTATATTTTCACATTAACCCCTTGGCCTAGCAGTATGACTGAAGTTGTTTTAAAAAGGGGGTCTTGAGGGGTGGACGTCTCATCAGGAGGCTATTTTAAATATTTCTAAGGTCTAAAATAATGCTTGAGGAAGTGGATGCCTTTTTGGAGGAAGAGTTTATTTTATTAAAATAAATAAATCTCCTCATGTTTGGACGCCCAAAGAAGGAGATAATTGAAGATTAAATAAAATACAAACACAAGTGGAAATGCGGATTTGAAATTCAATTAATTTGGGCGCACTTTCTGGAGGCTTCTAGAAGTTATTATCAAAAAGCTATATAAGGAGAGGTTGGGTCTTTATTTTGATCAGCTCTTGTCTACTACATTGTTATGCTGCCGGAATGGTGAGTGAGTTGGTTCGAGGAATGCATACCTCCTAGCTTTGGCTTAGTTTCTTGCTTGAAAGATAGCAACTAGCTAAGATGATGGCTGTTCTTGACTCTTGAGAGCAGATTGAGCACATTGTATTCGAGTTTCTTGTAGTTTTGATAGTTTTTGAGTTGCTGGTCCACTCATAGCTGAAAGTAGTTTTTATTCATAAGTCATAGAATAAATTTTATATTGTTCTGGGTAGTTTGCATATGTCATTGTCATCCTTGGGCGACCCCTTTTGGAGAGTTTCAGATTTTAAAATGAAGATTTGGATTTTATTTTGCAAAAGTCACTCTTCTTGAGATCGCTCTACTTCGTCATGCCTGGCAAATGTTTAGATAATTCATTGAGTGGTTGTTGCAGTCATTTCTTGGTCCTAACTTGATCACCATCTTCCTAGAAGTTCATTGCACTTGGTCTCACGTCATTTGGAGTAGTTTTGAGGAAGTTATGAGCATTTTAGTGAGTTTTGTAGTTGCTGGTTTGTGCATTTTCAGTTGCTGGTTTGTCAAAATCAGATTGTAGAAGTTTATCTTTTGGGTTGGGTTTTGTGTGGGTTGTCATTTGATGATAGGAGAGATATAATACTTCATTGTAGCATTGAGACATTTCAAATACAATGATATTTGCAAGAGAAACTCATATTGTAAGGCTGCTACAGTAGTACTGTTCAACTATTTTAATTCTTGCAATTTCATATTTTCCCACGTTAGTGGATGAGACTAGTCTTTGCACAATCTATTGTAATTCCCATGGTTGTGGAAGAGACCGGTCCCGCTCAGTCTTCATTGTATTGCATAGATCCTCATCATCATATGATAGCGCCTTGCTCACCTTGGGCTTGGAGTGCACATGCTTGATGATTGAGTTACTTTCAACACTCCATTGGTATCAATAGATTCTCCACCATATGATAGCGCCATTCTCGTCTTGGGTTTGGAGTGCACATGCTTGGTGTTGAGTTTACTTTTCAGCATTGCATCATTTTCAGTTGTTCCTCCGCCATATGGTAGCACCATACTCACCTTGGGTTTGGAGAGCACATACTTGGTGTTGAGCTTTCCTTCAGCATTGTATTTCCTTCAGTTGCTTCTAACGACCCTCGACGCCATATGTCAACACCAATCTCATCTTGAGTTGTGTGCATTCTTGGCGTAGAGTTACTTTCCAATAGAGTTTGGTTTTGGGCTAACCTTAACGGGTGACTGTTGTGATTGAGCTGAATTGTTTATTGAAAAAACAAAAAAAAATTGGTTCAGTTCATTACAGCGAACTTGATTAAATTTTTGCCAGAACTTAGCCAGAATGAATAAGATGGAAGAAGAATTGAAGAACTTAGCCAACCAAACTTCAAACCTTTGGAAATATCCTTTGGCTGCAAATCAAATTCAACTTCTGAAAATTTAATCAAAAACCCAAGAAAGAACGCGCCTATTTGCTGAGAATTATGCCTTTCAGCGAAGAATTCAATTTACTTCTTCAAAAATCACGTCCTCCAGCTTAAGAATTTACTCCTCTATTGAGAAAAATCGACTTCTCGTTAAATATTCTTGCAATTTTGAGAGAGCTTAACTTCTCTTCAATTGAACTTGTGAAGAATGAGTTGCTGAAACTCATTATAAAGCCGGAGAGTTCGATTTTGTTTTAGCAATTTCATCTTTTTACGCTTGTTTTCTCCTCTTCATCAAGGCAAGTTTCTATTTTTCTTCAAAATCCTCATGGCAAGCTTATCCAAGCACTACCTTCAGCCAAAATCTTTAGATTTTCTCTTTGGAGTTCGATTTTTAGCTAAATGTTGAATATTTCTTTGAAAAAAATCTCACAAGTTTGGACAATATTAAAGTATTCTGTCCATTTTCATTTTCCCACCTTTTCATGGCTAAATTTTTTTTACTCATGGATTTTTTTTCTTCCAAGTTATTAAAATCCTTTAATTATGGCAAATTTTAATTTTCCCATGTCTAATTATTTATTTTCCAAGTTATTTCACTTTATCCTCTAGCCAAGGTGAACTTCATATTTATTTTGCCATGTTTCATCTTGGTGGGCGAACTTTCTAACACTTAGACTTTTCTTCTTTTAGCCTAGGGTGGACTTGGTTACTTTTATTCCATGTTGCCAGGTGGACTTTGAGTTTGTTTTTCCATCTTTTCCTCAAGTGGGGCGGACTTCATAAACTTGATTCCATGTCATCTTGATGCCTAGGCGGACTTCACAAATGTTATTCCAAGTGTTTAAGAGGTGGGTTGGACTTGGAGAATTTCTTTCCAACAGGTAAGGTCGGACTTTGCAAACTTTATTCCATTTCCTATCTCCCTTGTGGCGGACTTTATAAACTTCAAGCCAAGACATAGTAGGTTGGACTTTGGGTTAAGCTTGCCATATTCTCATTCAAGAGGTGGTGAACTTTAATGATTTTATTCCATTCCAAAATGCAAGGGAAGCCCTTGTGGCTAGTTAGACACTCTCATGGCGGACTTTATGAATTCTTTTCTATGTGATCAATGCCTTAGGCGGACTTTGAGTTAGTCTTGCCATTTCCTTATCTTGCCATAGTGGACTTGGAGAATATTTTTCCAAGGCATAGCGGACTTTTGAGTCTTTCTTTCCATAGCAAGGTCAGAGTTTAAAAATGTTTTTCCATACCCATATCAGGCTGGGTGGACTTTGAGTTCATTTGGACAAGTCATGGGGCAGACTCTGTAGTGAGTCTTCCAAACTCTAGGCGAACTTTATGATTCTCTTTCCACTTCATGGCAGACTTGGAAGCCTCCTAGACATTACCTTTGGTCGCACTTCTTCAGACTTATGCCACTTTTCATCCTTTGATTGCCATGGATTTCATGCTCGTCTCTTCGCCATATGGCTTTTCCTCTTAATTTTTCTAGATTTTGATCGATTTTTTTTTATTTTCACATTGATTTTCCCAGATTTTTCATTGCTTTTCCATGCTTTTCTTGATTTTTTTGCTTGATTTTTCATTGCTTTTCTTGATTTTTCATTGATTTTTGCTTTATTTTTTATGATTTTTCACCTTTGGTGGCCTAAATCTTGATTCTAAAAATGGAAATGTTGACTCCATGACGGGGGTTGACTTTCTAAAAATAGAAAAAGCAAAATCCCTAAAAAATAGGGGTCCTAGATTGGTCCAAAAATGCCAAAAATGAAAAAAGCAAAAATCCCTAAAATATAGGAAGTGTCAGAATTGACTCAAAGCACAGGCGATCGTTGTCTTCCGTACCTTTTGAGCACTTCCATGACGTTTAGGCATTGTTTTAGGCTTGAATTCTCCAGTTGGTTCGGGTGATAACTCAAAACTCCGACTTGAAACTCTCAAAGCAATGGCCTCATGAAATTGTTGCGCGAAGGCAAAACCCTAAAAATAAGCAAACTATTGGGGGTCCCCATTTGCAATGGGGCGATGTGTGAAAAGGTCACAACAAGTACCTTATTGAAAACTTAAAGGAATATTAATGATTATTTTGCATGATACGTGCTTGAAGACAAAGAAGTCATTGAAGTAGATGTGAAGAGAATGTAGCTTTGGATTGCAAAGAGCTTGAATGCTATTGATATTAGTTCCAAATATTTTTCACAGTCCTTGCAATTAGTAATAAAATCTGGAAATGGTCTTGTCAAAGGGATTGTGCTCAAATGGCAAGGCCATATGGTTCTCTTGATGGAGATGTAGGATCAAATCCCCAAAAGTGACATCTTAGTGCTAGGGCCACAGTTAGAGCAGTTTGTTAGGCCTGTATTGGAATTGTAAAGTCCCATAGTGGACATGTGGTTCTTAGTGGATGATTGTACGGGTTGTGGGCCTTGAAACAAAGCCTTACTTTGAGTGGTCTCTCATTCTATCGTTCTTGTTACTCTCATAAGACAATTGATCCATTGTGATTTCCCTAGTTTGCGCATAGAATGAGGCATTGAAGTGATAAGGAGTTAAGGTGTGATGGTGCAAAGGAAAGGATGTAGCTTTAGTGTATTAACACAAGTGGGATTAGTGGGTACCAAAGGGAAAATGGTTTGATATGGAGATAAAAGAAAGAAAGAGTGGATGGAAAAGTGTAACATTATGGGATAAATACAAGATATAAGAAGCAAGTGGAAAGGTGGGCATTAAAGTATCATGGGGAGCATTGAGAACACTTGCTAACAATAAAGCATAGTTCAATGGAGTATTGGAATGAGGGGATGGGTTTGGGGGGACCAAGGACCTAAATTTGGGGATGGTAGGGGGGATGGCAGTGTATATAGTATATATAACAATTATAAATATTTTAATATAATTAATAATAAGTTATGTGTAATATAGAATATTTATTTTTATATATTATATTACCAATAATAAATATATTATTTTTTTTGATTTGTAAAAATATTTATATTAATATTTACAATATTTTAATATTTATAATATTTTGGCATTCACTAAAGTTGTGCAATTTCCAAATGCATAGGGTGCAAATTTCATCTAGAGAGCTCGGATTCCATCCCTTAGAGCTCAAAGTGTATGTAAATTGTCTTATACAATATTTTTGATTGGAAATATGTGTAACTTAAAGGGATTCTTATTTACTTGAGATTGATGTGACAACTCCCATGATTGGTCTGCTTGTGCATAGACAAATTGTAACTTCACTTCTCGAGGATTGTCTCCATTTGTGATTGCAATTCAATACAAATCATGCAAGAGAGATATATACATTGATTTTATCAATGCCCACTCTGTTCTTGACTACAAATCATGCCAAAATGAAAGTTGAAACCCTTTTTGCCATTTTGTAGGTGTTAATTTTTTGTTTGTTTGTAATTTTAATGGCTATTTCAAAACATTAGGGCAACCCAACCATCCCTAATAGGGAAGACATCTTGGAGATATCCCCTACTTTTGCAATGCATTTTGGGTACATTTCCCCTCTGTTGGTTGTAGTGGGGAGGGGGAGTGGGGGACGATTCTCCAGTGCTGTTTTGTCTTGAGGACATTCTCACCTTGGAAACATGATGTTTGAGGGGAGGGGATATGTCCTCATGGAAAATTGCAATAAAGTTACTAAGGGGAATGTAAAAGGGAATGTGATGTATAAATGGATGGTTTAACCAAAAGATGTAAAAATTTGAGGGAATATGATACTTAGTGGGGGGAGTGGTAGAATAATAACATACCAAAGGGGAAAATATTTGGATGGTATGTTGTGCAATGCTCAGCATGATGGACAAATGTACTACACTTGTAGGGAGAAAAGTGGCAAAAAATAAAATACTTATAACACATTTTTAAATAGGCTAAAGTTGAACTTCGTCTTTGGTGGGACTTGGAAGATCTCATAGATGATGAAAGATGGCGAGGAATCGATTGGATGGTTCCTTTATTGTATAATTGGCCAACATATCTGCCACTTTATTATAGTGAAAAGGTTGATGTTGAGCTTCAATTTGTTTGAAAGTTTTGAATTACTTGATTAGTTGAATTATTTTGATTGCTATGTTCTTTAGTGACCGAGAATTTTGGGCATAATAGTAAGAGGTTGTTACAGATGGTGTTTTGTACCAAGGCATATCACAAGTTAGGACTTTTCCTTTATTTGGATATTATCCAAACCCAATTCTCTGGGCATGCGGATTCTATGGTAGTAGGCTAGGAATTCCTACATATTGTTTGTTACATAGTTCATAAACCCAGACTCGGCACATACTCCACAATCCCAAAATTTCGACTTGGTAAAAACTCAACAACTTAAAAAAGTATTAAAGTTCTTAAAAAACACAATTTTTTGCAAAATTGAATTACAAAATGTATCAAATGAGCCTAAAAAACCATGGGGAAATGTTTTATATTAGATTTGATTCTTGAATACAAGTGAATTGCAAAATCACATCATCATGCGAAGCCATACAATACCTAGTTTCTAATTGATAACTATTATGAATTTATGACGATTGTCTTTGGGAATCATCATCATAAATTGCATATCTAGGCAAGTAAAAAATTACAAGCTTTTACAATTTTCTCACGTCCGTTCTAGCGGAAATCGGATAGTAGAGGTTCTAGTTCTTGCACTTGGTTGTGGGTCTTCGCTAGGCCTAGAAGACTATGCCTATGGCTCCACCCTACTACTAGATGGCAATGACTCCTCTTCTGCCACATTAATGTTATTTAGTGACAATCTAATCTCTCTTGCTTCTATTGCAACCACATCCTCCATAGCCCACCTCTCAAAATCAACAATCTCATCCTTTGTAAACAAGAAGGGATCATCATCCCGCATGGTCCAATCATTGTATAGATCTCATCCAAATTAATAGGTTGCTATGATTTGTCCACCTTTTTTGTGTGAAGTCAAAGGTTGTATTACACAAAAGTAAGGTCATTAAGGCATTGTTGAGTTAACTTATTACACTTTTTTGTGTGAATGGAATCAAACAGACTTCAATTGTGCTCACAGTTAGAAGCACTACAAGGTTGAGATAGAATTCAAAGGGCTAGCTTTTGAGATTTGGGGTATTTCCACCCCAATCTTCCCACCAACAACTTGCAAATAAGATACTCAAGAGTTTGTAAATAAACAATATTCTATTAATAATTGTAATTTGTAACTTGCAAGATATAAGACTTCACTCTTTTTTTTATTTGGTGTTTGGGTGGATCTTCCTTAGATAGCTAGTGGTGAAGGAAAAAAGCTCCCCCTTAGAAATGATGAGGTCTCTCTCCTCAACTTCATGTGTAATCCTCTTAATGCACATGGAGAGGCCCTCCTAACCTACCCATTAGCATCCATGAACCTATTGGAAAAGAAAAAAATGGGGTTGAGTTAGTGCCCAACCGCATGAATGGGTTGGTGGAATTGATCGTTTCATCTTCGACCAATGATCTCCCTAATACGGGAAAATCTACTTGCAGTCCCCTGTAATGGTTTTGGATGACCTCTTTAGCTCTATGCATGGCCTCAAAAATGCATCCCATTAGGTTTTGCTTCGCATCCACCAAGCACAAAAACCTCACCAATGGCTTTGATACCTACAAAACACAAACAAATTTGAGTTACAACTTAGAATGAAACTAAATATTTTTAAAGTTAAAAAATAAAGGATTCAATTTGGAATTTAAGTTGAAGTTCGAAGTTACCTTGACAATAGCTAAAGCTCTCTTCGCAAAGACATCATAAAAAATTTGTTTTTTTGGTTCTCTCTCCATCAGCCTTCTTTGAATAAGTTAAATCTAGCCATGCTTCATGATAGAAAAACCTTATATTTTAGGGGCAGCCATTTGTTTTTTACTACATTGCTGATTTAAGTTTAGGATTTGGTACATGGATTCAACAAAATATTTTAGGGATTGGGTTTGACTAAAGAAAAACATATGAAAATCATATAAATAGCCTTTATTTGATCCAAATTCCCATTATATCCTTAAACATCTATCTTTAATTTTTTAAACTCTAAAAGGTGTTTTTCTTAATTAATTAATTAATAAATAACTAACCTTCTGTAATATCCCTTGCAAAATCTGATGTAGATATGCTGCTTTGACCCTCAAGGAATATTGTCAAACATTTTGTGTGCAAAGTATGTTCTTGCTGTTTTGAGTTTTCTGATTATCTTCTTTGAATTTGTAGGCTGCAAATGAAGTTACTGAATGCTTCTAACAATGCAAGGTTGTCATAGAAATGATCTACTAGCTGTTTCAGACCTCGGGCATACATATAAATGACTGAAATTAACTAGTACAGCTAGTTGGCATAAAGACAAACACTTTCCATGCATCCCAATATACACCTACAGCCACTAGACATTTAAACAAACACTTGGCATGCAAACTACTACTACTATGATATCAATGTAGGACCACCAATATGATATAAACATCTTCTTCTCCTTAATGTAAATGACTGAAATTAACTAGTACAGCTAGTTGGCATAAAGACAAACACTTTCCATGCATCCCAATATACCCCTACAGCCACTAGACATTTAAACAAACACTTGGCATGCAAACTACTACTACTATGATATCAATGTAGGATCACCAATATGAGATAAAAAACTTCTTCTCCTTAATGATGATCTCAACCAGAATACAGTGCAAATATGAAGGCCAAGACTCTTGGCTTACAACTGAAAATGATATGAAATTATATACCAAAATCTGAGTACAATGGCAGCATACAACTAACTTCAAATGCCTAGCAAAAATGCAAGAAGAACCTGGTCCAAGGAAGCGCCTAGGAATGTAGGTGAAGTAGTGTTGTGACCTTTTTCACACATCGCCCCATTCAAATGGGGACCCCTAATTTTTGCTCCATTATGGTCTTTTTGGCTTTGGTTTTTGTGTCTCTCTCTTCGTCTGTCTCTTTTCTATGGTCTACTTTTTGGGGACGTTCCCGTCTGCAAGCTTCAACGTGAATTTGGCCAAGTCTAAAATTAGGGTTTCATCGTCGTCCTGGTCAGTTTGAGGTTGAATAAAGTCAATAAATTAAGAATTGAGCTTAACGTTTGTGTTAGTGTGCTTCCAGCAGACTTCCAACCAAGTTTCATCAAATTCTAAGGTACTTACTATTTTTAGTAAGTGCACAATTACATGCAGTCCGTCAGCTATTTTGAGATTCCGACAGTCGCACAACATTCAGAACACATCAGACTACTCGCATGCAAAATTTGAGCGAAAACAGACAACTTACTATTTTTAGCAGTTCGGCTTCCGGGACAAATTTTAGGGTTCAGACGTAGAGTTTTTCTTTGCATGTTTGGATATTCCTTCTGGATTTTTTGAGACCTTTGCAATGATGTAACATGCAAGACGAGACGACAACTTTCAAAATTCAGTCTTCCGAGGCTATTTTTAGGGTTTGCATGTCAGGGTTTCCTTTGCATGTCGGATGATTCCTGATGGGTTTTTTGAGAGCTTCGCGATGGTGTGACATGCAAACGAAGATATTCGCTCAGTAAGGAACTTGCTATTTTTAGCAGGTGCGTCTCGGCAGCCACCTCCCAGCATTTCAGAATCACGAGCTGATCGCAATGCAGCAGAAACGAAGAGAAACAGAGACCATTTGATACGCATGCAGAGCAAATTAGGGTTTCCAATTTTGGAGCCTGAAAAGAGGGGTAAAAAGTCGGAATTTTCGAAAACTGGTGTAAACCACCGCAATCAGCATCCTTCAGGCTATCTGCTGGTGAAATTTCAAGTCGAACGGAGCAATTACTATTTATAGTAAGTCAATTTGGAAACAGGCTAAAAATAGTAAATCAGTTGCATGCGTTGATGTCGACAGTAAGGTCACGTGGTGAGGAGTGCCTCTTTCAAATTTCAGGTCGATCTGAGCAGTGGAGCTATCAGAAACAAGAGGTTACTATTTATAGTAAACCACCTTCAGAAATAGGCTAAAAATAGCAGGGTGACTAAAAGTGGCAGTGTCGACAAAGCAACAAGGTCATGAAGATGCAGTGTGCAAAATTTCAAGTCATTCAGAGCTTCAGAGATACAAATTCAAAGGACTTACTATAAATAGCAGGGCATGAAAAAGGGCGAAAACGAGGAAAAAAGTTCTAAGTCTGGAACTTCATCCAGTAGCTATGTCCAAATGCGCCCAGTTGATGAGGAGGCATGGAAATTTTTTTGAAAATAAAACTCGTCCTTCACACAGGCCAAAATGCGCCCAAAGGTGATAAAAGTCAAAGAAGTCAACAAATATCATCCTGCTCCTATACCAAAATGCGCCCAACTTGAAGCATGAGAGCTGGAAATTTTTCTAAGTCTTAAACTTGTCCTCCTCACCCCTCCAAATGCGCCCATCCTGCAGCTGGGGTGAAATGCGCCCAAAAGGAGAGAAAAAGTCAACAAGTCAAAACGTTTTCATCCTCCTACATGGCTGAAATGCGCCCAAGTACATGCATGTGAGGACAAAAGGTGGAATACGAAGAGTCATCCATCACCTACATAGAAATGCGCCCAAGTTGAGGTGTAGAAAGTAAATGGAGCTGGTAAATGAGGTGAAAAGTGCTGAAAATATCTCAAGGCGTGGTGAATACAAGGTAAATGCTAGTTTTTATCCTCCTTCAAATCCAAAATGCGCCCAAGGTGGTGGGTGTTGGAAAATTTTCCTGAGGCGTGTGAAGTGATGAAGATGAATATTGGGCGTTTTTTTTTATTTTTCTCCAAAAGTGCTAGGCGCTAAGGGTGATGAGAGTTATAAAGTGTTAGAAAAAAAAGTTCCAAGGCAAGTGAAGTATGAAATAAAATGCCAAGGCGTGATTTCCCTCTTGAAGTGTTATACGCCTAGAATGGAGAGTGTTAGAAAATTTTCTAAGGCATGGTAAGGCATGATTTTTTTAAATCACCTCTTCAAGTGTTATACGCCTAGACTCTGAGGTGATGGAATTTTCCTGAAGTCCGAGTGAAGTTGCCGGAAGTGAAGTCAGTGGATGCCAGCTCCGCAGGGTCGATAAAATTTTTCTCAAGTCAGAGCAACAGGAAATCTTCACAGATGCAAAGAACGAATTTAAATTTCACAGGGAAATAATTTTCTAAGGTTCAAAATTCAAAAAAAAAATTAAATGAACCTGTTCGTTGGGTACCCATGGATTCGACGCGTTCTGAAGGAAATTTTCTTCTGGGTATCGAAGATTGTCGATGGGGAGTTGATTTTAAAGCCTTCTATGCTTCGCTGCGGCCTTCAGGGTGAAGATTTTTGATAGGCACTAGATTGATGAGTTTTCCTAAGGGAAACTTGAAAATTTTCTAAGGCAAATGTGAAGAAAATGTGTTTTCAAGGTGAAATTCTCCAGACGATGGATTTGAAAGGAACTGCCTAGGTGAATTTGCCCAAGCTCTTCGTGAAGATAGTTTTCTTGAGCCAGAGGTGAATAAAATCAAGGTTGTCAGAACCCCAGCAGGTGAAACGAATTTCTCAAAGATGATACGCCTTTGAAGAGGATGGATTGAAAATTTGGCTAAGGCATGAAGAATTTGAATGCGAGGGCGATGAACGCTTGGAAGTTGGAGTATGAGAATCAGGTAAGTAAGTTATGATTATATTATGAAGTGTTCTAATTCTCCTCTCCTTGCTTGTTTAGCAGGAGAAATGTTGAAGCCGGAGCACGATGACTTGGAGTGGTGAAGCACGATGATATTACAACCTTCGGAGGAAGATTAAGTTATGAGTTTCAATCTCGAAGGGAGAAAGTTGCAAGAAAATGACTAAGTGTTGAGGCTCAAGTAACAAAGAAGAAACGTTTTTAAAGCTTAAGATGGAAGAAAAGAATGTAAGCTCGAGCGAAGTCGAAGAACAACGTCAAGAAGGGATCAAGGGCAGTGTGAACGCGTTTCAAGATCGGAATCTTCTAGAAGGATGATGGTGGACATTATGGCACATTTATTATCCCACTCTCCTTTGTGGCGGTTTTTAGGGAAAATCTTGTTTAGGGCTGAGGTGGCACAATTTTAGCCACTCTATTGATTGTAACCCTAGCCGTCTTTTGGGACTTGGTTAGCTATATAAAGGGGGAGTCCCCCTCATTTGTAATTCATTAGAAATTAGATTTAGAGGCAGAAGCAGAGCTTAGAGAAGGAGTAGAGAGCAATTAGATAGTTGATAGTATAGTTTAGATTGAAAAGGAAGGAAAGTCTTCCCCTTGGATACTTTGTAAGAAGTTATGTATGCTTTCATAATAAAAGAATTTTCATTGATGGTGAATTCTTCTTTGTTGTGAATAGTTGTTGAGGCTTCTTCGTCCTTCCAATTCACGTAGCATCTTTGAAGTAGCTTAAAGTAAAGTAGTTTTCACTTTCATGCAAGTAGATGTTAGTTGTGGACTTGTGGTGTTAATTGAGGCAACTTCATTTCTATCCATACCACTAGCGGCTTGTTGACGGTAGGTCTGCCTTGTGTGGTCAACTGGAAAACTTTACAAACTTAACTTCGATTGTGATTCATGTGTTTGTATGTGTCGTTCTGATGGTGCTTACATGTTGAGTTATAATTTGAAAACCTCTTGTCGCTCCCTCGAAGATTGCACCGACTTTGTGTAAGCTGTCCAACGTGAGGCGGAGCAGAGTCTGGTCGAAGTCTGTCGAGATTGATCCCACATTCCATCCTTAGATAAAAGATTAACTTCTTAGGCCCTACACCCCTTTTTAATTCAGTTCATTTCCGGTTAGGATTAGGAAACTTGTGCTCATTTGCCAAATCATTCGAATTACACGCAAAGCCCTTAGTCCACTGTCTGTTGTCAGCTATCGAACAATTGTGTAAGTCCCCTCGTGAGAACACGGCAACTCACATCAAACCAACTGAGGGTATTCTAAGTATTCAGAACCTTGGAGTTGAAAGCATGATCTTACTCGCAATCTTAGCATGCTGAATACTTTGTTCAAGAGAGGATAGAGTATCCGTTGGGAAACTTTATTCTATGCTAGTGCGGTCTCAAAAACCACGTCAACAAGTAGCTGCCCATAGACTAAACAAAAAGTATTCTCCTTAGCCAAATCGAAACCTTCTCTTGGCCGCCCCTGTTCTGAAGTAAATGTTGATATAAAATAATTGGCAGCCTTTAAGCATTCAATGAAGCCTCCAAAATGATCACCTGTCTTGACTCTCGTAGGCTAAGGAGCTCGGTTAGAGGGTCTTCTTCATGACAGTTAGTCAAGCAACTAGGATTGTCTGCAAAACTAGAATGACCTTCCACAAGATAGTAGCAAGAAATGAATGCTTGATTATAGATGCAATGATGATGTAAGGAATGCACATGAGAGGCCTTGCTTATATAAGAAAGGTGAAGAGATAGGACAACACAAGATTATGACAAGTGTCACAATCATATGACATGAGACACAAAAAGTAAATGACTTAAAACTTCCCTAATTAAACTTAACTAAGTGTGGATAGGGCCTAGGTGGGAAATAGTTAGGTAATATAACATCTTTACATCACACCTTCCCTTAAGTGCAACTTAGGGAGGAACAGGCAAATGCAAGAATGCAAAGATAGGTCCCAACAACTGTTAATTTTTAGATCAGATATGTGTTGTGACATTTTCACACATCGCCCCATTCAAAATGGGGACCCCTAATTTTTGCTCCATTCTAGTCTTTTTGGCTTTGGTTTCTCTCTCTCTCTCTCTCTTTCTGTCTCTTTTCTGTTGTCTTCCTTTCTGGGGACGTGCCCGCCATTGAGTTTAAACATGAAATTGGCCAAGTCTGAAAATTAGGGTTTTGAACTTTTCAGCTAGTCTGAGGTCAAGTGAAGTGAATAAATTGAAAATTGAGACTAACACTGATGTCAGTATGCTTCCAGTAGACTCTCAGCAAAGTTTCATCGGATTCTGGCAACTTACTATTTTTAGTAAGTGTGCAATTTCAGAGCGTTCCTTCAACATTCTTGAAATTTTGACAGTCACGCCACATCCGGAACACATCAAGCTGCTCACTAGCAAAATTTGAATGAAAACGGGCAACTTACTATTTTTAGCAGTTTAGCTTTCGGGGCGAATTTCAGGGCCTATATACAGAGTTTTTCAACGCATGTCTGGAGATTCCTTCTGGGTTTTCAGAGACCTTCGCGATGGTGTGACATGCAAAGCGAGATAACGACTTTCAGAATTCAGTCTTCCGAGGCTATTTTTAGGGTTTGCATGTCAGGGTTTTATTTGCATGTCTACATATTCTTTATGGGTTTTTCGAGAGCTTCGCAGTGATGTGACATGCAAATGGAGATGAGCACTCATTTAGGAACTTACTATTTTTAGTAGGTGCATCCCAACGACCGCCTCCCAGCACTTCAGAATCACGAGCTGATCGCAATACAATAGAAACGAGAACAAATGAAGATCATTTGATGCATGCAGGACAAATTAGGGTTTCCAGCTTCGGGACCCGAAAAGAGGGGTAAAAAGTTAGAATTTTCGAAAACCGGTGTATACCACCGCGATCAGCATCTCTCAAGCCATCTGCTGGTAAAATTTGAAGGCAAACAGAGCACTTACTATTTATAGTAAGTCATTTCAGAAACTGGCTAAAAATAGAAAGTCAGCCGCATGCACTAATGTCAATAGGTAGGTCACGTGGTGAGGAGCACATCATTCGAATTTCAAGTCAAATGGAGTTGTGGAAGTCTCGAAAGCAAGCAGTTACTATAAATAGTGAGCCACCTCCAGAAACATGCTAGAAATAGCAAGTCATTACGAGGTGTCAGCGTGAACAAGTCAAGTAGGTGATGAGGACCCCATGCCGCGAATTTCAAGACAAACGAAGTTGCAGAGGATGGAAAATCAAGCACTTACTATTTTTAGCAGGCCTATGCAGAAGAATTAGGGTTTCCTAAAATCAAGGGCAGACACAACAGTCATGCAAATGCGGCATCCAGCCACGATCACCACACTTCAGGGAATCGACATGCAAAATTTGAAGGCATTTTGAGCAATTGCTATTTTTAGTAAGTTGCTAAAATAGCAGGTACAGACAGATATCAGGTATCAGTAGCACAAACACATCCCGAGGTTCAAAACAAAGCAAAATCCAGCCTTTTTTGGAGCTTGAAATTAGCTTGAAGTGCAAAATTGACAAACTTTCTAAAAATAGCAAATTAGGGTTAGCATGATCGAGTTGCCCTAAATCAGGGAAAGAGCATAAAATTCATTGAAATTGATAAATTTTCAAGTCCAGCCAGTGAAGAACGCCTTTAAAAGCTGAAGGTTGGTGGAAATTCTCTAAGCATTGGAAATTTGAAGTTCACTCGAAAATTTCTAAGTCCTTCAAATTTGAAGCTCAGGACTCCATATGTGCCCAGCTAGATGGGAGGCTTGAAAATTTTTTAAGTCATGAAAATTTGATGCTCCATGGGTAAAATGCGCCCTTGACTTGGAGGAGGCCATGAAGAAATCTTTCGAAGTACAAAAAACTTGTAGAGGGTCTTACTTGCGCCCAGGGTAAAGGAGAGATCTCGAAATTTGTCTAAGTCTGGAAATTGAAAGCTCAAAGGCCCAAATGCGCCTTGCTTTGCCTGGAAAACTTGGATGAAAATATCTAAGTGTTTGAAACCGAATGCAGGTCCCTCCAAATGCGCCTTGAAACTGGAGGAGGTTGAAAAAGTTTGAGTGTGGTGAAATTGGAAGTTCACCCCACTAAATGCGCCCTACCTTGAAGAGGATGATGGAAAAGTTTCTAAGGCAAACAAATTTGAAGCCCACACCTCCAAATGTGCCCTAGTCAAGAAGGTGGCCTGAGAATATTCTAAGTGTTTCAAAGTGGAAGCTTGACAAGCAAAATGCGCCCTTGAAGTGGAGGATAGGTTGATGAAGTTCCTAAGTGTTGGCAACTAGAAGTTCCACCTCTTAAATGCGCCCTTGACTAGTGGAGGGAGTTGGAGAATTTACTAAGTATTTCAAAATTGAAAGCATGACCTCTTGAATGCGCCTTAGGTGAAGAATTGGGAGAAGAAATTTCAAATGTTCAAAATTAGAACCTCAACACCTTTTATGCGCCCAAGTTAGATGAATGAGGGAGAATTTTGACTAATTCCTTAAAAGTGAAAGCACAGGGGTTCAAATGCGCCTAGTTTGAGGAGGGCTAGAAAATTTTACTAAGTGTGAAGAAATGAAAGTAGAGACTTTTGAATGCGCCATTGGAGGAAAAGTGTTTGAAAGAATTGTGTGAATGTTCAAAATGGAAGTACAAGGGGTAAAATGCGCCCTCTTCAAGGTGGGGGTATTTAAAAATTTTCTAAGTCAAGGCATTGGCAAGTGTTTTTCCTCCTTTACTTGCAATTTGTGCCCATCCTCTTGCCTATGTGATATGCGCCATGTAAAGGGTGAGTGTGGAATGAAAAGTAGTAAACAAGGTGAAATTTCTAAGTGTTGAATATCCTTCACCATGTGTGAAATGCGCTCAAGGTTGGATGTGTGAAGGGTGAAATTAGCTAAAGCGTGGCTGGTAATTTCTTCTAGGTGTGAGGTACGCCTAAGGGTGGAGATGATATGCTAGGCGTTGGAATTTTAAAATGAAAGATATCTCTCATAGAATATAAAATGCGCCCAAGGCATTCAAGGAGAAATTTTTTTCTAAGTGAGTCAAAACAATAAAATTTTCTCATCACAGGAAGATGATTTGAAGATCAAATAAAAATTTCCTAAGGCAATCTAATTTTTTTTTTCTAAGTATTATCAAATTTCCACCTCCCCAGAGGAAAATCACGCCTGGACTTGGAAGTATGAAATTTGGACTAAATTGCCAGAGATGAAGTCAGGGGATGCCAACATTGCAGGGACGATAAAGAATTTTCAAGTCAGAACAATGAGATGTTTACAGATGTGAAGAACGGGATTTAAAATTGTTGAAAATTATTTTTCTAAGGTTCAAAATTCAAAATTCAAAAAAATTAAATGAACCCGTTCGTTGTATACCCATGAATTTGACAAGTTCTGAAGAAAAATTTCTTCTGGGTATTGGACATTCGCGATGAGGAATGGATTTCAAAGTTTTCCACTCTTTGAAGAAGCCTTCAGGATGAGGATTTTGATGGACACTTAAATAATGAATTTCCTAAGTAAAAGTTTGAAATTTTTTTCTAAGGCACGAGGAAAGAAAAAAATGTGTTAAATGCCTTGGCGGATGAATTTGAAAATGATCGCCTAGATAATTTTTGATCAAATTCCTAATGAAAGCATTTCTTCTCGAGTCTGAGTTGGATGAAATATCGGAGTGAAGTGCGCCAAGCAGAATACAAGATGGGTTGGAAATTTGGCTAAAGCATGAAGAATCGCGAAGAAGGCAAAAGTTGGCTAGCGGAAACGATGAACCCTTGGAAGTTAAAACATGAAAATCCTGGTAAGTAGGATGAGTTTGTATTATGAAGTGTTTTGATGCTCTTCTCCTTGCTTGTTTTGCAGGAGGAACGTCAAGACCAAGCGGTGATGACTTAAAGTGATGAAGAAAGTAATCCAAGATGACATTTCAACCTCAAAGGAAGAGAAGTTGCAAAAAGTAACTAAGCGTTGAGACTTAGTATGTGCCCAACTCAAGTGACAAAGAAGAAAAGTTTTCAAAGCTCAGGATGGAGAGAAGAAGATCGTCCTCAAGTACTTCTAAGTTGAAGAACAACATCAAGAAGAAAATCTTCATCAAGTAGAAGAATGAGATTGTGGTCTTGGAATTTCAAAATGAAAACGTGCATGCCGTGCCAAAAGTTGAAACTGTTTGATCAAGTCCAAGAGGATCAAGAGTAGTGTGAATGCGTTTCCAGACGAGAATCTTTTGGAAGATGGACATTAATGGCTCATTTATTACCCCACTCCTCTTGGTGGCGGTTTTTAGGGTGAATCTTGTTTAGGGCTGAGGTGGCACGATCTAGGCCATCCAGCCGATTGTAATCTGAGCCGTCCATTGGACTTGGCCAACTATAAAAGGAGGAGTCCCCCTCATTTGTATTTCAGTAGAAGCAGAACTTAGAGATCAAACTAGAAAGTAGAGCAGAGGCACTTTAGTTATAATAGCTTAGCATAGCGTAGTTTGAAGAAGGAAAGTTTCCTTTGAAAACTTTGTAAGAGATTGTTGCAAAAAACTATTGTAATAAAAGATCTTTCATTGAATGGTGAATTCATCTTTGTTATAAGTAGCTAGCAAGGTTTCTTCATCCCTTCGACTTCAAGTAGCGTAAAGTAGAGTAGTTTTCATTTTCATGCAAGTAGATGTTAGTTGTGGACTTGTGGAGTTAATCAAGGCAACTTCATTTTTATCCATACCACTAGCAGCTTGTTGATGGCAAGTTTGCCTTGTGTGGTCGACTGGAAAACTTTACAAACTTAACTTCGGTTGTGGTTCATGTCTTGGTATGCATCGTCTTGATGATGTCTTTATGTTGAACTGTGACTTGAAAACCTCTTGCCACTCCCTTGAAGATTACACCGACTTTGTGTAAGTTGTCCAACGTGAGGCGGAGCAGAGTTTGGTCGAAGTTTGTTGAGATTGATCCCACGTCCTGTCCTTAGATAGAACATAAACTTCTTAGGCCCTACACTTTTTTGAATTCAGTTCATTTCTGGTTAGGATTAGGAAACTTGTGCTCACTTGCCAAATCATTTGAATTACACGAAAGCCCTTAGTCCGCTGTCTGCTATCAACTGTCGAACAATTGTGTAAGTCCCCTTGAAATACCAGCAAAATCACATCAAGCCAACTGAGACTATTCGCACTGAAGGAACCTTGGAGTTAAATGTATGACCTATCTCGCAATCTTAGCATGCAGGAAGCTTTGTTCAAGAGAGGATAGAGTAGCTGTTGGCGACTTTATTTTGTGTTGGTGTGGTCACGAAAATCACGTCAACAATATGCAAAGCAGAAAGAAACATAACACATAACAGAAGACACAACAAATTATCCTGGGAAAACCCTTCTACTCAAGGGAAAAAAAATTCAGCAGGAATTTAATCAATTATAGACTAGATACAATAGTGCAAGAGTTGCACTTGAGAGCCAATAAGAGGCAGAATACACCAGTGTAAAACAACACTGTAAGTAATGCAAATTTCTGAGCAAAATAATAAACTCCTTTTGATTAACAGTCTCCTTATTGGAAAACTTCTGCTTATTAGGTAAACCTTTGTTTGTTTAGGCGAATTTTTGCTTATTTGAATCTGTATGTGAATGTTGAATGAGGAGACTCTTTCTCCAATATATATACATGTCTAGGCGTTGCTCTCCTCTTGAGCCGACCCTAGAAATTCAATATTTTGTTTATAAGTAGGTCGACTAGCCTTATGAATTTATTCTTTTGGGAAATACCTCCCACAGCTACTCAAAAAACACTAACACTCTGTTGTGACCTTTTTCACACATCGCCCCATTCAAATGGGGACCACTAATTTTTTTGCTCCATTCTGGTCTTTTTGGCTTTGGTTTTTGTGTGTCTCTCTCTCCGTCTGTCTCTTTTCTATGGTATGCTTTCTGGGGACGTTCCTGTTTGCAAGCTTCAACGTGAATTTGGCCAAGTCTAAAATTAGGGTTTCATCGTTCCTAGTCAGTCCGAGGTTGAATAAAGTCAATAAATTAAGATTTGAGATTAACATTGTTGTCAGTGTGTTTCTAGCAGGTTCTCAGCAAATTTTCATCCTATTCTGAGGAACTTACTATTTTTAGTAAGTGCACAATTACATGCAGTTTGTCAGCATTTTTGAGATTTTGACAGTCACACGACATTCAGAGCACATCAGGCTACTCGCGTGCTAAATTTGAGCAAGGACAGGCAACCTACTATTTTTAGCAGTCCTGCTTCCGGGACAAATTTCAGGGTTCAGATGCAGAGTTTTTCTTTGCATGTCTGGATATTCCTTTTGGGTTTTTCGAGACCTTCGCAATGATATAACATGCAAAACAAGGCGACCACTTTCAGAATTCAGTCTTCCAAGGCTATTTTTAGGGTTTGCATGTCAGGGTTTCTTTTGCATATCGGATGATTCCTGATGGGTTTTTCGAGAGCTTCGCGATGGTGTGACATGCAAATGGAGATAATCACTCAGTGAGGAACTTACTATTTTTAGCAGGTGTGTCCCGGCAGCCGCTTCCCAGCAGTTCAGAATCACGAGCTGATCGCAATGCCACAGAAACGAAGACAAACGGAGATCATTTGATACACATGCAAAGCAAATTAGGGTTTCCAACTTCGAGACCTAAGAAGAGGCGTAAAAGGTCAGAATTTTCGAAAACCGGTGTAAACCACCGCGATCAGCGTCCTTCAGGCTATTTGCTAGTAAAATTTCAAGTCAAACGGAGCACTTACTATTTATAGTAAGTCAATTTGGAAACTGGCTAAAAATAGTAAATCAGGTGCATGCGCCAATGTCGATAGGCAGGTCATGTGGTGGGGAGCGCCTCATTCAAATTTCAAGTCAATCGGAGCAGTGGAGCCATCAGAAACAAGAGGTTACTATTTATAGTAAACTACCTCCGGAAATGGGCTAAAAATAGCAAGGTAACTAAAAATGGCAGTGTCAACAAGTTGATGAAGTTATAAGGATGCAGTGTGCGAAATTTCAAGTCGTTCCGAGCTTCAGAAGTGCAAAATTGAGAGGGCTTACTATAAGTAGTAGGGCATGAATACTGGCGAAAACGAGAAAAATGTCTAAGTCTGGAGCTTTATCCAGTACCCCCTATGAAATGCGCCCTCCTCACAAGCCAGGCATAAAAAAATTTCTAAGTGTGAAATGCTTATCCACTTGCCTAGGCAAAATGCGCCCTCACATGCAAGCAAGCTGCTAAAATTTTTTCTAAGTATGATGCTTCATCCTCCACCCCCTGTGAAATGCGCCCACCCCTCAAGCCAAGCATGAAAATTTTCTAAGTATCAAATCTCGTCCTGCAGCCTATGTAAAATGCGCCCAAAAGTGCAAGAAAGTCAAAAGGTCAAAGCTTTTAATCCACCACATAGGCCAAAATGCGCCCAACAACAGGCTGGTCAAGGGAAGTCAACGTTTTCATCCTCCTACATGGGCAAAATGCGCCCAAAACAAGGCATGTAGAGACAAAAACGAGGAAGGTGAAGGGTCACAAAGGGGGCGTAGTTATAAGTTTATCCTCCTCACCTATCTAAGTGCGCCCAAAAAGAAGAAGTCAACAAGTCAACAATTTTTATCCCTCACCTAGGTGGAAATGCGCCCAAATGAGTCAAGTGAAGACAAAACAATGGAATGTGAAGAGTCATCCTCCTTGCATGTCAAAATGCGCCAAGATGAAGGTGTAAAAGGTGAAGGCAAGGTGGTAAATGAGGTGAAAGGTGATTAATAGCGTGGTAAAAGGATGTAGATGTTAGGCGTTATCCCTCTTCAAGCCTCAAATGCGCCTAAAGTGTCAAGAGTTGAAAATATTTTTCTAAGGCGTGGTAAAGTGAATATCCCTCTTGAAGTGTTATATGCGCCCAAGGTTAATGGTGTTAGAAAATTTTCCAAGGCGTGTGGTGGTGAAAAAAAAATAAAATTGCTAGGCGTTGGAAAAATATTCTCCACGGCAAGTGATATGTGCCTAAAGTAAAGTGTTGAGTGATGGAAATTTTCTCTAAGGCATTGGAGCTTCAAAAATATTTTTCAAGTGTGAAGAAAAATGCGAAGTGGTGGCTAGAAAAATAAAATGTGCCAGGCACCTCTATGAGTAAAATTTTCTAAGTGAAGTTGATGTCTTTCTCACCAGCCAAAATTTTAAGGTGAAAAATTTCCAAGGCAAAATTTTCCCAAGAGATGATTTAAAAATTTTCTAAGGCGCAAATATTTTCTCCCTTAGAAAAATGCTTAAGTCTGGAGAGGTGGTGGAATTTTTCTTGAAGCACAGATGAATTGTTGGAGATGAGGTCGGTGAATGCCAGCTGCACGGGTTGATAAAAAATTTCTCAAGTCAGAGCAAAGGAAATCTTCACAGATGCAAAGAACGAATTTAAATTTCACAGGGAAATAATTTTCTAAGGTTCAAATTTCAAAAAGAAAATCAAATGAACCCGTTCGTTGGGTACCCATGGATTCGAAGCGTTCTGGGGAAAATTTTCTTCTGGGTATCGAAGATTATCGGTGAGGAGTTGATTTTAAAGTCTTCCATGCTTCGCTTCGGCCTTCAGGGTGAGGATTTCAAATGGGCACCAGGTTGATGGTTTTCCTAAGGGAAACTTGAAAATTTTCTAAGGCAAAATGAAGAAAATGTGTTTTCAAGGTGAAATTCTCCGGACGATGAATTTGAAAGAAACTGCCTAGGTGAATTTGCTCGAATTCTTCGTGATGATAATCTTCTTGAGCCAGAGATGGATAAAATCAAAGTTGTCGGAGCTCCAACAGGTGAAATGAATTTCTTGAAGATGCAGCTTAAAGTTAATATTGTCAACAATGATACGTCCTTGAGGATGATGAAATTTGGCTAAGGCATGAGGAATCACGAAGGAGGTGGAAGTTGGCTAACGGAGGCGATGAACGCTTGAAGGTTGGAGCGTGAAGATCAGGTAAGTAAGGTGACTTTATATTATGAAGTGTTCTAATACTCTTCTCGCTTGTTTTGCAGGAGGAATGTTGAGGCCAGAGCCTGACGACTTGAAGTAGTGAAGCGCGATGACATTACAACCTTCGGAAGAAGATAAAGTTATGAGTTTCAATCTCGAAGGGTGAAAGTTGCAAGAAATTGGCTAAGTGTTAGCTCAAGTGGAAGAAGTCAAAGAACAACGCCAAGAAAGAAGATCAAGAATAGTGTGAACACATCTATAAACGAAATCTTCTAGAAGGAATAATGGACATTATGGCTCATTTATTACCCCTCCTTTGTGGCGGTTTTTAGGGCAAATCTGGGTTAGGGATGAGGTGGCACAATTTTAGCCACTCTATTGATTGTAACCCTAGCCGTCTTTTGGGACTTGGCTAGCTATATAAAGGGGGAGTCCCCCTCATTTGTAATTCATTAGAAATTAGATTTAGAGGTAAAAGCAGAGCTTAGAGAAGGAGTAGAGAGCAATTAGATAGTTGATAGTATAGTTTAGATTGAAAAGGAAGGAAAGTCTTCCCCTTGGATACTTTGTAAGAAGTTGTCATGTATGCTTTCATAATAAAAGAATTTTCATTGATGGTGAATTCTTCTTTGTTGTGAATAGTTCTTGAGGCTTCTTCGTCCTTCCAATTCACGTAGCATCTTTGAAGTAGCTTAAAGTAAAGTAGTTTTCACTTTCATGCAAGTAGATGTTAGTTGTGGACTTGTGGTGTTAATTGAGGCAACTTCATTTCTATCCATACCACTAGCGGCTTGCTGACGGCAGGTCTGCCTTGCGTGGTCAACTGGAAAACTTTACAAACTTAACTTCGATTGTGATTCATGTGTTTGTATGCGTCGTTCTGATGGTGCTTACATGTTGAGTTATAATTTGAAAACCTCTTGTCACTCCCTCGAAGATTGCACCGACTTTGTGTAAGTTGTCCAACGTGAGGCAGAGCAGAGTCTGGTCGAAGTCTGTCGAGATTGATCCCACATTCCATCCTTAGATAAAAGATTAACTTCTTAGGCCCTACACCCCTTTTTAATTCAGTTCATTTCCGGTTAGGATTAGGAAACTTGTGCTCATTTGCCAAATCATTCGAATTACACGCAAAGCCCTTAGTCTACCGTCTGTTGTCAGCTATCGAACAATTGTGTAAGTCCCCTCGTGAGAACACAACAACTCACATCAAACCAACTGAGGGTATTCTAAGTATTCGGAACCTTGGAGTTGAAAGCATGATCTTACTCGCAATCTTAGCATGCTGAATACTTTGTTCAAGAGAGGATAGAGTATCCGTTGGGAAACTTTATTCTGTGTTGGTGCGGTCTCAAAAACCACGTCAACACACTCCCTCTTAGCTAGGGGGGTATTCTCAAATGTTTGGTCATGGATTCTCTCAACATGACGTCCACAATGGCTACACCCAATTGTGGAAAACACAACACAGTTTCAGAGATGTGATCTTGTATAAGGGCTTTCACCTCATATTTCTCAGTCTCAGAGAAATATACACTACAAGGGCTTTCACCTCATATTTCTCAGTCTCAGAGAAATATACACTACAAGGGCTTCACCTCATATTTCTCAATCTCAGAGAAATATACATTGCAAGGGCTTTCACCTCATATTTCTCCGTCTTAGAGAAATATACACTACAATAGATCTTAATGGTGTTGTGACTCCCTCTTAGTGAGGGCGTCATTTTCCACATCTTTTGTAGCCTCTGTTGGTTTGTCAGACTCCCTTTGAATGTCATTTCCACCTCAATGAAGTATCCTTTAGATCTCCTGAAGGTTTCCTCCTCTTCGAAGTAATTGGTCGTAATGACAATCTGTATAGGCTCTCCTGACGAATACCAATCACGTGAGCTGAATTTATGCCAGCATTCTTCGGCCATGCAAGAACCTTTCCTTCAGAGAAGGCAACCTTGTACCCTTTGTCCTCCAAGGCTGAAATGGAGACAAGGTTCCTTTTGATCCTAGGTACGAACAATACATCACTCAATTGAAGAGGGATACCCGAGTCTAGTTGGAAGGAAGCGGCCCCAACTCCCTTTACAACATAATTAACATCATCTCCAATTATAACCTATAAATTAGACTCTTTCTCTACTAAGTCTATAAGATGCTCTCTATAGCCTGTAATGTGACGTGAAGCACCATTATCTGCCAACCAAGTATCATTGTCAGATTGTACATTACTTGAAAGAGTGGAGATGAATAGGAATCCTTCTGAATCGACTTTAGAATGATTTGACTCCTTTTGAGATGTCTCTACGTCAATTTCTACAGTAGAAACATGCTGCGATAACTTTAATTTACAGTCCCCGGCATAGTGTCCATACTTGTCACATCTGTAACATTGAATATGAGAAAGATCCTTCTTTTTCGATTTTGGAACATAATCTGTTTTTCTGTCTCGATTTCTCTTGAAGGTGCCTCTTTTTCCTTCTCTTCCTTTGCCTCTTTCTCTAGTAGCATGTGCAGTAAGAACTTAATTTTCTTCATTATGGGAGTTTCGCCCATTTCCTCTTGTTGCCAATTTGGTTTTTTCTTGAATACAGTCAGCCCGAAGGTGATCAAACTTGGGCAACTTGGATATCCCATTGATGCTTTGAATAAAAGGCTCCCAAGATTGGGAAGACCATTTAGTGCCAACATAACAAGATTTCTGTCTGCAACTATATCCCCAATAGTGCTCAACTGATCTCTCAAATTAGAGATCTTCATAAAGAATGAAATGATTGAATATTCTTTATTCATTTTTATATGATGGAGTTGTTGTCTCAGAGCAAGGGCTCTGCTAGTATTGTTGATCTCATACAGTCCTTTTAGAGTATCAAACATTTCTTTAGCTGTCTTCATCTTGGAGATGATCGGTACTAGGTGATCCATCACAAAGTCTATCATGATCTTTCTAGCCTTCATCCCATTTTTCTTCCACTGGATTTTCTCTGTCTTCAGACGGCTTAGGCATGCCATTTTCGACGAATTCTAGAAAATATTCTCTTCTAAGGCAATGAGTACCCTAGGTTTCCAAGAGTTGAAGTTTGAAGCTCCATCAAGCCTATCTTCTACCTTGACACCGGTCACCATCTTCTTTTTTCGAGTAACTGCCCTAAAGAATTGTCTTCTACTCAAATTCTAAAGCAACCGTAATTATGTATAAAATATGGATGTTGGATCTGCCCTAGATCCCTTCAAGGTCTTCAACAAAATTTGCTCACTACACAAATATGCTTTGAATTTCTACTCACTTAACCTACACTCAGATCTGCAATTTGATAATCAATAAATACTTTCAAATTTGAACTTTATCTTCAATAGGACTGCTCAAAAGAAATCTGATTTCTGCCCTTAAATCTGCTTCTTAAGTCTGCAATAATACACCTTCAAAGTCTGCTTATATTCTTCACGATTTCAGCTTCAAAAAGGTTTGAAACATATTGCACACAAGTTTGCTCCAAAACTGCTTTAATGATTGCTCCAAAAACACTACGAAATTTGCTCCAAACTCGCCTTATAGATCAGCACCAAGACTGCAATTAGATCTGCTCTAAAATAGGTGAGAGAACTGCACCAAAACCACAACAAATTCTGCTCCAAATTAGACTGGAGGTCTGCTCCTTGTCACCTTATATATTTTCTCTAATATGCCACACGTCTTTCTATCTACTGCTCTTTTTCTGCTGAGAATCTGCTCTTGATGTAGGAATAATGTTCAATGAATTGCTTAGTCAAATCTGATCGGATATCCCTGAACTTGGCTCTGATACCATGTTAATTTTTAGATAAGATATGCCAAGCAGAAAGAAACATAACACAGAACAAAAGACACAACAAATTATCCTGGGAAAACCCTTCTACTCAAGGAGAAAAAAACCCAGTAGGAATTTAATCAATTATAGATCAGATACAATAATGCAAGAGTTGCATTTGAGAGCCAATAAAAGGCAGAATACACCAGTATAAAACAGCACTGTAAGTAATGTGAATTTCTAGTAGAATAATAAACTCCTTTTGATTAGCAATCTCATTATTGGCGAACTTCTGCTTGTTAGGCAAATCTCTGCTTGTTTAGCAAACTTCTGCTTATTTGAATCTGTATGTGAATGTTGAATGAGGAGACTCTTTCTCCAACATATATACATGTCTAGGCATTGCTCTACTCTTGAGCCGACCCTAGGAATTCAATATTTTGCTTATAATAAGTAGGCTGACTAGCCTTATGAATTTATTCTTTTGGGAAATACCTCCCGCAGCTACTCAAAACACACTAACAAGGAGGCCATGCTAGGTACCTATGTACAAAAGATCTTTCACAAACAGAATAAAAGAGAAAATTCCATAGGAAAAAACCCCTCTCCGAAAGAGAGTGCATGAAAATAAACATGAACCAAGGACTACATCCATCACAAACATAGAATCAATAACCCCCCATAGGAGAGAAGGAGTGAGACTATAGATCCCCCCACAAAAAAGTAGCTCTTGTGCCAATGGTGAATGCACAAGATGAATGTTGAAGAGTGTCTAAAATCACAAACAACATTTTCTTCCCTTGGGAAGAAACAAATCTAATGGTGAATGCAAAAGAAAAGTCCATCTCCAAGAAGAGAGATGAGGGAAGAAGTCTCATGTTAGGTGACACTAATAAATGCTCAAATGTTCACATTTTAGAATCAAAGGATGCCACAATGTAATGGGGTGTAACCAATCCAAAAACTTGTGAAGACTCATGAAGAACAATCTCCAAAGACAAAGATGGTGAAATAACATTTGCGTTGTAATTGTTATCAAAGAGGAAATTAATATCGTCAAGTGTGTCTAAATCTGCGATGTGAAACTCACAAGACAAATTTGAATTCTTGTCAAGAATTCATCCCACAAAGCTGAATCTGAAAGACTAGAATGATCTTACTAAATTGGACTACTAGCAGCCATAATAAGACCGATTTTTGAAGAAGTAGGAGGTGGAGATTGAAGCTCAGAACAAGTCTCGAGAACACCAAGGTTCAAGTGACCAAACTTCTCAGAAATACAATTCACACTAGATGCATGAGTGTGAATATCAACCAAAGGAATTGCAACATCATCAGGGGCAAAATGTGAAAAGGTGTACAAGCAAGATGTATGATCAACCATCCCATCAGTAATGATCTCTCTAGGAGTGGAGCATCAGGTGAGCAACTAAGTCTAGTAGAGGGGCATGAAGTGAGCAGCGAAACTTGCAGTCAGTGTTGTATTGGCAATGATTTCATTAGTTGAGTGGCATTGGGGGGATGGCGGTTCCCATGTGTTGCTGAGGGAATAAGCTCCCCTTTAATTGGGAAAAACCACTCACTGAGGCCACTGGTGACTAACCCTTAAAAATCTGCAGCAAATACTTTTTTTGATTTTTGGTACCTTTGATTGCACAATGCCGATGTAGACCTGGCTCTAAGTGTACGATGATGATGGATGACAATGAATTTGTAGACTGGTGCGACTAAATATTTCACAGACCTAACACGATTGATGATGGATGGTGATCCATAGACTGTATAGTATGATTGTACATATTTTTTGTTGATTTTTTCCAAAACCCTAAGAAATGGTGAAATTTTTTCAGCTCCAAACCATAGTGTTTTGTATGAAAATATAGGTTTTTGGGCCTTTTGGACTCAATGGTAAGGTTCATTTTGCCCAAAAATGCATCAAACAAAAGTTTTTGGCTAAATCTCTCCCAAATTTGAGAAGGGGCTTGCAAATTTGAATCGCTTTGGTATCCTATAAGAGTCACATGCCAGGCTCAAGCAACTAGGGTCATTTGCAAAATTGGAATATGACCTTCCACAAGAGAGTAGCAAGAAATGAATGCTTGATTATGGATACAATAATGATACAATGATACAATGAATACACATGAGAAGCCTTGCTCATATAGGCAATGTGAAGGGATGGGACAACACAAGATTATGACATGAGACACAAAAATAAATAACCTAAAAATGCCCCAAGTAAACTAAGTCTAAATAGGACCTAGATGGGAATCAATTAGGTAATATACCCTATTTACACCAACAGTTTCTCTATTTTCGTTAGGAGTTTTTGTTTTTGTCATGGACTTGAACCAAAATTTTGTCTTGTGAGATACAACCTCAAAAATCTTTAATGTCCATTGATAAAAAGAAACAAGTTTTATTACTTGAGACAATTGTGGTTTGAATGTGGGGGCTGATATAGCATGAAAACATAAAAAATCGCCGAAATCATTTTTGTTGCAATGATAGGTGATTCATAAGGATTTATCCAGTCATTTCCCTAATAATCTTTTTCTCCTATTTTTTAATCAAGTTATTCCTCTAATAATCTTCATTTCTCTAATATTTATTATCACCTAAATATTTATTTCCCACATTTTTCTTAATCTTTAATATTACCATCTAATGGCCATACTCGACTTTATTCCCTAATTTTTAATATAGAGTTAATTTAATTAAATATTCTAATCTTTAGTATATAATTAATTAATTTAATCTATTAACTTTATACTGTTTAATTTATTTATAATTTCTATTCAATATATATAAAAATTCAGAGACATTTCATTTTTATACATGGCTCATATATATATGCTTTTGTATTGATGAACCTAAAATGAGCTCAACTCCATATTTTTTTTTAATCTCTGAAAGCAAAACTTGAACCAGTATCAAGATTTGTAACTTAACTACTATTAAAAAAATGGTCATGAAATAACCTTGGGGCATCATTAGAATGCCCATAGATCCCATTGGATTCCAGTTTCCTAAACCCACGCTTTAAGAGTTTTGGGACCAATGTATGCTTCAATGAATAAACAGTTCAAAACTTCAAAGCCTTGTACTTGAGAGTCTAGAGCTTTTGCCCATTTACTCCATATTGAGTTCGACTGAGAAGGGATTTCCATTTTCCAGTAACACCCATTTTCTTTTTTGGTGGGAACATAAAGCCTTATTTATGGTTCTTTGGACACATAGCAGATTTTTTTTGAGATTTGCCCTATTTTTGGTGGAAGGTTCATTGAAGATAACTATTCTATAATTTGGATGGGTTGGAGGAGCTGGAGCTGGTGAGGAGGCTATGGCCTCTTAATGATACAAGATTTTTGTGGCCTTAAGAATGCTCAAGAGTAGAACACATTCGGTTTGTACAGTTGATGAAAGGTTGTGGGAGTTTTTAGATGTTATAGAATGAGCATAAGAGCAGTATACTGGTGGACATTTCTATATTTGAGCACTCACAATTTTGACACTAATAATTCCCTTCATTATAATTGGTTGTGTTGCTAATTGTAATATGTGTTGGGAAATTAGGTGTCTCAACCTTGCAAATTTCCTATGGTTCATTTATTTATTAATTTAACATTTTTCCATAATTATTTAACATTATTTATAATGCATATTATTAAATACTTGTGCTCCACTAAAAAGGGGTGTGAGATTTTGAGTTAACACTTTTGCCACTTGTTGGTGCTTTGAAAATTGGTTTATTAGTTGTCAAAAGATGCCCTCTTAGTGGTATATTATGGAAATATTATTTTTAAAGATGTTATTGATAAGATAAGCAACATTTACAGGGCGCCGTACCCTTTACACAACGAGCCGCATGGGCCTTTAGGCAACAAGATTTTGCAAGGACCTAGAAACTTAAACAGAGCTAAGACACACCAATCAACAAAAATGGACAGAACTAGCAGTGAACCCGCAACAACCACAGTGGAACACAAACAACACTTGGTCAGCAGAAACTAGGAGAGATAGAGCATTCAGAACCAACAACAGTCCTGAGACAATCACAAACAAACAACCCAAACTTGGCACTATAACCAGGAGTAACTGAGCACTTAGGACAAAAACTAGTCCTATAGAGAACAAGAAACAATCCACACATTATAGGCCCAAAAGACTGCCTGGAACAACCAAGCCACACAACACCTGCAGCAGCAGGACTACAACAAGCTTTCCTCCAATTGCTTGAGAAGGTCGACCCACCAATAGACCTTATCTCCACCTCTATAAGAGACAGGAAGAACAAACAGAAGTTGAAGCACCAAAGCCACCATTCTAGGAACCCAAAAACTCTCCACCTCAATAAAAGAGTTTGAAGGAAGAGTAGAGCCAAAGACAACAACCCCTTGCAGCAACAACAGTCCCCATCAGCTAAGCCAAACTCCACCTCTATAGGAGTAGGCTCCACCTCCCCTAGTCCACAACCTCCACCTCAGACAGGAGCAAACTCCACCTCTAAAGGAGCCAGAATATGTGGACCCAAAAGGAGAACAAAACTTTCAACTAGAACCACAGCCTCCACCTTAATAGGAACAACATGAGGATCCAGGAAGAAAGTGAGAACAAAACCAGCATCATCAGTGCTCTTATGCCTCAATCCCACCAGGGTTGTGAGAGAGAACAAGACTTCCAGAGGGGCACAAAAGCCACCCCCCATCAAACACAACTTCAGCAAGAAACCAACATTTCCAAACCACCAGCGTAGGCCAGTCTGTATCACATGGGCAGCAGACCCCCAACACTCCAGAATAGAGATGGCCACACTAATCAACCTCCAGGCCCCCAAGGGGTCAGAGACAATTCTATCCCTACAACAAATACTACAACAAAACACCACCACAATCCCACCAACCACCAAGGGAAGAGACGAGAAACCGGGAGAGCACAAGCAGCAAACCAACACCCCAACAGCAGAACATAAGAGGCAATAGGCAACATCAGACCCCATCTGATCAGAGAAAGCAAAGGAAAGGATATAAGGAAACACGTCGGGCGAGGTAGAGACCAACAAAGGAACCAGCCGCGCCAGAACCAAGGTCCCAAACCAAAACCCAGCCACATGTCCCCAAGAAGTCCCAGGCAAGCCACTCTGTAAAAGATCACAACACCACCAAACCCACAACAAACCAGTCCTCCTGAAGCACAAACCCCACCACCACTGACCAGTGCTGGGCCTTCGAAACCACCAAGAAAAACCCAAACACCACAGACAAGCAGAGGAACAGAACACTCCTAAAGCAACAAAGTACCCCCAACTGAGCACAGTCACCAAAGGAAAGACAGCCAAGGGAATGCAGAACCAGACCCCAAATTTCTGCGAAGAGTTGAACTCCAAGCCACCACGAAGACCCCCACACAGAGAGGACCCAACACCGTGCAGCTCCAACAAACGCAGCAGATCACAAGCACAACCACAAGAGCTAAAAATAGGGGAGATTAATTTGGACGTGAGAATCATCTTGGATGGATTGTTTATGATGAATTATGGTAAGGTGGGAGTTACACACTATTCCTGGATATTCCATGTGTGAGGGGCGTGGGGATTTGTGTCTCACTTTTAGGAGCTATTTTTGGCATCTACTTTTGGACCATGGTATTAACACTTGGTTTATAATACCATTTGTGATATCTTGTTTGTATTTGCCTATATATTGAGGGTGTGGGATAGTAGTTTATTAAGGTTGAGCTTGCAGGTACACAAATGCTATTGGAATGCTGCTATAATTACTCTTCGAAGATTGTTGAGATCATACTCCTGTGAAGACTTGCAAGTGTTTTGTAATTCTTTATCAGATTCATGATACATTGTGCAAGTTTTGGAGTGGGGATTTTCCCTGTAAATCTTCATGTTATAGTTTCATGATTATTTTCGTTTTTTATCTGTTTCTTTGCTTACTTTAATAAGTTAAAACAGATTTGAAGTTCTTTGCATAATCTTTCCCTTAAGATTTGTGTAGGAAGTGTATTCCACACACCTTGCTTCCTTACAATATGTAAAAATAACATGCTACCTGAAATAAGAAATGTCCAGTGTTACTCAAACGACAATTTTCATTTTTAAGAGGCAGAGTAACATCTGCTCATGGTAATCACATGCATGCACCCTTGAATTATTCTGTTCATCCTATATCTTTAAGTAGAATATCCCCAAATGCATATGAGACTCGTCATTTACCCACTAAGAGTTTTAGAAGTTATAGTATGCATTATCAAATTCAACTTTTCGCGTTCCCAAACATTTCATCACAAAAGCTAATTGAAAGAAAGTGATGACTGGAAGATACCTTGGCTGAATTTCATTAACGCGAGTCAAGAAAAGTTTTATCCTAGCTGCGTACTTTTCTGTAACATTTTCTTAAGAGAGAGGTGTTTGTGGCTCTAAAAATTAATATTCCAATTTTTAGGTGGAATAGCATGTTCCCGTAATTTGTTATAGAAGTAGATATCTTTTTGTTTCCTCCTCAAAGCACAACTTCACCTCTGAGAAAATAAGTAAACTTTTACCGATTTGTTGGGACCTTTTATCTCAGAGCTCTCAAAATTTGTTAAAAAAGCACGATGCAACAGAGCACATAGATGGTAGCATAGCAATCTCTTATTCATGTTATCTTAGCAATGAAATAGATGCAGGAATTTTTGAAATTAAGACCTGCACTAAAGTGGTTATTAGTTCCGTAAGTTTTTTCCTTGATCTTTGATATCAAAAGATGTCATTTATTTTCTTGATTATGAAATCAAATTTTTTCTAGCTTTTCCTCTTTGTATTTCAAGGCACATTTTTACATATGTATTTCATGACCAAAGCACCTCTTCTTTCATAATAATGTTAGGTCTAGTTTATTTTTCGTAATTTTCATTTTATGATATGGAATATGCTAATTTCAAACCTTAAATGAGACGGAATTGCAGATGGGTAGCCAATCCAGATGAGACAGCATTTTATACAAGGATGTTGTTGCAAGATATGAGGCTTGCTCGCTTAACTCCATACATTGAGTGATATGCTATCAAAATAAAGTAGATTGCACGATTATGATGACACTATCATATCTTGTTATCAATTACTGGTAGAGGTTTGTACAAATTTCTATATGTAAAATCATGTTAATTTTTTTTGGTGTATATAGATTATTCTCACTTGGGACTATAATTATGTAAGGCAATTTCCATTTTTCTTAGTCATGTTTGTATTACTATTAACTGCTAGCAGGGCCTAAATTTGATGATCAATCCTGCCTGTGAAGCAAATTTTTTTGTGATGGTTTTCCATTCAAAGCTGCCATGAGAATATGATAGGTTCAATATATATAACAATTTTTGATTGTGTGCCCAAACATAAGATGGTCCTAATTTTTGATTGTATTTTATGATGAATACGAAATTATATTTTATGAGATACATGCATGACTACGACCATACAACCATCAAATTCTCTTAGTTATTGTCCTATGCTATAGATGCGTTGGACATGTTTGAATGCTTCCAAAGCCCGTTTAACATGATAATTTAAAATGAGGCTTAAACTATTTAGTGTGGTGTGGCTTTAGACTTGGGTGCACTTTTTATGTCCTCCAAGTTATAGTAGTAAATGTCACAATCAATTTATGAAGAGTTTGGGATTTATTTTTTTGGTTCTTTTAAAAGTAAAACATTAATCCTTTGTAATAGTTTGGCAATAACTTAGTTGGCAGTGAGTGATAGAATATATTGAATTTTAAAAAATAAATTGGTGTAAATAATTTTCTTATAAAACAAAACAAAATATATTTATATTATGATATTTTATTTCTAAAATATACATGTTCAAATATCATATTGATGTTATCTGACCTTTTTAGTTGTGGAACCTTATAAGAGCCAAAAAAAACAAAAAATTATGCTTTTTGCTGAAATTTCTTAGTTTTTCTTTGGGTAATAACATTATAATAGAAAACTATAAATGATTAGGAGACTAACCACAACAGATAGTGAGAACCGTATGACCAATTAGACATCTCAGCTCAACATTGCATCATTATTTTTTTCCCATAGCAATTTTTGTCATTGCTAATTGATCCTTAATCATTCTCCATTGTTGAAAAACTATTTATGCCATGCAAAAGACACAAAAGGCTTTCATTAAATGGTGCTTGAGGTAGATGTTCAATCGTTAATGTCATTCAACCATTGTATATTTTGATTGGGAATGTAAATGTGTATTATTGTCTCCAGTTGGTACATGGATTGACATTGAATTTGATTACATTTGTAAACAAAAAAACTATGATTATTTTCTTACCACGTCTATTGGGTATAAACAAATCTTCATAATATAAATGGAACTAAGTGATATAAATTGTAACAAGTGATGTTATGCCAAGTGGTTGGGTTTTGCACATTCAAAATGAACAAGATAGTAATTAGTTATACAATAACTAACCTTTGTAACTATCATATGCAAATATAACACATTGGTGTACATGTTACAAAATTAAACATATCTTTCGTTAAATAGGTTTGCATGATGGATATAAATCACTTTGACATTATTGGAAATGCAATTGTCCTATCAAATCATTTCTTCTTGTTTGAGCCCCACCAAACATCCACAATAACTAGAAAATCTATTTTAATATGTAGTCCCCTAAATTGATAAACTATTTTTGTTTCCATGTAGTTATTTATTTAAGATTGTATAAAACCCAACCCATGACCAACATGGCAACCATGTGCATATCCAAATCCTAGTAGCTTGAGAGGCCATATAAAAAATGGAAAGCTAGAAAGATGAGTTTCCTTAATGATTTTCTTATGGATGACCAAGTGGCTCTTCTAGTTGTGATGTCGGAAAGAATAATGGTGAGAATGTAACATTGGAAGATCAATAGGGGCAGATGCCATAGTAGTTAAATGAATGAGATGGTCATTACTTGTAAAATAGCCAATCTTTGTAGCTATCATTTACAATAGGTAACAAATTGCTATATATCTCCAGAAAATTGAGTATCCTAGTTTAATAGGTTTGTGCTATGAAATGAAACTCCCTATACATTACTTGAAAGGTCATTGTCATCCACCAAACATTTGTACATTTGTCCCCCAATCAACATCCACAATCATTTGAGAATCCATTTTAATGGGCATTCCCTTGAACTAAGAACCATCTTATGTCCATTCAATTATTTATTTAAGATTATTTGAAGCCTAACTTGTCAATAATATATAAGCAATATCTAAATTCTAGTACTTTGAGAGCCCATATTAAACATTGAGTGTTAGGAAGAGGAGCGTGCATATTTTTTTCATTCATGGATAGCCAAGAAACTCTTGTTGTGATGGTAGAGGGGACAAGGATAAAGCGTGATAGAGTGGAAGACCAAATAATGGTGAAGGCTATGGTAGAAGAAGAGGAGGCCTACAAATAGAGGGAAAGGAGGGAAAGACCATGTCTCATGTCATATTCATGACTCAACTGACTCATCTTCACTGTTTGCAGTTCTTATTGTATTGTAGCGGTTATGTATAAATCATAACACACTTTTAGCCTAAACTATTATTTGGATTTTGTTAACTTATCATTCTTGCCACCTGCTAAATGTTCAAATTCTTCTAGGAAAGGTATCTAAATATGATTAAGCCTTTGGATGCTCCTCAAGTCAAAACTAAGTATTTTGGTTGTGGTGGTCTAAGGAAAAGTGTTTAGAGAGCAACAAGAAGTGGAATAAGAAATAGAGGCGAAGGTCTATAAATAATGGAGGAATATATCAAATGACTTTACTTTTTTTTGATTTCTTGCATCTTTTAATTTTTGGTCTCAATTGTTAAACTAGTTGTAAAGGAGGGGATTTGCTACCCTCAAGACGATGGGGTCCTAAGGAGCAAACAACCCTCAATTACCTCAAAGATCAAAGCTCAGATGATGAGATAAATTATAAAGAATGTTTGTACAATCTAATCAAATTAACACTAAGCTATAAATGATAAGAATATCAAAATCACTTAATTACAAGAGCAAATGAAAGAATTAAATTCTTTGATATGTAGAAATATAAAGCACAAAAACCAAAGACTATACCCTTAAGAAGATTAGCTCTCAGCCATAGACATTAGTGCGTCACACAAATGTCTGTGTATCATGCTGTCATCTTTGATACAACAAGCAATAAAAGCCCATAATCTAAAATGCCTAGCTTGCTAAATTTGTTCATTTGCACACAAATAGAATGAGAAAAATGTTGGGGGTTGTTTAGGGGCTTGCTTTAGTTAAACCCCTATTTTGATGTTTCCACCTCCACGAACAACTAGATAGGATAGAGATAGATAAAAATACATAAAGCAAAGATGCGTGATAGAAACAAACCCCGAAAGGAGGAAAACCCCTAACACGAATATAATCAAATAGACAAAGACGAGATCATATAGACAAGATCATGTGAAATAGAATAACAATAGCGTGTTATCAACAACCTGTGGCTCCCCTCTTGGATTGATAGACATGGTGGATTTGCATGCAAGAGGAATCTTGATTGTTGTTTGAGAGAAATCTAGCAGAGCTTCATCTTGAGAATGAGAAAGCAAGAGAGACAAAAGATGTTCAAGAGACACTTCTATATGAAAATGAGAGTGAAAATGGAGTTTTGTGAGGTTCCATGTGTAGGGGGAATCGTTACACATGCATCCTCACCACTAAGACACGTGCCAAGGGAAAGGAATACATAATATTCGTGTTTGAATTTCAGAAAATACGGGGACGCTAGTGCGTTGTAGAGATGTCTATACATCATGCTAGTGTTCAACCAAATCTTTGCAAGAATTAAATACTCAAGATGCTAGTGCTTCATCGTTGTCACCTATGAAGTCATAACTGTAAGATTCCAACTTATAGGCTTTTTCCATAAATGAGGTGGGCCTAAATGTGTAAGTGTGAAATTGCCACAGGGTGCAATTTACAACACTACATTTTGCCCCCACTCTAGTGAGCTAGTTTTTGGGAAAAATCAACTACAATAAAGCAACTAAGAAGACATAAATGTTAATTTTAAATTTTGACGATTTTGTAAAAAAGGTATTGTAGAGGCCACAAAGGTCGAGTAGGTGGATATTGACGATACCCCCATTGTTTGAGCTTGGCAAAAAACTACATTTGACATGAAATTTGATTATGCAAAACTCAAAAAATGGGTCAGTTTCAATAACAGAAGAAACTACCAAGGTGAGAAGAATGCTTAAGAAAATTTTCTATGAATCAAAAGAAAAATTTGATGAAGAGGTAGTATATGCCCCCTCCTATTTTTTCCCCTCGTACGAAGGGTGAAAGCAAGGAGGGAAAGAGAAATTTTTCCACGAAAAATGGGCAAAAATTTGCCTATATACGTTCGGTGTGGGCCTAAGGAAGGCCCTTTTCACTATTCACTACAAGGATTTTGTTGACTTCTTGAGATATTTTAGCAAAATGCCTTGTAGATGAGATTTATGCTTACCTAGGATTGAACAGTTGCGAGCCACCATGGAGAGAGGCGAGCCACTTGATGAGGTATGCAAAATTTTTTCCCTTGTCATTTTTGAGCATTTTTAGCTTAGAAAAATCGCAAGTAGCATAGGCATCCAACCAATGTGCCAAAGTCTGACTGTCGCACTGGTGTCCAGTTGACACGTTGGAGTTCGGTTTCTGCTCCACGCGCTGTCATTGGACAATAAGATCTTGGATGCCAATGTGCTGTGCAGATGTCTACACGATGCACTGTTGTCTCAGAGATAAACTTAGAAAAATTTAGGTTAAATAGAATAGAAGATGTAGAATAGAAGTGGATTTCCTTGAAATAGTGCTTATGTTTTTGCAGGACTTGCCCAAGTTTAGTGAGCATGGTGATGAAGTTGTTTTATTGCTATTAAGGAGTCACAACACATAGATCTCGACCGATGAGTATTCCTTACTATAGCGGGTCGAGTTATGGTGGGTGTACACCATGCTCGAGATCAGATTCCACATGCCGATGTTGATCTGCACTCATGGAAAGGTGGGATGCTAAAACCTCCTCATTCCATCTCTCGATAAGGGAGATCACATTCACCCTTGTGGACATCTATCAAATCCTTCGACTTCCCATCCGAGGAGAAAGGGTAGTGTACGAGGAGGGGCGCACGACCTAGGATGCACATGCAACGCAACAATTTTGCATCAACCGGGTGATTTCAGAGGGCACCATCAAGCACATTTACGTGCGGTGGTTGGAGCAGGGGCCTGTTGCAGTGCCCTTGGTATGCCGTGTCATGATTGTGATGATGGTATTGCGCGTGGCCATCAATGGGCGAGGCTCTCACCTTCACAGGGGCTTCGTCCATTGCATCAAAGCCATGGAGGAGCGACAGACAAAATACACCTAGAGTCAGAGCATGCTCGCGCATCTCTACCACGACCTTGGGCGTTGTGTCCATTATGAGTACCATAACATTACAACTTGCACGCTCCTATAGGTGTGTGCATTTGAGCACTTCACTTGCACATGACTAGCTAGATATCCTTGGGCTATGGGGTAGGGAGATCCTTGAGTGCATGCCTACCCATTAGCGTGTGACTAGAGGTTCAAAGATTTACTTTTTTGACATCAAATTTTTGATCGGTTGAGGAGTGGCGACGCTTGATGGTGGTCATATAGGTACATGCAGACCTGGCCCTCAGACATAAGGCAGTTGTGGCAGATGTAGCAGGACAGACTCTTGGCCGGGTAATTAGATCACATCATTGGACTATATTATGGCATCGAGTTGTGCGATAGTTTGGCTAGGTGCAGGCCATTCTTCCTGTTTCACCCATGTACATATGATCTCATCGAAGCACAACCAGAGTAGGGGATTGTCCTTGTTCCAACATCGTCGACGTTGCACTTAGTGGCAATGATGATGACCTCCCAGAGGCCCTCATGACTGATGATGTCGACATATCAGTTGGCTTCACCAACTGGCAGTTGACAGTTGGTCCCACCTCGATTTTCCTAGTGGATGCCCCTGATGGTGATGTTGGTGCATAAGGGTTCAAGGGCAAGGTAGTGGGGAGTAGTGATGAGGAGGGCGCGATGGAGGCGACTTGAGTGGAGGAGAGGTCAAGGCAACAATGACAAGTATCCTCATCGGTACATGCACCTGTAGTCTTCGTCGCACCATTAGGTGTCTGTCTGGTTGTACCTCCTTCAACGACTGCTACAAGGCCCAACATCACATCCATCAATAGTGTTGTACCCCAAATCCACACTGGTAGACTAGGGACCCAGGTACTAATTTTATTTGAGAAAGAGATATGATGTAGATGTTTGATTTTAGTTATTAATGTGTTCATATGTAGATATATATTTTTATGATGTGGTATTGATATAAACCACTTTTTCTGTGATTGTAGTGTTTACACAAGAGTGACTCAACTTCTTTGGTCAATGCATAGCAAAGGCGGTCCTAGTCGTCCAGATCTGGGGCTAGATCCTAGATGCCTACAGGACATAGACAACAAGGCATCATGCCCGATTATTCGAGCCTGCAGTGCATCTGAGGATGACCTATGAGGAGAGCCAGGTGGAGCTAGTCTAGCATTTTGCAGAGCTATCAGTGATGAATGGGCAGTGGGATCAGTGGGGCGTAGAGCTTCGCTTTATTCTCATTGAGAGAGTCTAGGCCATGACGAGAGTTGAGAGTGTCGAGTAGGCACATGATGCTCTTTAGAGCCACGTTAGTGACCTTAGGAGGCAGTTAGAGGTTGCAAGGACGGTCTCAACTGATCTCTAGCATCCCTAGTTATAGTAGTTTAGGGACAAGCTGGAAACGACTAGATAGAGGGAGGATACACTAACAAAATGTGTTGCTTCCTTGAGGGAGCTACTCGGTGAGCTGCAAGGAGAGTTGTAGGGACTTCAAACACAAAGCATGTGTGTTTCATGGTCACACTGACCTGACTTGCACACATCCATCCTATAGCCACCCTTGCCACCACCAGCGCTAGAGGGTTCCGAGAGCCATGCTCCTTGTGGATAGACACATTTTTGTAATTGTATAACATTTTTGATGTATAGATTCATATACACATATATAGGCACCACATTTTTTTACAATGGTGTGATAGATGTACATAACATTGATATATATATATATATATATATATGAGATTTTGGATTGGCATTATGTTCTTCATGTGTATGCTTTCTTTTCATGTATGGTTATGCTATGGATGCATGCTTAGATTAGATGCTATCATGATCTAACCAAACACATATTGGATGTATGATTAATTAAATGCAATGATGATATAATTGTTGCTTAATGGTGTAGATAGAATGTATGATGTAGAATGCGTGGATAAAAGAATTAATCAAACACAATGTATACGTACATATCATAGAAATAAAACATACGTATACATAATTTCTAACTAAAGAAATTAAATACATATTCATGTTTACATCATAACACAAATAAAAAAGATAATTTGTTAATGAAGGAATGCCATAGCATAATAGACTATGATCTCTGAAGAGGGGACATGCATCATGCACATGCCACATGGACCTTATGCATAGTATCTGTAAAGGTGCATTGCATTGACCGGTTCTTTCAGAGGAGTACCATCCATAGAAGACAATCCATAGGCACCAAAACCATATACAAAGGTGATTATGTAAGGACCTAATCAATTAGGGCTAAATTTACCCTTTTGATTAGGTGGCACATTTACATTTCTCTGATTCTCATAGAGAATGAGATCACCCACTTTAAAAGCATGAGAAAAAACACCTTGATTGTAATGCTTATAAATAGACTTTTGATAATCCTGAAGATGATCGAGGGCCTATAATTTGTGCTTATTGAGAAACTCAAGATGATTTAGATGTTCAACATGGTTGTTGGAAATATGTGCCTCAAACATCACAGGCTGAAACCTCTACTGGAGCAAAGTCGGTATGACATCTATGATGTCTGGCCGACTAGCAGATT
>VDFB02270651.1:429513744-429666441 GCA_007258455.2 Sequoia sempervirens
ATTAGAATTTGTATTAAGGTCATTAAATGCTTGCTTTCTATTTACCAACACTTGCTAAAGGCTATTAAGTTAGTCTCTTAAGGAGATTTATTAAGGAGAAAATTAATTCTCACAATATAACAATTTCTCTATGAAGACAATTGATCACAATGAACTAGATCAAAGTAGTTTGCACTTGCCTAGATCAAAATTGCACCTTAGAGATTAGATATCTGCTATGTAGGATTGATCTTGAGCCACATGATTAACCTCATAAAGATTTATAGATCTAGTCAATGCCTTAAAGACATTAATTTTCTACACTAAAACAATTTTTTCCTACAAATCATCAACATTTATAATCCATCTTTAGTTCATAAACTAAGTATACTTTTCATTTACATATAATTTCCTAAAATAACATTTATTGGAAATCCATCATCATTTGTAGATTTGATCCTTCATAGACTTTAAAAGTGTCCCTTCTACCACCTACTCTTTTTTTAATAGTATATTAGTCTTTTAATATATAAATAATAATAAAACCATTATTCATTTAAAAAACATTTATTGTTATAATACTTACCAAGTTTTATTTATTAAAGTACTTGTAGACATCTAAAACTATCCTTAGTATATCACATACCTTGATTTTGTTTACTAACATCATTTAGATCTCATATTCACCTAATTCCTCTATTTAATTAAATAATGCTCAATTATTTAGTTAAATTCACTTAATTCTCCTATTAGTTGAATAATTAAGGTTATTTGATTAATTCATCATTTTCTCTCCCTTTTGATTAAATAATTCCAAATTATTTAATTGTAACGTTAATTTCCCTATTGATTAAATAATTCCTAATCATTTAATCAAAATTTTTAATTCTTCCAACTTGCTCAATTAAATGATTTTTCATAATTGTTTAATTAACTGATTTTCCTCCAATCCCCCAACTTGCACAAATAATATTCCCAAAGGAATATTTCCTTTTCAAATTCAAATTCTTCCCTCCATCTTGAAATATTTTTAACTTAATTCCATGAATTAAGGGATATTGTTGAGTCTGTCATGGATTATGAACCATTGATCTAATCCTTGATCCACACCTCATGGATTATTAGCCACTTGATTAATCCTTAATCCAAACTAACCTCCTTAATCTTCTCTCATCCACTCATTATCATTTTCAATCTTCACCATTGATCATAATTCCTAAAATCTATAAATACCAAGCCTTTCAACATGAATTTCATTCACAATCTCCATAGTACCCTTACTCTCTTGAATTGTTGAGTCATTCATGGGAAATTCGAGAGCATATTTGTGAATCAATCACCTTCAAATCAAGCTTTTACACAATGGATTAGGCAAATTTGAGCACTCCACATCACTACACCATATGTTTGCTTCAAATCCACAATGGGATTGAGAAGTTTACACATTAATTAGATTCAATTGTCTTAAATTCTATCTTTAATACTTTTGATTGAGTCTTTTAGTATTGTTAATTGAATTTCATTGAGTATAGCTTCTGATTTGATAATTTATCTTGTTAATTGCTTTAATTAAATTCTTATTTGATTAATTGAGCTAATAATACAATATTTTGACATGCTCGGTGGGACCCACACCCTCGTCTAATCAAATTTTTATGAAGTTTGTCAGCTCTATAGGTTCTAGAGATAGTGCATCACTTTTGTTTTGACAGTGCTGCACCTTTGTTAAAGGGTGACACCTTTGCAGGATCAAAGATTAGCGCTTATGTTAGAAGGTTGACACCTTTGTCAAATCCTCATGCTTCTGTCTGAAGGTCGACACCTTTATTCTTTGATAGTGTTGTGCCTTTGTTACAAAGCCCAACACCTTTGTTAGGTAGCCTCGCTTTTGTTTGGTTAGGTTTTTCAAATTGATTTGAGATTATGATTTAAACGAACTCTAACATTGTTTTGTTTTTCCTAATTTTCTTTTATAAAACTAATTGTTGCAACATGCAACATTTGAGGAAAAATCTACTAACAATTATTTTGTAGGTTTTCAATTAATCTAGTATTCACATTTCAATTGGTGCAAAAAACTTAATTCACACTTACATTTGGTGCATCTAAAATGAATCCAACAACTATCACACTTTCAATTGGTGCTTAAAATTCATTTTCACACTTCAATTTAGTGTTTAAAAATTTACATACAAATTTTATTTTCCCTTGGTGCAATAAAATGAATCCCATCATATTTTCAATTGGTGCTTAAAATTAAATAACACAACTTGCACATTTCAATTTGGGATTAAGAATTTACCACAACTTGCACTTTTCAATTTTTGTGTTTAAAATTGAACCAAACATTTGAATTCTTGGTGCACTTAAAATGAATTGTTTGGCGTGTTTGGTAGGTTAATGCGTACGTATGCTCTTTCCTTGCGCCTTAATGCGATCTTGGAAATTAGAAATACCACTAACTTGCATATTTTTGTACACCTTGAGGTCTAGTGTTGTGTATGCTCTCCTCTCATGACTCCCAAGAATGATCTCGAGGACAAAAAGCAACACTAGTTCTGTTTATTTCTAAGTAGGAGACTTGCTTGGGGGCCTCATCACCCCAAGTTCTGATCTCAATTGTGTGTTCAAGAATGGTAAAGTTATACCCAAGGAGTAGCTAGCATCCTTCAAGCCAAGCCTAGTGACCCTCGATTTGCCGAGACACATATAGGTGATGAGTAGAGAAGTGACCCCTCTCGACTTGGGCATATCAGATGAGCTATCTATTCATTGATTCCCCCACTATGAACTTGTAAAATTTAGAATCCTAAGAGCCATTTGTAGACTATTAGCTTAAAGTGGTGCAACATATAGGGATCAATGCGTGAAGTTACTTGCTATGTACCAACCTTTGTTGAGGTGACAATAATCCCTTGTTAGGAACTTTTCCTTTCAAGGTAAGAGGTGCCAAGGTGGTATATGACCTTGGCATACTCTAGCCATCCACTCATTGGAAGGTATTTTACTATGCAGATCTATGATAAGTTGATAAACTTGATCTACCACTACAATTAGGATGCGTTCTATGGTGTGTCTTTATCGTGATAATGTGATCTTGTGGAAGAAGAACACATGAAAATCATCCAACACCAATTGAGTTAGTCATACATACTATTTGCTATTTTTTATCATTTTCCAAAACAATCAAACACAAAATAGACATCAAAATTTCAAAATGCTGACAAACTTGGAAAATTTCAACTTTTGAACAAATTATAGCACCTTTGTTTTGACAATGTAGTGCCTTTGTATGCAAACCGATGCTTTTGTTTTTGTCAAAACAACACCTTTGTTTGCATCTCAGTGCCTCTATACATCGTAACACCTTTGTTCTAGAGTAAACTTTGGAAACTGCATCTTAATGCTTTTGTTTCCAATAGTGTGACACTTCTGTGGAATCAAGGTGCATTTGCATACATCTCCACACCTTTGTAGTAAACAGTGCAACACCTTTGTTCTGATAGTGCAACGCCTTTGTCTGTTAGAAAAATACAAAGAAGCTAACAAATTTCTAGATTCAGATTTTTGACTAGTAGACTTTAACAGACCTGAGTTTCATGAAAAACAAACCTGTGATTTTCTTGATCATTCAAAACAACAATAAAATTGTATCTTCTAGCTTCATATTGGAATTGTCAAAACACCATTAGTCATCATTTGGATCAACTTATCAAAAACAACAAACCATCAACTCAATCCATTCAAAACAGTAACCTTAGATTAGACATTGATCATTTTTGACTTAGATCTTCATCTCATTTCTTAGTTTGACATCTTGCTCGGAAAACAATCTCTTTTACAAGTATTTGGTCAAATTAGTGTCAAATCATGGCGAGCTAGCCTACTTTAGAGTCATTAGTCTACTCTTGAAGTTTGTAATCTCATTATCATCATCCTCAAAATAATCATTAACAATAGATCTAGTCCAAACTTTGTCTAAATTGAAGGTTCCACATCATCTATCCAACCAAACTTCATTCAAAACATTTGTCCAAAACTGATTAAAATGTCTATAATACTTAATTGGTCTAATTGAGATCTATAAAATTACTTACCCAAAACCCTTCGAACATATAACTACTTTAAACATAGATTTATATACTTAATTAATCTAGGTGAAATCTACAAAAATATTTACCCTTCTAAAATATAACAACTTTAAACATAGATTTCAAAATTTAACTCTTTTAACATTTTTAAAAATCATCATATGAAAACCAATACAGATATACCTATTACCAATCGACATCGTACGCATTGTACAATCTAATAGAAGAGATTCCAAGAAGTTTAGGGGTAGCGGTTTCCCCCACTTATGAAAACTGAACTAGTGGGGATGGCCTGTCATAGTTAAATACGTAAAGAAGATATTGGTTATCATCATTATTTATCTTATCGTATCTTTATTGAAGTTATATATAGGCATATACCACAGTTCCTGATGTATGCTAGGGCTGTACCACGACAAGCTTAGATAATCGGAGAAGCTATAATCTGATAATCTGGTAATCTCCATCTGACTCTCTCTCTCTGTGTTTTCACTCTTATTCTTTCTTTTGGGTTGTTTAATTTTCTTTCGGAGGCGTTTGGTTAAGCGAGTATTTGTTTTTTGCTTTGCTTTTTGATCGGTGTTTTAGGATTGGGAAATGGAAGACAATGATAGAGGGGAGAGAGCTGAGGTTTATATTTGTTCAGGCAATGGAGGCCCAAAGGGTTTAAAAAGAGCCAAAACCAGAGATGAAAATGATTTTGATGATGATGAAAGGGGGTTTATCAGAAGGGAATTTGAGCACCATGAAAAGGGTGTGGCCAGAATCAACAATGGCAGCTTTGGGTGCTGCCCTTCGTCAGTCTTGTCCGCACAGGCGAAGTGGGCGCGTGTCTTCATGCAACAGCCTGATAGTTTCTTCTTTAACTCTCTTCAAAAGGGTATTTTGGAATCGAGGCAGATAGTATCTCGTTTAATAAATGCTGCTCATGTTGAAGAAGTATCTCTGGTAGATAATGTTACGACGGCAGTAGCTATTGTACTGCAACAGGTCAGGGATAACTTTGAGGATGTTAACTTTGATTTTTTGATAAAAATATGCTACTTGTGTTCATTGAAAAAGCATGGGAATTAATATTGATAAAAAGTGCACTTTTGGGTAGAAAATGAGGACATAGTTGAAGATTGGGTTATTGATTTTGATGGCAGCGGTTTTACTTGGTTTGATTAATACTTTTAGTTTCTGGTAGGAAATTGGTTAAGATTAGCCCATTAATATTTGTTTGTAAATTGAGCGATTTAATTGTCATTTTGTTGAAAGAACAGAAATTTTATTGAGATTCAGGAAATCTATAGAGATTAGCTCATAAAAATTTGGTTGCAGCAGTTTGCATCATTGAGTCTGCTGATCCAAGCTGGCAGCAGCGAGTTTTAACTACTTGATTTGGCAGACTCGGGAAAAAAGGATTAACAAGATGGTCATTTCATTCATGCTACTTAGTAACATTCTGCGACGGTCTGTAACATTGAATGGTGAAAGCTAATGAGAGCATTATGCATTTCGCTTTTAATTCCAGGGAACCTGTGCCGCCTGGAAAAAAAATGTTTTTCATGTTTGTGATATAATATGGGGAAAGGAGGACTACAACATGATCCTCTTATTGAGGAAGCCATATCCAGTGATCCGCACGGTTGCACAGAACATAAAGAAGAATTTTTCCTTCTCAGTATGGATTATCATTATATGCCATTGCTATTTTCACATAAAAATTTGCTTCTGGATTCCAACTCTGTAATGGCAAATCAAATTTTATATTGTCAAATGAACATAGTCTTTTTTTCAACAGTCAATTGTACTTGGAAGCTAAGAAATGAAAAACAACATGCAAACATCGTTAAACAACATGCAAACATCGTTGATATTCTATGATGCTCCACAGCTCATTGATATGGCTTCTAGCCTATATAATATATATGTGCCTTCACTTAAGTAATGTGGACAATTTATGTAGGAAATTTATGAGGTAGAGTATTTCTCTTGTCGATTAACAGATTATGTTCATTATAGTGGTAGTCCAGGTTTACATGGGTTTAGTGATTACTTACAATGCTTGTCTGGCATGTGTTTATATATATTAATTAGGCTCTGTCCTACTTAAATTTAATTTCTCAGATTTCCGAATGTTATTTCAGATTGAGAACTGTTTAATCTCTACAAAGAACTTGAAATTATATTTCAAAAATTATACATCAAGAGTTTCCCCTTAAAAATAAATTAAGCTACTGATGTTGTTGATTTTATAAATTAAAGGCTTTTTAAAAAATTTGTGGAGTCATGCCAAGTTTTTTTTGTTTAGTCTGAGCCTGAGAATTAAATGTGTTAAGTGAGTCTAAACTGAGTCCAAGTCTCAATATAATGGTTTGCATAGTTTGCCAACCTCAATGTTATATTCATTGAAAGCATATGATTTACTACTAGTGCTTATGGTTGGTAGGAAATTGATTAGTACTAGCCCATCAAATTTTGGTAGGAAAAGAGTGCATACATGAACTATCAGAATGCCATTTTTGTTGGAAGCATAGAATTTACCATGGATGATGTTAAATCTGTTACAGAACTAGGAAATTGCTAAGATTTTCCCATAATTTTTTGGTCACAAGAGTTTATGCAATTAGCCAAATATGATTTCACATTCATTCAAATCGTAGATTACACTCTTGATGTTGTAAATAAATTGGTGGTTGCAACAGGTTGCCTGGGCATTTGTGGAAGGCAAATTTAAGAGAGAGGAGGATGCAGTGTTGATGCTACACTATGCTTATGGGGCTGTAAAGAGGGCTATTGAAGCATATGCAGTCCGTGCAGGGGCCCATGTAATTGAAGTTCATTTGCCGTTCCCTGTGTCATCTAGAGAAGAAATTATTGACACTTTTCGAGATGTTTTGAAGCAGAGTAAGGCTCAGTCTAAGCGGATCAGAGTAGCAGTCCTTGATCATGTAACCTCTATGCCTTCTTTAGTGCTTCCTGTGAAAGAGCTCATTAAAATTTGTAGAGATGAGGGTGTGGATCAGGTTTTTGTTGATGGTGCCCATGCTATCGGAAGTTTAGATATCGATATGCAAGATATTGGTGCAGATTTTTATGCTAGCAATCTTCACAAATGGTTCTTTTGCCCTCCTCCTGTAGCATTTTTGTATTGTCGTCAGCAGCTTCTTCCTCATCTTCATCACCCAGTTGTTTCTAGTGAATATGGGAGTGGCTTGGCTATAGAGTCTGCCTGGGTGGGGAACAGGGATTATAGTGCACAGCTCTCTGTGCCTGCTGCTTTGGAGTTCATTGAACAATTTGAAGATGGTATTGAAGGCATCAGAAGAAAGAACCATGACCGTGTTATCCGCATGGCAGAGATGCTAGCCAAGGCCTGGAATACCCATTTGGGTGCTCCTCCATCACTATGCTCATCGATGGCAATGATAGGTTTGCCAGATGCTTTAAAGGTTGGGTCAGAAAAAGATGCTATGGATTTGAGGACCCTCTTGAGAAAGAAGTTTGGGGTGGAGGTTCCAATATATTACAGATCACCAACGGTGGTGACACATCTTGACTCAACTGAGAGGTGTAAACCAGCATTTTCAGCATATGCAAGAATTTCTCATCAAATTTACAATACTAATGATGATTATCTAAAATTTCGTGATGCTATTAATCAGCTTGTGTTGGAGGCTTCTCATTAGCAATGGTCTGTGAATTATCTATTAAGAAGATCAGATTGTTGACCCTGTCCCTTCTGAAACCCCAATATCATGCTTCATTCTATTTTTTCCTTGCATTTCTAAACGTTTATTGTTTCCCCTCCTTTTCTTTTTGGGTGGTATTTAACAGACAGAAATGAGAAGAGGATCAATAGCTAAGATACCAACTTGAAGAGAAAGACTTTGTAGTGATGCATGAATATGAATGATCACTCTTATTGGGGCCAGGGCAGAGGGGATCACCGTGTAGGCTTGTAGCCTCAAATGTAGGTTCAACATTCAAAGCGGAATAGTGGCAGTGTAGAAAGCAGAATGCAAATGCATTTTTATGAGAAATTGTTGCAGACTATGTAATGCATTGAAAATTTGAACCCTGTTCTCCAAAAGGTATGTAATTTTCGATCTTGGATGGACTCATTTACTTTTGACTAGGATAACAAGGCCATTACTGTTTATATGCCTCACTTGGAGCTAATGCATACTTCTAGGGGACCAACAATTGACTCTTTTAGGTTTCATACAAAGATGTGGGTTACGGTTGTCATATTGAAACCAAAACTGGCCTTCACTTTATTGCGTTCAATTTTATTTTCTCTTTTTTCAGTCCTCTCTCTACTCACATGCATGTATGTTGTAAAAAAGGCAATACAGCTAAAAGAATGAATCTCTTTCTATCTTGCCACACACAAACAAAGATGTTTATAACTTTATTATAAAATGAGGATTATTGTAAACAAATGTATTTGATATGTTTCGAGGAAATTCTTTGCAGAGAAGCACAAGACAAGTCACACAAAATTTAGAAGTAGAAACAATTTCAAAATTGGGTCTCAGATCCCTAGATGTGGAAACATCGTATACTTCTCACCATCTATGGTTCTATTCTTATTCATATCTGACGTGATGAATCTGATTAGGTACTAGCAATCTATTTTTATTGTTATATTATTTAACGCACAAGACTTTGAAACTGAATGTTCTGATGATTGGGTTATTTTTTAATTAGCTTATGGGGTTCTTTTTTACCTTAATACATTTCTATTGTATCTGGATATATATTGTTAGATTGAAGATGTTTGTGCTGGATTGGACACCAAGTGGTTCCATTGTAACAGTTTTAGGTTTTTCCAGGTCTTTGACATAAGTCAGAATAGACTGCTACCATAAATTCTTACTTGAGGGTTCTATCCTCCGTTCTCACTCACGTATTAGAGGACAATACCCATGTTCTCAAAGGAGACATGAATGTGCCCCACAAATATTAACAGATGTATGCTAGCTTTTTCCTTCTGATTTTTAAGGATTCATTTTTTAGCCTCAACTCATTGATATATATGTTGGATGGACCTTAGTAATTGGTGTTTCATGATTAGGCATGAAGTTCCTGGTAAGGTTTGATGTCTTGTGTTAGTTATTTCATTGCTGATAAATGTATTTATATACAGCTTTTAGTTTGGAGGTTTTTTAATATTTTATTTCCTCAAGATTTGTATGGATAACTTTCTTCTCAACTCTGCTTGGTGTACATGGGTCTGCAGAAAACAAAACTAAGTGCATCAAATAGCAGTGTGTCTACAATCTGGTTGAAATTCAGAATTGATATCTATTTCTTGCTTATCCAACAACTTCAGTAACAAAGCCAAACATGATAACCATTTCACTGTTGTTACACCACTTGTTGGACTAGAATGATAGGTTCTTCAATATTTTAGATCTGAGTTTTAATAACTATTAGAATTTAGAAGCCATTGGATCTCTGAAAATCAAGATTTTAATCATGCGCTTTCAGCCATGTCCATATAATTCTATGATTTGATACAGCCAATAGGGCAGTAGAATCGGTTGGTTCTTCCTTGTTATGCCTCTGATATTCATCCTGCTAAGTGAAATAAGGTTAAGTTTTAACCACTTGTGGCATGCATGCTTAACTTTAATATTTTAATTTTATTAGCTCTAATTAATTCCTTACGCCAACCTAATTAGGATGAAGGGGTGTGCTCCTACCTCATTCTGTTTATAAATAAGAGAAAGGCTCTTCCAAGCCATCGTAAGTTGAAAGATTAATTTTATATTTTCATATTCTAATGTTTGGAACTTTGGAGGTCACCTCCTCAAAGTGGTTTGATATTGTATTATTTTTGCCGTTATTTCAAGAAATATCCTAACAAGTGGGTATCAAGTGGCTATTTGAGAGAAGAATTTTGTTTTTCTCATAACTAACAAACCATTTTGAATTTGACCTTGATAATTGCATTAGCGCTAGAAGGAAATGTTTTGAAGTGAAGAGAGAGGAATTTTTTGAAGTGAATACCGAGGGGGAGAGAGAGAGAGAGAGAGAGTGTTACATTAGTGCAGAGAGCGTCTTTATAATTACATTAGTGCTAGAAGAAATGTTTTGAAGTGAATTCTGTGTGAGAGAGAGAGAGAGTGAATTACATTAGTGTGGAGAGCGTCTTTATAATATCAATATTTGGCACACTCTAAGGCATATTAGATTGTAGGCTAGAAAAGTAACCTGCTATTCTTTAATACCAATATTTGGTACTCATCCATTCTCTCTCGAGTGCCTATATATATAGTACTACACTAAAATATAGAAACAACGTCCAGTTAAAAATGTTAAAATAGCAATGAGTCCATAAGATCAACGAAGTTCAAATTGCCTCACTACACTAGGCAAGAATTAATGATGTAAAGCTAATACAATCTATGTATCTTACATACTACTGCGAGGTCAAATGTTCAAAAACTTAACCTCTTAATACCATGATTATCCCATCCCGTCTCCTTAAGGATACAAGATTTAAATGCACGTGTGCAAGGTACTATAGACCATTCATGGATAATGGTCCCATTCTTGGCCTATTACGGCGTTTAAAATAGTCAATACCTTCCTATGTTAATTACTCTCCAAGGCTAAGAGTTATGTCATAAGTTTGCATGGAGATGGTTATGCGTTTAAGTATCAAATAGTATAATCAATAATATTCTTATATGAATATTGTTTTATCCATGCACATCTGTATGTTTGATTAACAATGCAGGATTATAACAGCAGTGTTTAACAATATAAAAGACCATACTTCAACAATAAAATCAGCCCTTCCAGTTATTCTGTTTCTCAATATGAACATATATATACTTGATGAACAGTAATATCATCATACAAGTTTTTAACAATATCTTCATATTGATGCACAACAATATCATCATATTGATATACAACAATATTATCACATTAATGTGCAGCAATGTCATCATATGGATATACAAATTGGACTGCAATATCATCATTCTGGTGTACAACAATATCATGTTGATAAACTTATTGGAGAGCAGAGAGTATGCACATTGTGCATCTATAGCTAAGTAAAATGCCTCAGCATGGACCAAACACAGCATTAAATCTTCGACGAAATACTCCATAATATGTGGCTCAACCAGAATTCTAATTAGCATCTCAATGAATCAATTTTTCAGTGAATGATTAAAATTTGCTTGTAAAAGAATAATATAATTTCATATCACAGGGTGCAGGGCATTCATGAATTGAACTGATGGAAAGTGACAACCACTAAAATGGAATAAGGTCTTAAAGAAAGATTTAGTAGAACTGTAGAGGAATATATATATATATATATATATATATATATATATATATATATAGACCCAACAATCAAAACAGTGTATGATAGATTTGGACGACTAAGAGAAACCCAGTCTATGAAGGGCAACTAACAGATTTAGCATGTTGATAGCTGTATTATCGTTATCCAAATCCGATATATATTCCCATGAATGCATTATCAAGCATAGATATTCACAGTAAAGACTATGTATAGACAGGACCATGGTTAATCCAATCACATGCCTCTACTAAGGAATAGATAAAATTGGAGCGAATGGTTAAAGTCAATATGGGCAGGAATATTCATGTATATATCTATTCATTCTACTTCTTAGAGGCTTACCCATACTTCTACGCTTCTAATTTATGTATAAAATCCAGAAGTGCAGCTATGCTTATGAATTCAATCTCATGCTTGAAGCTTTTTCTCTGTTCTGATGAAGCCAATAGTTAGGCAAGGTTTTTCCTCTGAGAAAATGCTATGCCTCCAAAACCAGAAGGAGAAGCAGATGCAAATTTCAAACACACAGAAAGAAGAGAAGAAAAATGCAAATTTTCTATGCCAAAAGGAGAGAAGACACACCCACTTTCAAATGCTCGCCTTGATTCTTAATATGCATATCTCCTTAATTCCCTCTAGGCGCCCCACTAAGTGGGAGTTAATTACCATAATGCATTTTGTAACTCCCACTCCACTACCGTGGCTTAAGTATTCTAGGCTAAATATAAAATAATATTAACTTGGTGAAATAATGCAAGATTCTCTCTTTGTGCATTTGACCACCTATTTAAATCTTTAAAAAAATATATTCTTACAACTTATTATTATTGTAATCACTCACAACTTACTTAAAAACACTTTTATTATTATTGAAATCACTCTCTCACACACATAATCAACATGATATAGGAAAAACTACATTTAATCTAACTATCAAAATTAATAATCCATCTAAGCAAAATAATTCAAATGTATAAACTGCATGAAAATAATTTCTTTTAAGATAGCACACACATATGTGCAAATCTAACTATATGATTTTCTAAGTAGCGTGTGCTTGATTCCTTCATAACAATCCACCTTCAAGTTTGCTACACCTTTTCTTCAATGATACTCTCTTTGTGATGAGAAAGTGTTGGTTCTTTCTTGTTGCACTCATACAACACCAAAAGGAGTAGTTAGTCATTATCAAACCATAATTTGATCTAACGATTTTAATGCTTCATAAAATTGAACAATAAGCATGTTAGTTTTCAAATATTTGCATAATCACAAAAATGCTTTCTAACAATAATAATAACCATAACTATTAATAAGTCAAAGATGTTCTAAGTCAACACAACAAAATATCCTTTTTTTTGCTAATTTGCTAATTATCTTCATCAGCATAATTAAATACAAAATAGGTATCTAAATAATTGAGGCATATTAGCTAGGTTGTGACATAATGGTTACAACTTACAACTCACATTGGATACTTCCCTCTCCTATCTAATAAAAAATCAAGAGCTTTAAAAACAAACACATTAGTAGCCATCTCATCTTTTGGATTAGAGAACTTTTTTACAAATATTGAGTCTAGTGAATCTTTTTATTGATCACCACCTAAAAAGTTGAAAAAAATCCACCATGATGTGAAATACTAGTAATTTTTATCAAGTACAATTTGTTTGACCCATTTGCAATGTTTTAAAATGAAGGTTTGGATAGGTTTAAACAAAAGCTATTGTTAGAACTGAAGCCCCAACCAAACCATTTGGGTGGGTACAACACTAATAGACAAATCTAGGAATAGGGCAACCTTTTTAACGTCTAAAATTGAACATACCAAAAATAGATATTCGTAAGTTTGATAGGATAGAAGTAACTACATGGATAAGTTGCATAGAACAATATTTTAAGGGAATATAATGGTACTAGAATTTTGAACTGTATTAGCGGTACTAGTGGATGATGAGTGACGAGCAAGGGCAAGTGGAAGAAATTTACTAATGACTTGGCAACCCACCATGAGCTGTTGATGTTTATAAGCAGCTTTGGGCGAATTCTTCCAGCCCAGATCACATTAAATGCCAGCCTATCATCTATTTAATTGATGGATGCAATTTATGAAAAGTCACTTCATTTGATAAACATTAATTAATATTGATTTGTGGAGGAGATATGAATTTAATAAAGAGGCGCGATCTTGAGAAGGCTGACTTCCTGTAAATTAAAAGTCATGTTTCTTAATAAGGCCGACGTGCTATTTTGAAGAGGCATGTCTCTCCCATTGATTGGTATGTATACATCCTCATTTGTACTCCATTGATTATCCATTCATTAGCATTCATTCCATTCATATCTAGTTCGAGTTATCCATGTGCGAATTCATCTCAAGAGCAGATTGAGATCTGAGTAGAAGGCTGAGATTATAGTTAAGCAGTTTGCATCACACAGTTCTGTACTTGCATCAGTTTGTGGTGCTTTGTGTTGGCCTTCTTATCGGCCTATTGTATAAGTGACCTTCTTGTTGAGATTCAATAATATAAGAGATATTATTGGCTGGGTTTTTCTCCCTCAAGAGGAGGGTTTTCCCAGGGTATCTGCTGTGTCATGTGTAGATTTTTTGAATTAATTTCTGTGCATTTAAATCTGATCATATAATCTAACATGGTATCAGAGAGGGTTTGAGAAGATTGTGATCAGATTTGTTCTTATAGCGATACTCTATTCTCTTCGTTATATTTCTTTGTCTATCTTCACCTTAATCAAGATGGTGAACGGTTTGAAAATTGAGGATAGACTTGAGGGAGCGTCCAACTATACATCATGGAGGTTTAGGATCATGCTCACCTTGGAAGAGAATGATTTGGCTGAGTTTGTGGAGACCAAAGTTCTCGAACCAGAAGAGGAAGAAGAGAAGTTGCAATGGAGGAAGAAAGACATCAAGGTGAAGAAGTTGTTGGTTGATTCCGTCAAAGACCGTATTGTTCTGATTGTCTCCAAGTTGAAGACGGCAAGGGATATGTTCAAAACATTGGAGGAGATGTACGAAATCAACAACACAAGCCGGGCACTTGCACTGAAGCAACAACTACACCATGTGAAGATGGTGAAAGGAGAAACAGTGATTGCCTATTTCATGAGGATTTCAGAATCGAGAGATCAACTCTCTACAATTGGTCATGTGGTTGATGATGAAGAGTTGACGATGCTTGCTCTCAATGGTCTTCCATTATCATGGGAGTCCTACATTCAAGGAATCAGTGCAAGATCCAAACTTCCTAAGTTTGATCACTTGAGGGCCGATTGCATTCAAGAAGAGTCAAGGTTGGCAGCTAGAGGCGTTGGTCAAAGTTCATCTAATGAAGATATTTATGTTCTCGCCTCCCAAGTTTTAAGAAGAAAGGAAAAGATGGAAAGAAAGGATTCTTCAAGAGGAATCGAGATAAGGGAAATGATGGTGCTCCCCCCTCCAAGAAAAAGAGACTTGTCCAAGATTCAATGCTTTAGGTGTGATAAGTTTGGCCACTTTGCTAAGCATTGTCCATCTAGACCTAAGCAACAAGCCACCGTTGCAGATGTTGATGATGCTTCCCCGCAGAAGGATTCATGTGAATACTTGTTCTATTCGGCATTATCAAGCAATGTACCTACAGATGCCAACACTTGGCTGATTGACAATGGTGCTTCTCGACACATCACAGGTTTTAAGGAGCACTTATCAAGCTTGGTGGAGAGAGAGTCTTCCGAACAAGTCATTATCGGAGATGATGCAAGCTCCTCCGTGAAAGGGATTGGGACCTCTACTCTTCATTTGGATTCCGGCATCACACTTCAGTTGAGTGATGTTCTTTATGTTCCAGGAATCAAGCGCAATCTCATTTCAATTTCAGCCCTAGAAGATAAAGGATATCAAGTTGCCTTCTCCAAAGGCAAATTTCTTGTGTGGATGGAGAATTCCAGCTTCAAGGATGCTCAAGTAATTGGTGTTAGACATGAAAGCCTCTATAGGCTATGTACGTGTCCGCTGGAGGCATTAGTTCACGATTCTTCAAGTTTATGTGATCTTTGGCATTGAAGATTGGCTCACCCACACTTCCGAGCCTTACCTATCATGGAGAAGATGGTTACGGGTCTTCCTAAGTTCAATCAGGAGCATGAAGGAACTTGCAAAGGTTGTGCATTGGGTAAGAATACAAAAGCTCCTTTCCATAGTAGAGAAAGTAGATCAAAGTGTATTTTAGATCTTATTCATTCTGATTTATGTGGACCTATGTCTGTTCCTTCTTCGAGTGGGTTCTTGTATTATGTTCTTTTTATTGATGACCACTCTAGAAAGACTTGGATTTATTTTTTGAAAACTAAAGAGTCTTGAGGAAGTGTTAGGAAGGTTTAAGGAGTTCAAAACCTTGGTAGAGAATCTTTCTGGTAAAAGAATCAAGGTCCTCAGATTTGATAATGGTGGAGAATACACCTCTAGTAGCTTTCGGGATTTTTGTATTGATGCAGGGATTAAGAGGGAGTTTTGTGTTCCTTATAATCCTCAACAGAATGGTGTTGCGGAGAGAAAGAACAGGTCGATCGTGGAAGCAGCAAAAGCCATGATCCATGACCAAGATTTGCAAACCTTCTTATGGGCAGAAGCTTCTAGGACTGTAGTATATGTACAGAATAGAAGTCCTCACAAGATCTTGGAGAATATGACTCCTGAAGAAGCCCTCACAGGGAAGAAGCTAGAGGTTAGTCATTTAAGGATCTTTGGATGTTCTGTCTATGTTCATGTTCCAAAGGAAAAGAGAACTAAGTTGGAGCCTTCTGGTAAGAAGGGAATATTTGTGGGCTACAGTGAGACATCAAAAGCCTACAAAATATACATACTAGGGTAGAAATTGATCGAGATCAGTAGGGATGTCACATTCGAGGAAGATGTAGCATTCAGAAGATCGAAGGGAGCTCACGTGGAGATTGACAATGATGAGTCTCCTCAGGATATGGAAGTTGACCATACTCCTAAAATTCAAAGGGAGACTTCAGAACCGAAGGAAGATATTGATCCAGTGGAACCCTTGGAACCTATTGATGGGCCTACCGACATTGTAATTGGGAGAAAAAGACCTCTATGGGCCAAGCGAACTATGCAAGAGGCTGAAAGGTTTGCAGCTCCTAGAGGTACATTCAGAGAAAGTAAAAAACCACATAAGTTCTCCAGTTATGTTGCCTTGATGAGTCAGATTATTGAGTCTGAGCCTTCTAGTGTGGAGGAAGCTTCCAGTCAACAGGTTTGGAGAGATGCTATGTCCGAGGAGTACCAATCAATTCTCAAGAATGATGTTTGGGACATTGTTCCTAGACCCGAGGGCAAATCTGTGGTATCTTCGAAATGGCTCTTCAAAATCAAGCATGCTGCAGATGGGAGCATTGAGAAGTACAAGGCAAGATTCGTGGCTCGTGGGTTTTCACAGAAAGAGGGAGTTGATTATGAAGAAATATTTGCTTCTGTTGCTCGCTATAGCTCTGTTAGAACCATCATTGCCATTGTTGCATCTAGAGGATGGAAGATTTATCAAATGGATGTGAAGACAACTTTTCTAAATGGTGTGATTGAGGAAGAAGTTTATATCGAGCAACCTGATGGATTTGAGGTTCATGAGAAGGAGTCTCATGTTTGCAAACTGAAGAAGGCCTGTATGGCCTTAAGTAGGCTCCTCGAGCATGGTACGAAAGGATTGATTGTTACCTATCAAGTTTGGGCTTCTTGAAGAATGATGCTAACTCTAACCTATACTTTAAGGTAATTGATGGTGAAGCATTGATTTTGGTTTTATATGTTGATGATTTGATTCTTACTGGAGAAGAGCACTTAATCATCAAATGTAAGAAAGAGTTGGCCTTTGAGTTCGAGATGAAAGGCCTTGGGCTTATGCATTACTTCCTTGGCTTAGAAGTTTTGGCAAAAACCAAATGAGATGATTCTAAGTCAAGGGAAGTACACCATTGATATACTTAAGAGGTTTGGTATGATGGATTGCAAATCCATGTCTACACCTATGGAGACCAACCTACATAAATTGAAGGAGGCTGCAGCTAGTTCAGACTTGGTGGATGCTACTATGTACAAACAACTGATTGGGTCCTTGATGTATCTAGTTAACACTAGACCATATATCTGTTATGCTGTGAGTGCACTTAGTCAGTTCATGTGTGAACCGAGACAAATACATCTTGTTGCAGCTAAACATATCCTGAGATACTTGCGTGGCACAGTTGGATATGGGTTGAGATATTCTTCAGATGCAGACTTGGAACTGCATGGTTATACTGATTCTGATTGGGTAGGGTATGTCACAGATCGAAAGAGCACTTCTGGATGTTGCTTCAGTTTGGGATCTGCTATGATATCCTGGTGCAGCAGGAAGTAGTCATCTGTAGCATTGAGTACAACAAAGGCAGAATATATTGCAGCTTGTATGGCAGCTCAGGAAGCAGTGTGGCTTCGTAAGCTCCTTGCAGGATTGTTTGGACAATCAATGGAGCCTACTATCATTCATTGTGATAACCAGAGTTGTGTGAAGCTTTCTGTCAATCCTGTGTTTCATGACAGAACCAAGCATGTTGAGATCAAATACCACTATATCAGAGATATGGTATTGAGGAAGGCTATACAGTTGAGTTATATCAGCACTGATGAGCAGACGACAAACATTCTCACCAAGCCTCTCTCCAGAATAAAGTTTGTGTACTTTTGAGATAAGCTTGGTATGGTGGAGAATCCAGCCTTAACTGAGAAAGAGTCTCAGTATTAGTGGTCCTCTGTAATGAGTTCTTCTCTGTGAGAGAAGTTCGAGGTGAAATCCCTTGATTAATGAGTTCTTCTCTGTGAGAGAAGTTCAAGGTGAAATCCCTTGATTAATGAGTTCTTCTCTGTGAGAGAAGTTCAAGGTGAAATCCCTTAATTCCACCCTCTGAGAGAGTCATGGTGGATGTCATGTGTGTGACTCCATGACAGCATCACGTGAGAGAGTCCGTGATGATCTTCTTGTACTTGTGTTTCACCCTCTGGGAGAGCCATGGTTAAAGTCATGTTGAGGTGACAACATCACGCAAATGATGAACACTTGTACATACCATACATGGTTGTAGCCATTATGGTTGATATCATGTTGAGGTGATATATGATATCACGTTGAGGTGATATTCTTCTTTTCCACTTATGGTTGTAGCCATAATGGTAGACATCATGATGAGGTGATTTGTCTTGTGCAGCTGGAAGTATCCTCCTTAGCTGAGAGGGAGTGTTGATGTTTATAAGCAGCTTTGGGCGAATTCTTCCAGCCCAGATTGCATTAAATGCCAGCCTATCATCTATTTAATTGATGGATGCAATTTATGAAAAGTCACTTCATTTGATAAACATTAATTAAAATTGATTTGTGGAGGAGATACAAATTTAATAAAGAGGCGCGATCTTGAGAAGGCCGACTTCTTGTAAATTAAAAGTCATGTTTCTTAATAAGGCCGACATGCTATTTTGAAGAGGCATGTCTCTCCCATTGATTGGTATATATACATCCTCATTTGTACTCCATTGATTATCCATTCATTAGCATTCATTCCATTCATATCCAATTCGAGTTATCCATGTGCGAATTCATCTCAAGAGCAGATTGAGATCTGAGTAGAAGGTTGAGATTATAGTTAAGCAGTTTGCATCACATAGTTCTATACTTGCATCAGTTTGTGGTGCTTTGTGTTGGCCTTCTTATCGGCCTATTGTATGAGTGACATTCTTGTTGAGATTCAATAATATAAGAGATATTATTGGTTGGGTTTTTCTCCCTCAAGAGGAGGGTTTTCCCAGGGTATCTGTTGTGTCTTGTGTAGATTTTTTGAATTAATTTCTGTGCATTTAAATCTGATCATATAATCTAACATGAGCAACCATGGAATGAAAACTATTTCACTTAATTGATAGATTTGAATGAAATAGGGTTTGTAATTGAATGTAATGTTGAGCATATGAGATTGATACTTCGAATGTAGGTTGTGACACCTTATTAAAGGCTACAATTCTACATCAATGGACGACTGAATTAAGCATGATGTTCATTTGTTGGAACCTTATACAGTAAGGAAAGCTATGCAACAAGGACTAGCTATTCAACAACAAAACTTTGCCACTAGTAGATCCATGCAAGGCCAAATTATATGATGGAGAGATAGAAATGTAACTAATTTTGTTGACAAAAATGTGGCATACTTCTTTAAGCAAAGACAAATTATTAAGTTCTCTCTTCAATACGAGGTAGAGGAAAGAGAAAAAAGTTGATGTTGGCATTGTGATAGCAAATGGTCTAGAGGTCATAAGTGTGTCAATAGTGAGAAAAGACTAATATTTATTGAAAATGAGGTTGAAGAAGAGGAAGAAGTAGCAATAGACAATTCTACTAACTGCCTACATGAATTGAATGGGATAAGCAGATCACAACCAATTAAAATCGTTGGTTACATCAAAAAGTGAATGGTGACGTTGGTTGTTATAGATAGTACACACAACTTCATTGATAGAAGATTGGTTAATGAGCTCAATTGTTTCATACAACTAGTCTCTAATTTTCAGGTCAGGATAGCTAATAGGAAACAACTCTATTGTGGTGGTAAATGACATCTTATAGAATTCTCAATGGGAGACTATCAACTAGATTCATAAATGTTTGCCATCCCTATTAGGGAGCAAATGTAGCTTTGGGTGTGCAACAAATTAAATAGTTGGGAACAATGCGCCCTTCAATTTTTAGGATATATTCATAGTTCTCAATAAAAATGGACAAAAGTATAAACTTGTAGGAATGCAATCACCGCCAAGAAATTACTTAGGAAAGGATCTTTTGGCATAGTGGCACAATTTCAATTTTTAGAAGCATGAGATGTGAAACCTTGAGATCCTCTGAACCTTCAAGAGATCATTCAACACCATTAACAGATTTTTCAAGAACCCTAGGGTTTGTCTCCAGTTAGAGACCATGATCTTGCCATTGAATTAATGGTAGGAAGTATTCTTTCTAATATTAGATCTTGTCATTGTCCATATCAAGAGAAGTCTACAATTGAAAAATTGGTTAAGGAAATGTTGGACTCATGCATTTTTTGTCCCAACAAAAGTGCTTGGTCATCTATAGTGGTATGGTTATAAAGAAGAATGAGTCATAGAGAATGTGCCCAGATTACATGAAGCTCAACAAGATCACTCTCAAAAATAAGTTCTTGTTCTTGTTATTGATGATTTATTAGATGAATTGAATGGTGCATTTCTTTTTACTTAGTTAGATTTGCATTCAAGTTATCATCAAATTCAACTAAGGAGAGGGATTTAGATAAGATTACCTTTATAACACACGAGGGTCATTATAAATTCTTAGTTCTGCCATTTGGTCTCACCAATGATTCACCAACTTTTTAAAGCCTCATAAATTTAGTGTTTTGCCCTTTTGTTTTTTGAAAATTTGTGTTGGTATTCTTTGATGATATTCTCATCTATAGAGAAACATGGGAAGAACATTTGTAACATGTAGAGAAGGTATTATAAATATTGGAAGATAATCAACTTTGCAAAAAAATTCCAAATGCACTTTTGGGATGAAGAAAGTGAAATACTTAGGACATGTGTCACATGAAGATGTTAAGGTGGACCCTAAGAAGATTGCATTAGTAAAAGATAGGCTAAAACCTACAAATTTCAAAGGTTTGAGAGGATTCTTGTGTCTAACAAGATACTAGCAACTATGCTCGTATAGGATCACCCTTGACAACATTGTTGAAAAATCATTTTCATGGTTAGTGTGAACCGCCCAAACATTTCAACAACTAAAAGAAACTCTTACATTCACTCCTATGTTAGCTACCCTAGACTTCTTTAAAACATTTGTAATAGAATGTGATGCTTTTGGAAATGGCATTGGGGTAGTATTGACACAAGAAGGGTGTCCACTGGCATTTGAGAGTTAGACAATTCAAAGGAAGGAACTTGGTAAAACCCACAAGCGAGAAATAAATGTTAGCTATAATTCATGCAATTAAACAATGGTGCCAATATCTAATGCAATGATATTTCAAAGTCAAGGTAGATCGTGAAAGTCTAAAATAATTTTTGGAGTAATGATTGTCTTCAAAGGAGCAAAAAAGGGGTCACCAAGGTGCTAGGGTATGACTTTTAATTATTTACAAAAAAGGTAAGGAGAGTATTGTAGCTAATGCTCTTTCTTGATAGGGAAAATAGGAATCAATAATTTGTGTCATTCAACAATTGCAATAGGATCCATCTAGGTTAGATAAGTATGTTTGGAAAGGAGACTCCTTATTGTATAAAGAGAGGCTCTTTTTGTCCAAAAATTCTTAGTAGAAAGCTAACATATTGTCTCTAATACATGACTCGCCAATAGGAGGACATTCAGGGTTCTTAAAGACCTATCACCATATAAAAACAAATTTTTTTGGGAAGGTCTTAAGGGGGATGCAAATAAATTTGTGGCCGAATGATATGTCAACAAACCAAAGGTGAAATGGTAAAAGCTCTAGGCCTCTTACAAGCATTAGGCATACTAGCACAATGTTGGAAGGAAATATCGATGGACTTGTTTACTGGTTTGCCAAAGTTAGATAACATGGATGTGATTTTGGTTGGTGTGGTAAAGTACACACATTTTTTGGACTCTATCATACCTTTCAAGCTAGTACTATGGCAAAAGTATTCATGAAAAAGGTACAAAAACTCCATGATATTCCCAAAATCATTGAGATTGATCGTGACCCTATCTTCACTAGCATCTTTTGGAAAAACTTATTTACTGCATGGGGCACAGAACTAGCACATGGCTCATCTTATCATCCATAATTAGATGGCCAAACAAAAATTGTGAATAAATATTTGAAAGGATGTCTATGTTGCTTTGCCTCTAACAAACAAGCACAATGTTCCAAATGGCCTTCATTGGCAGAGTGGTGGTATAACACATCATTTCATAGATTAACAAATATGACCTTGTTTGAGGCTCTTTATGGGTACCCACCCTCCACCATCTACTAAGAAATATTTATAGGATGATCCCAAAGCTTGTCTAGTAGAGGATCATATTCAACACCAATAGGGAATACTTCAAATCCTCAAGGAGAATTTAGTTGTGTCTTAGAATGGGACGAAACAAGAAGCAGATCAACACTACAGTGAAAGGCATTTTAAGGAGCGAGATTGGGTATTTGTTTGGTTACAACCCTACAAACAAATGCCACATAAGAAGCATAAGAACATCAAGCTTGCACCTAAAATTTATGGTCCCTATAAGGTTCTTCACTATATCAACAGTGTAGTGTATAATTTGGAACTTCCACCCTCTTCTGAAATTCATTCTATATTCCATGCCTCTTGCCTGAAGAAAGTAATAGACAAAAGGCTCCCACTCCAGTCAGAATTGCTTAAGAGTTAAGTTAGATGAAGAAGGGAAGTTTATTTTGGAACTTGAGACAGAGAGAAACCAGTGAAGCAATTGTGAAACTAAGCCATTTCTGAATTCCTAATCAAGTGGAAGAATCTGCCAGCTGAAGATGCAACATGGGAAGATGAGCAACTCAACAGAAGCATCTAGAGCTGCTAAACAATGAGGACAGGGATGGGTATGTTATGCCCCTTATATTTTTATTCATAAGTGAAATATGTTAGGCACTTGTGGCGTGCTCTAACTTAAGATTTTCATTTATCAGCTCTAGTTAATTCCTTAGGCCTACCTAATTAGGATGAAGGGGTGTGTCCCTACCTAATTATGTCTATAAATAAGGAGGATAAAGGCTCTTTCAAACCATAAAGTTTAATTTCATATTCTTTTGTTCTGATTTTTGGAGGTCACCCCCTCCAAGTGGCCTGATATTTTATTGACTTTTGCCTTTATTTCCAAAAAATATCCTAAAATTTCTTACCGATACAACCGTGAATTTGCCTTCCCCCTTGCTGCACCCTGTCTTTTCCCATTCCCTCTTGCTTGCAATGTTTCACTGCTCACCGACCATGGCATATGGTATGGAAATATAGTTGGAACTCACAAGTGATTTCTCCAAGGGTATAGTTTTATGGTAATGGTTTTGATGAACTTGTTGCAATTCTTCAAAGAGGAGGAAGCAATAGGCGATGAGATACATCATTGCTGTCACAAGTCTATCTAGTAGAAAACTCAAATGTGACATTACAGATTATAAAACATGCCCAGCTCTTTATTTTTCAACATGCCAAATAAATCCTTGCCATTTATTGTCAATATTTTTTTTCTTATTGCTGTACTTGGTGAGATAATGCATTACTCTAGGTCAAGACTATGAGTCCACATGTTTAAAAAGGAAAGTGATTGTACACTTCTGCGACTTAGTGTTAACAGTCAAAAGAATTCTTGAAAACATCTTTGACATCAGATATCAGACTTTTTACATCCCGCAAAACCCAATGATCCCCAGTTATTTTGGAAACTTTTAATAGTGAAAAACCACTCCAACAATGGTGTAGAAAAGGCAAAAGTGAATAGATTATCCAGCATCATCAGAAGTTTCCCCCCTTAAATAAAAACCATCAACCTGGTCCGTCTGGGCTGACAAAGAGGGGTGATGTTTAACTTTGTGCTTTGTGGATGAGAAATTTGCTAGTATGTTTGCCATTCTTTATTGTTTTCAGAGTTGTTTAATTGATCAAACTGGACGAAATGTTGAATACTATTCCCTGTAAGGGCTCAGCCTATGCTCACAATATTCAGTTCATTTAACATGGTGGAAATCCTTAAAGGGTATTAAAGGATCAATTTTTGTGTTTTGGTTGGATAATTAAAATCATCTATAGTTTTCCTTTTCCAAATATTGTTTATCTGTGGAGTATTCATATGTCCACATGGGTATAGAATGTGGCAAACATGGCCACATTCTTAAAAAAAATTGCTTGGATACGTCTGAATTTGCTATGGAATTTTTAGGTTTTTGATTTGTATGAACTCCATTTTTGAATAATTTTACTATTAAAATTTAGAGGCAAAAAATTCATTAAATAAAAACATTTTTAGGTGCCATCACTGGTATTTAATAGAAAAAGCCAGTTCTGTGCTTTTCATCTTCTATTGTCATTGTTAAACTGCAAGAAAATAACATAACGAATGTTTTGTGCCCTGGTTTAGGCTTTGATATGAATGAACTCCATTTTTGAATAATATAGTTACCATGATGCAGAGGAACAAAGTCACTAAATTATAACATTTTTAGTTGCTACTGTTTATATTTTAAGAGAAAAAGCTACTTTGTGCATTTTGATCGTCTACTGTCATTGTGAAACTGCAAGAAGATAATAAAATGAATATTTTATGCTACCCAATATTTAAGGAAGCACCAAAATCGTTATTTGTGCTCCCTGGCACTTGTTCTTTTTCGATCCAATACTATCGGACAAGAAACTTAAATTTGAGAGGCATTTGTTTGGTATTACAATACTCCTAGGAGTTTGCATGTGAACACTGAACATATAAACTCAAAATTTGGTTAGTACCTCAGTGATGGATGTATTATGCCGGGTGATCTAGAAGCCTGGATGCAAAGCTCTATAGCTGACAACTCATGAAATTAAACTACATACTATTTAGATATGATACGATTTATGACTCTGGTTGTATCATGTACATAATAGAATAGGAGAGGATTCTCTCCTGACAAATGTCACTTATGCTCGTCTTTGGAAGGAGATGCTGACTAATGAGGGTAGGGATCAGCCCCGGGTTTGAACAGGGCGACAGGAGGGAACTTACAGGCAAGGAAGAGGGCTTCTAGGCTCCTCGACTGACATTAGGGCCTTTAGGAATCAACCTGAAGGTTAAGTCAAGGTTCTTGACAAAATGGCGAGGCACCTTTAGGAAGTCAACCTGAAGGTCAAGGAAGTCAAGCTTCTCAGCCAACAGGAGAGGGCCTTTAGCTTGGAGAGGATTTTACCTCAATCTATCGAGTCTTGGCTAACAGCCTTTAAGCTGTTGAGGATGGCCAACCCTTCATGTAATGTTTGTATGTAGTTTCATTTCTTCAAGACATAAAGAGTCTTTTAAATCTGTAAACAGCACAATTACTTAAATATTGCTCACTGAGTTGTCGTAAAAATAAATAGCAGAAACAAGATCCAGATAAGTCAAGTGGAAGGGGAAGAAATAAAACACAAAATTTTGGATTACTTGTTGACTTTTCAGTTTACCAAGAAGAAAAACTCAAATAAAAGGATTTCGGAATACACAGGAGGACAATGGGCAGTCAGAGATTTACTTTTGTAAATTTCCTTTCCTAAAACTTTCAGATTACACACAGAAGGACAAGAAGCAGTCACATGTTACTTATCTAAATTTCTGCACTTTATTTCAACTCTAAATTTCTGTGCTTTATCTCAAACAAAAGCTCTCTAAATATGAGCACTTTGTAGACTGGTTCATCCACACCCAAACAATTATACAACAGAAAGAGCATTAGACATGGCACGAAAAATATAAAGACTAAGGGCAGGTCCTTATGTGGCTGCTTAGCTTATTTTGGCTAGTAGCCACTGCTCAACTTTTTAAGGAGTGATTTGTGGAGCTGGCGGCCCCAGGAATATTTTGTAGGATGCCAGACCAGATTACTCAACTTATTTAGTAGATTTTCAAAAAGATCAAATCACCAATTGAGCTATCACAGAAAATTTATCACTCAGACCAGCGTAAATGCAGTACAGTGAAATAGAAACAGAATTAGAACATCACAGATTGATAATAGTCTTCAGTCATATACTGATCACCATAAACTGTAGCTATGAATTCAGATCCAGAAATGTTTGACAAGCCAGGCACTGGCCGGCACCTCAAATATAGAATTCAGTTTATTTTCTACTGTCATAAAAATGAGTGCAGGGGATTCACTGACAGCCAGGATTGGGTAGACTGCAAAAGGATTGATGACCGCCTTCAGTTGTCGATGATGATGTGCACCCACGAGAGTAAGAATGAACGGTATGAAACCTCAGACCTGCGACAGTAATGGTAGCGCTCAGACTGGAATGTGATCAGGTGTTTGCTAGTGGTGTCAATCGCCTCTAAAGCCCACCCCTGAAGTGGTCCCGATGCTATTGGTAGCCCATAATCAGCCAATGGGTCAAACTTGTGACCCCTTCCAACACACACGAGCTCAAAATGATACTTCACCTGGGACTAGTGACTGGAGATCACGATAGGAGAAGGTAGTTAAGGCGACGAGCCGAAGGCTCCACCACTTAAGATGTATATTGACTTCCCAGTGTTGGAATGGCTGACTTGAAATTGTAATTCACAAGTAAGGGAATGTCGACTTGGAAGATATGCGAACATAAGAGAATATCGAACTGGAAAATATGCGAATAGAAATGAAATCACGAAACCAGGGGAATTGTCACCCCACCTAGTCGCTAATCACAAGGAGTTTCTGTCCCTCACAATTATCATAAAGCCAAATGCTCTATCCGTGATGATCAACAATGAAAATCCAATCCACCTAAATAGATGCCTTCCAAGAGGTCGGCTTAGATCAAACATGATAAAATTAAATATTATTATTAATAATTTAATTTATATTATTATTTATTCATTATTTTAAAATTCCAAATAGTGTTAAAAAACACTTTTTTTTCTTGCCATTCAAATAGGGCCTCCTTAAGGTATGGGGACATGACGGTCCTCCTTGCTAAGGTGTTGCTTGCCCTCAAGCAACTTCAGATTCGAGTGCTCAAAAATCTCCACACCTTCTCCCATGTTGCGTCCTTGATTGGGAGATTTTTCCGTTTCACCAAGTATTGTGGAATGACTTTGTTTCTTAGCCTTTTTTCCCTGACATCCAACATTGTCTTGGGTTCGAGGATCAATTTGCCCTCATCATCAAGAGGGGGTAGCTCAATTGAAGGCACAACTTGCTGTCCAAGTGCCCTTTTTAGACACGACACATGGAAAATGTTATCAATTCTGCTGCCCTATGGTAATGCGAGTTCATAAGCAACCTCTACAATCCTCCTCATAATCCGGTAGGGGCCATAGACCCTTGGTTTCAACATTTCCGCACCATTCCCCTTGAGGGTGGATTGTTTATAAGGCTGCAACCTCAAAAACTCTCTGTCCTGTGCCGATATGCATACATCTTCTGCTGGTTTTGAGCTTGCTGCAAGTTTTCCTTAAGAGAATGCAAGATATCCATACTTTGTTGTACCACATCTTTAGCTCTAGGAACTTTACTACTAGTAAAAATCAAATGCATCAACGAAGTAGCATCATAACCATAAAGAGCCTTGAAGGGTGACATACCGATCGACATATGGTGCGTGGTGTTGCAGCAAAACTATCCCAAATGCAACCTCTTTGTAACAACTATCCAGCTTACACTCAACGGAAAAACAGTTATTTTACCATCTTCAGCTGAAGAGCAACTGAATAACTAACATTCTAGGGTTTTTCCAAAATATAGATAATGAATTGAAAAGAAAATAACTGCTAGGGCATCCTTAACTAACTCACAACTTACATTAATTGATAAGAACTAGGGTTTCCTTTGCAATTAGACAGGAAAGAAAATCAACTCCATTGTCGTTACAACATATAATTCATCAACTAACTTTTAAACTTTCTTTTTCCACTGGAAGGAAAACTATTAACTGTAAACGTATAACAGAAAAATCACAAATGGATAATAACTACTTTCTTTGCTTCTAGAAGAATAACGAGCAATCACTACAGCTATGAAACAAAGATGACAACCGTCATTCTATGATTTAAGAATGGAAATCTAACTACGAAATTCATCTGGAAATAACTAACTATTCCATCTAGGATTTTCCATTTATCCAATTAATGAACTGAGGAAAAGAAATAACTTCCTTTTTATTTATTAACTAATTCCAACTCTTTCATTTCAGCTGAATGATTCAAATAGTTGTCCAACTAATTAACGGCAGAATCTTACAACGTGCATTTAACAAAAAAAATAACATTTATGGCATAAATGGAAATAAACTCTAATTAGTAATGCATGTACCTGGATTTACGAGTGAGGAAGAGATATTTTTGACATCTTTATGCTGTTGAACTTGAGCTTCTTTATCAATGAGGGAAGGAGAATTATCATCAGGGGTTTTACTACCCAACCAGACCTACTGGTCTCCCGTGTTCTTCGATTGAAGAAACCCGACCCTTCTCGAGGGCAATCAGCAAGGTTCAAATGTCATCAAGTCTCTGAGCTTGGTGTCCATGAACCTATACTACTGGTCGACCCCTCCTCTGTAGGTTCCTCCTAACCAGAAGGATCATTCTGACTAGAGTATATCTGGAACATGAAAGCTGACTTTGCCTAACTGGCATCTACCTTGGCCAAGGATTTTTCATTGTTTTTGGCACCATTGTGCCGGTTTTTCTGACACTATTGTGTCGATGTCTCTAGCACTACTGTGCCGATGTCTCTGGCACTACCATGCCTTCAGCATTCACCGTCGCTCGACATGACAACTCTCAAATCTAGTTCCTTATTTATTGCAACCTCAGGTTGGGATATCAATCTTCTCTTGGTTTGAGGTTAGACTTAACCTTAAGGGTTAATATTATCAGAACTTGGTTTGAAATCATATCTTGTTTCAAGATTTATATTACCTTAACATGGTCTCAACGACCTTTCAATTATATTTAAGGTGAGCTGATTTTATTTGAGGTTCATACAAAGAGATATACTCCACTCTTAACTTTTCCCTTCTAAGTACTAACAAATTTCTATTCTCAAGCTAATGAGAAGGAATTAGGGAGTCTTATACATAAATGAAACAATATCAGAGAAAGATGCACTAATCTTGCATCATAAATTTCCAATTCAAAGACTTGGTTTTTCTTTTCTCCTTGTTTCAAGCTATGGTGCAGTTTTCTAACATCAAATTATACAGTGCGAGAATTGACCCAATTTTAAGCACTTCTTTTAGAGCTATCCTCTCTCTCTTAGGCCAGAGGTTATTGCCATTGAGCTCATGCAATTGAACGACATATTCAGTTAAGAATTCTTTCTGATCTTATCAGACAATTTCATACTTAGTTTATGAAGGCAGGTTACTTGGTCAATCCTTCAAGTTACATGTTGTGCATATACCCAAGGTTTATATATAAGAAAGATTAAGGCATAGAGCAGTTTTTAAGGCCCACTTTAGATCTCGCAAAGGTTCAAGAGAGTAAGAGTTAGCCAGGGTCCCGTGACGAAACAAGTTGGTCAGTTAAGGCTTCCCTTCAGAATTTCCAAGTTAGGACAACGCTTGAGAGGCTACTTCCCATATCCTTATGCCTAATATCTCATACCACTCCATTAACTTTTAAGCATTTATACTTCCATAATTGTTTTCTTCAAGCATTAAAGAAGAATTAAAATCGGTAGAGGTTCAACAGATCTAACACTCGACCCCACTCTTTAGACGAAGAAGATAAAATTTTCCAAAACATAATTTAGAACTGAGGAGATTGCCATGGCTTAAACAAGACTACGAAGATTTCCATAAAACTAAGGAGGATCTATACCACAGCTAGATCTCTGAGATATTCTAAAAGGAAAGAAACCTCCATCATGACTACGTTAACATTTTAGATACATTAGAAGGAACCATTATCGGTACCAGTTTGATTCCCAAGAACAGTTTCATTTACAATTCAACAGAACAAAGATAAACTCATCTTAACGCACTTTCAGAGCAAGGACATTCATTAAGAATGATTTCATAAAACTTGTCGAGCAAACATTTCATAAAGAAAGACTCTTATACGTGCCTGTCAAGGCGTCTGAAGCCCAGCGAATATTGAGATCCCGTCGCTACTGGTCGGCTGCTCGTTGGTCTCCTACAACGTGGTCAATGAAAACACGGGTTGTCACCCCCAACAGATAGGTAAATTTGAATTTTTCTCAGGGTCCGGCTCTAATTACAGAATTTCGCACATGACATAATAAGGTTTGTTGAGGACGAAATTTGGAAACTTCAATTACAGAAATAGTTAAGCTTGAAACTCCTCTGGAAATCATCTGTGAGAGAAGAGGAAAAGAGACCCTAATGATGGCAGCGTATTACCATGAGAAGCTTCAACGGAACCAAGTAGAATTCATGCGGTGGTAAGAAAAACGAAAAATACGAAGAAAGAAAAAGAAAAGTGTATTCCCCCGAGAGTGAGACTTCTATCTTTTTTTTATACGGTTGCCCTTCCGAATTCCCAAACAAAAACCTCCAGGTCTTCAAGAATTCTAGACGTTTCATCTGGAGCACGATGAAATGGCGGAATGCTCTGCCTTCCATGAACTGACGCCAAACTTCCCCACGTATTCTTTTTATTTTTGGGCATCACGTATATTATGTTTTTAATATTAACTTTCCTTTTATTATTATTGTAAACATTAATACTCTTTTGAAATTCCCTTAAAAAATATTCATATATATTTAATTTGACTATATTAATCAATACTTTTATAATTTTACCAAGGCCGAGGTTATAGCTTTGCATTGTCATACACCGACTCAAAGTTTGATGACAAATTGATCCTTGCCAAAATACGTCCTCTCCCTGATGATAGTCCCCTTCCCGTCGAGTATTGTCGATCCTGCAAACACTTGAGCAAGAAAAACTAGGGTTAGACCATTCTTAACGTGCATTTTCCCGTTTAAAATATAATATCATCATTCTCATTTACATTCTGCAAATTAAAGTAAAACGTTCACATTTACAGTTGCAACAACTAAAACAATTGTTTTAATCCACAATTTTCACATTCACATGAAAATCAATTATTGCAACTAACATAACGACCATAATTCCATTGCAGAAATAAGGCTTCCTAGAAAGTGCATCAGCTACCACATTGTTCTTCCCTTCCACATATTCAATATCAAAATCATAGGCTTGAAGTTTGCTTACCCACTTTTGTTGTCTTATCATTCAAGTCGTGTTGATTGAGGAAGAACTTGAGGCTGTTATGATCCGTTTTCACCACAAATTTCCCACAGACTAGGTATATTGTCTGCATTTGGCAAGAGCATGCATGATAGCCACCATCTCTGTCATAAATAGAAAAAGCCTTTTTGGAATCCTTGAGCTTCTTACTCTCATATGCTATAGGATGCCTATCCTGCATCAAAATTGCTCCAATCCCCTCTCCTGAAGCATCACACTCAAGAACAAAAGGAAGTGAGAAATCCGGAATAGTCAAAACAAGGCATGAACTCATTACCTCTTTAAGCTTATTGAAGGCTTGTTGTGATGGAGGGTCCTAAGAGAATGCCCCCTTCTTCATCAAATTGGTCAATGAAATTGCAAGTTGTGAAAACCCTTTTACAAATCTCCTATAGTAGCTGCACAACCCCACAAATCCTCTTACCTATGATAAATTCCTTGGTCTTGGCCAATCCTGTATTGCCTCGATCTTCTCCTCATCAACGCTAACCCCTTGGGCACTAATCTTATGTCCCAAATACATAATTTCAGTCAATCCAAGCTCACATTTTGACATCTTGGCGTGGAATGAATGCTGCTCAAGTATGCCAAACAACTCATCTATGTGCTTCAAGTGATCCTTCCATGTCCTACTATAGATGAAGATGTCATAAAAAAGGACCAAAACAAACTTCCTCAATTGTAGAATGAATACTTGGTTCATACATGATTGAAAGGTAGCTGGGGTGTTGGTTGACCCAAATGGCATGACCAAGAACTCATAGTGCCCATAGTGACACCTGAAAGCTGTCTTGTGCACATCTTCTTCCCTCATTCTTATTTGATGATACCTTGATTGCAAGTCAATCTTGGAGAAATATATTGCCCCATGAAGCTCATCTATCAGCTTATCGATCTTGTGAATGGGGTAGCGATTTTTGATTGTCCTTTTGTTGAGTGCCATATAGTCAATGCACATCCTAAATGTCCCATCCTTCTTCTTAACCAACACCACTGATGAGGCAAAGGGGCTAGAGCTCGAACGTATATGCCCCATGTCATGTAACTCAATCATTTTCTCTATCTCCTCCTTATATGCTCACGAATGACGGTAGGGTGTAGTGATGAATGGTTTGGCTCCTTCCTCAAGCTCAATCACATGTTGAAAACCCCTCTTCGGAGGTAGACCATGAGGTATATCATCAAAGACCTTGCTGTAACTCTCCAAGATAGGTTGAATGTCGATGTGGAAGGTCTTCAGTTCCTTGGAAGGCTGAGTATTTGTGATCAAGCATTCCGCTGCCCAAGCAACTTGATCTCTACGAAAAGCTCTCTCCTTACACTTCGCTAAAACCACCTAGGACCTCCATTGGAGAGGCCACGAAGAATCACCTCCTTGTTAGATTTGAACTTAAGCTCCATTGTTTGGTAATTTTGTGTGTATTCTCCAAGTGAGTGCAACCATTGCACTTCAAGCACCATCTCAGTGTCACCTATGCCGATCACATAGAAGTCATCTCTCATCTTATGACCACCAAAACTCAAATTCAACTGCTGAATTCTTTGATTACATGGAAGAGTGTAGCCATCTGCCACAGTGACATTGAATCCTTCAAAATCCGTTGTCTTCAATCATAATTTAGCCACCAACATCTCATCAATAAAATTGTGGGTTGCCCCACTATCAATCAAAACATTCACTTGCTGCCCTTGTAAAACTCCCTTGACGCAAAATGAATGGTACCTTGGTGATCCTGATAGGGCTGCAAGGATTCCACCTGGATGCCCTTCCCCTTTGGGTTCATGCTCTTCTTCAATCATTGTCAGTTTTGGATCAACGTCTTCTTCATAGTCATCATCAAAAATAACCTCAATGTAATCTATTTGACCCTTACCCGAACAACGATGACCTCGCTGCCAAGGTGATGCAATCAAGGGGAGGCCTGCCACACACTAAAACACAAAACCAATCAACAAAACCAATGTTAAATCACCAAATCTTCATACTCACTTTATCTCAATCAAAACACTTTGTTTCCTTGTAGCATAGCAATTCCACTAAATCGGGTATAACTCCACAAACACATCCTTTCAGTTCACAACTCAACTCACATCAAGGACCCATTACAGAGCATAACATATGAAACAATCACCAATGGTCATTTTGTAACAAATTGCTCAAATAAGGCTTTTCACGCCTTTTAGGGCTCAAATTAGCCCTCTTTTCCAAAGAGACCACCTTCAAAACTTGTTCAAAATTCTTGAAACCTTGGGGCAGCACTTAACACCTGTCAAAACCTAAGATTCCACCATTAGATCTTGGAGATACAACCATCTACTAACCATACCATAAAACCTTCTCTTTAAGCCTAGAAACCCTAGGGTTTATTGAAAATGGCACTTCCCAATCACCCCACAACCTAACAACTGTTCAAATAGGTCTAAAATGGTCTGCTCCAACTTAATTCAACATAAAACTACACTGCCCAACACAAAAACTCAATTTGACTCATCAAAACCTCTCTCTTCATAAGAAAAAACTCAAATTCCACACTCAGGGCTTCACACCCAACTCATTTCCAGACCTCCCTTGCACAATTTTACCATGCTCACACCTTCCCCTAATGTAATATACCCATTCCACCAAGTAATAGGGCAAACAAAAAGGTGGAATGGGCTAATTCTTAGTTTACACTAACAAAACCCTTGAAACCCTTGTTTCAGACCAGTTAGAGAAAACTAGTGATTAGATGCACCAAAACTAAGGTGGAGCCTTCAAGTTAGATTCAAAAGAAAGAAGGAACAATATGCTACAAAAACCACCACAAATTTGAATAAAAAAGATATTGTACGAATTGTACAATTTGCTGCTACAACTGGAAATACATAAATTTGGAGTAAAAGCAAAATTTTATTCAATCTTCAATCTCCCAAATGGCTTCAACAACCTCTCATTCGAGTTCTACAAGACATTTAACTATTTCCCTTCAAAACCAAACTGATTCAACTTCCCAAACTAACATTTGAATGAGATGACCATTAGTCTTCCTCCATAATGCACTTTTACAACCTTACATTATTTCAATTTGACAACTCAGTATATTTTTCACACCTTGAGAACTTTACCACCTAGACACCTAAACATTATCACAAATGACTTATAACAACCTCAAATGGTCTTAGTGACCTTATTCTAGAAAAAATTCTTCAACAATCTATAACCTAGACCTTAACAATTTGAATTGACCATCTTGTCCCAATGGTGCTCCTACACACAAGGTGCCTTACAATCAAAACATAACTGCCTCCTTTGGAGCTCATTCTTTGACATATTCGATGGGTTGGGTTTGGGTGGTGCCATTCTTGGAGGAGGAAGGCCTCTTTGAGGAAACTTCTTGGTCACAACGGGCAGTGCCTTGTTGGAGTATGATTTGCCCTTTATTGATGAGTCTTCCAAGTTCAAGGCTCTCCTAATGGTGTCTTGTAGTGAGCTCGGATCCAATGCCTTCACCAAACCTCTAAGGGGTTCAGAGAGGCCTTCAACAAAGAGGACTATGAGCCTTCTTTTCGTCACATCTAGGACCATCACTGCTAATCTCTCAAACTCAACAACATAATTCTCCACTTTCCCTTCTTGCTTCAACTGTGCTAATTCCCATAAGTGAATTTTTGGATCCTTCCTATCAAATCTCTTTGTCAACCTTTGACCGAATTCTTCCAATGTTTTGATGGAAGTGTGGCCTTGTGTCATCATACCATGATATCACCATTTGTGGGCCAAACCGTCAAGATGTAAGGTTGCAAATTTGATGGCCTCTTCTTCGTACATGGGATTCAAGGAGAAATATGTATCTAATTTTTGCAACCAAGCCCTTGTTGATGAACCCCCGTAACCATAAAAAACTAGGATGGTGATTTTGCCCAAGTGGTGTTGGGATGTCCTTCCTATCTTCATACCTTCTCCTCCTATGACTTCTTTTAGTCTTTATGTCATGGAATTCTGTGAAAGTCATATATCTACAAATAGCTGCACTTAGAGCATGGTATTCATTATGCTATCTAGCAATTTCATCCTCCTCTTCAGGTGGTATTTCTGATTCATTTTTTTCCCTTGGTCCAAGAATTTGGCCTTGAAGAACTTAGTGGAGGCTGCTGGTTTTAATACACTTGAATTGTTGCTCTCAGTACCATTTTGTACTTCTTTACCAACACCTAATTGCTGATTCAATCCCCTCAAAAGTTGGATCATTTCCACCATAGTTTCCTTCATATTGGATTGGAACTCGGATTCTTTGACAAATTGCTGTCCATCATCTTCCTTGTCTCCCATTGCTTTCTTCTTCTCTCTGAGGTGATATCTCAGATCTCGGTCGCTCATGAAAAGGGACACAGGCTGGGAGGAGGCCAAGCTATGATACCACTGTAAGATGGCAGACTAGATTACTCACAACTTATTTAGTAGATTTTCAAAAAGATCAAATCACCAATCGAGCTAACACAAAAAATTTATCACTCAGACCAATGTAAATGCAATACAGTGAAATAGAAACATAATTGGAACATCATAGATTGACAATAGCCTTCAGTCATATACTGATCACCATAAACTGTAGCAATGAATTCAAATCTAGAAATGTTTGACAAGCCAGGTAGTTGCCGACACCTCAAATATAGAACTCAGTTTATTTTCTATTGTCGTAACAATGAGTGCAAGGAATTCACTCGCAACTAGGATCAGGTAGACGCAAAAGGAATGATGACCGCCTTAGTCATTGATGATGATGTGCACCCACGGGAGTAAGAATGAACGTTATGAAACCTTAGACTTGTGGCAGTAATGGTAGTGCTCAGACTGGAATGCGATAAAGTGTTTGCCAGTGGTGTCAATCACCTCTGAAGCCCACCCCTGAAGTGGTCCCAATGCTATTGATAGCTCGTAATCAGCCAATGGGTCAAACTTGTGACCTCGTCCAACACACATGAGCTTAGAATGATACTTCGCCTAGGACTAGTGACTACAGGTCATGATAGGTGAAGGTAGTTAAGGTGATGAGCCGAAGGCTCCGCTGCTTAAGATGTATATCGCTTTCCCCACACTAGAATGACTGACCTGAAATCATAATTCACAAGTAAGGGAATGCCAACCTAGAAGATATGCAAACATAAGAGAATATCGAACTGGAAAATATGCGAAAAGAAATGAAATCATGAAAGTAGGGGAATTGTCGCCCCACTTGGTTGCCAATCACAAGGGGTCTTTGTCCCTCACAATTCTGATAAAGCCAAATGCTCTATCTTGATGATCAACAATGAAAATAAAATCCACCTAAATAGATGCCTTCCAAGAGGTCGGCTCAGATCAAACATGATAAAATTAAATATTATTATTAATAATTTAATTTTATATTATTATTTATTTATTATTTAAAAATTTTAGATGGTGTTAAAAAACACTTTTTTTCCTGCCATTCAAATAGGGCCTTCTTAAGGTACGAGACATTACATATTTAGTGTTGCTGCTTATTTTTACGCTGTCATTTTAAATTTTATTTTTTGAAATGTATAATTTGTTTTAAATTATTATTTTTTTCTTTGCTAAATTGTGAACATAATTCAATTGTATATTCCTATATTTATTTATCATTTGTTGCAGCATTGAAAGTAAAAATTTCAGTCCAACACTTGACTATTTATTGGCAGAGAATTTGAAAGGCCTTGATTTTGGAGAGGCATATTGGAATTGTTTTGAGAAAAGATAAGAAAGTTGCATTAATATTTAGACTACAAGACTGTTCCTTGAGACAATAGAACTGGATAACAATAAGCTAGAAAAACTCCATTGATGTGTTTGATGCTTGAAGCGACAGTTCCTCTCTTTCCCATGAACAAATTGGACATATAACTGATGTGTTTTAGTGAATGTGAATGTAAACAAATACAATGAATATCAAACATAAATTCAAAATTTGTACCTAGGTGCTGCACTGTGCCACAATTTCTTGCCTGCTTTATTTACATTTATGAATGAAAATATTAATAATTTTATGAATGAAAATATTAATAATAATTTCTTGCCTGCTTTATTTACAATTTCTTGCCTGCTTGCACCCACCTGTGTGTATGAATGCATGTATACAAAGTCATATAAACTATTTCGAAAGTTTAAAAGCATACGCTTAGTTGTTTTGATAGACAAATTAATCTATCATATTCTCTTATGGTACATATGATGATCCATGATAGTTTGGTTGTCCATATGTTTCTTAGGCACATTTGAGTTTGATGGGCCTCTTGGATGAGTGCTGTTAAGCATAGCAACAAAAATATTTTGGGAAATAAGTTGGCAAACCAAAAGTATAAGATTGAAAAAATGGGAAAAAAATCGGATTATAAAAAAATTATATTATTATTTTTGATCGGTAATAACATTATATTTTATTGATAAAGTAAATTCAAAATACATTGTCTTTTTGATTTTCATGATAAACCAACTACCACCAAAAAATTCATCTGCTAAAAAGCCATCTTCTCCGAAATTCACATTTTGCCTACATTACCTTACTCTAAAAACCTTGTACATCTACTTCAGTTTCAAAAAATTGCTATAGATTGACAATCATAGTATTTTCTTTTCAACTACTACCCACCCTGCAAACATTTGCCAGCTTCCCTACATTCTTCTAAGGGCTTAACCCCAATTTTTTAGAAAAAAAGAAACAAAAAGATTTGAACACTCCATGACAGAAAAATAAAAATTATTGAGAAGCTCCGGTTGAGCTATCCGGGTCTGCTTCTCTTTTTTATCTCATTCAACTTCTTCCGCGGACACAACTCCTTCCTCTCCAATCGCTTTGCTTCGGCTTGGGCCTATGCAATGATCGCTTCAACCTCCATTAGCTCCACAAATAACTTTAGTGTTTTCCAACCGCGTTCTGCCTCCTCCCTCCATCTGGCTTTAAGTCGCCTTTCTGGCCATTTTACAAATGGGATACACTTTTCAAATTCTTCACACTCTGCATTCTCAACTCCTTTGCTTATGTCCAAACCTTCTCCCGAAATGGCCCATTCCAAGATTAAGTCCATGTCTTCCAAGAAATCTTCATGCACCGGTGCTTTCATCACCCCCTTCACCACTTCAGTCAGCTCTCCCAAGTCTAAATCCCAAGCCATTATCAGTGAGTATACATCCATATTTGTACGATACCTGTGTTTAAGATCACCAAACCCCTTCCCCAATATCAATTGCACTGACTGCACCAATTTGTCATTGCTGTAAAGGAACATTCCTTTCAATCTCTTTTCCGATGCTTCACCAAAGAAGGGCAAAGTTGCCTCTTCGACTTCAGTGAAAAATTTGCCTCCATCTTAGTTTTGCAACTTCAGTGCCAACTCCACTTGCCAATCATTTGAGAGCTTGATTTTTGCCACACAAAGCGAAAGAAGCATCAAGAAAGCATGATTTAATGAGTTTAATTCACATTAAGTTTCCATACTCGGCCATTAATGTTGAGTGTATGTTCAACGTTGCCACTCGACTCCACAAACATTCGCTCAATTGCTTCGAATTTTGAAAAACACTCATTTATTCTTTACAATTACTTATGTGTGCATCCCATCCCACTTAAATCTACCTCCTCTAAGTCCAATCGTCTTAGGTCTTTGATCCTTATTTCACCAACTTCTTCAAATGATAAAGCCCACTTTGACAAGGTTTCTGCTTCTACATTTCCAGATCTCCGTACATTACTTACTTTGAAATCATCAAAGGATGCCAGTTCCTCTTTAATTTTACCAATTACATTCTGCAGATGCCAAGCATCAATACTCCCCCTTTATCATTGCCTCGATAATTATAAGGGAATCACCCTCCAAATGAATCTTCGAAGCCCCTAGTTTTTTGGCAAGTCTTATTGCCATTAGTGCTGCTGAGGCTTCAACTACATTATTAGTCCCTTCCTCCAGCTTCTTCACTCCCAAAGCCACTACATTCCCTCTCCAATCATGAGCAATGAACCTTGCCCCTGATGGTCCAGAGTTCCCTTTAGAAGCCCCATCAAAATTCAATTTCCACCATCCCTCCATTGGTTTTTCCCAGTTGACCTCCACTGATCCCTTAGAAGTTGGATTAACCCAACTAGGCCCCTTAATAGGGCTGAGGCTAATTCCTGGCCAATGTGCCTGAATACGCTTATCTTCCAAAGTGAAAGGGACCCCCGGATTAAAGAAAAGTGAAGCTGCCGCACCAACCACTTCCTCTAGACTATGGTTAATTCTAAACTTCAATCTATCTAACGACTCTTTTTTTTCAGGAATATTCTTCTATTTCTTTCTTTCCATATATCCCATATTACAATAGACGGGCTTACTTTCCAAATGCTAGAAAGAGTCAATTTTTTCTTTTGCATAGGCCACCCTTCAAAAACTTTTTTAAGGTATCTGGTAATGGGCCCTACCACCCCAATGATTTCAAAAGCATTTCCCAACATGATGAAGCCAACTTGCAGTGTAGCAACAAATGATCCACCGTTTCCTTCGCCTCTGCACACAACACATTTGGAAGGTCCACAAAAACCCAAATGCTTTCTTCTTTCCCCAATCAGGAGATGACTCCTAATCGCCAACCATGCAAAAGTTTCTGCCTTTGGTAGACATTCTCTCCTCCAACATAAATCAACTGGCCAATCCCCACCCCTTACTTCTGCATCCAAAAATTGGTAGCCAAGCTTAATTGAATATTTTCCATCCACTGCACCACCCTAGACAACTTTGTCCTCATTATTTGACCTCATAATCTTTCAAGAGTTAAGGATCTCCTGCATGAGAGCCCACTCCCGATCTGATAAATCAACATTTTGGAGAGACTTCCACCCCCAATCACCACCCAAAGCATCCTCCAAAATGTTGAGTAAACTAGTGTCTTAATTCCAACAAATCTCTGTTCTCTTTCAATGTTGGACAACCAACCCAAGAATCCTCCTAAAACTTTGCCTTCGACCCATTTCCAATCTGCCATGTTATATGATCTACTATCACCTGACGGTAGGAAATAATAAAATTCCATATCGCTGATCCAGAGGGGGGATTGCACATAGTAAGGATCCTATTGTCTTCCATGGAGTCTAGATACTTAGCTTTTAGAATTCAGACCCACAATTGAGAGGGTTGGGAGTAAATGTTCCACACCAATTTTGCCCCCAAAGCTTCATTCATTAAGTTCCAATCTCTCAAACTTGCACCTCCTTTCCCATTCGCCATACAAATTTTCTCCCACAAGAGAAGGGGTATCTTATCCTGATCATTAGCCCCATTCCAATTTTTTTTTCTCATCCTTTGTCCAATGACCTTTATAATTTTATTTGCTAATCTAAGGCACATCATTGAAAAAATAGGAATGGCAGAAATGACAGATTTTAACATCAAAATTCTTCCAGCTAAGGTCAACCATCTACTTTTCCATCCATCCATACGATTCATACAACAATCCACCAGCTCCTTCCACACCGCCGATTTACTTGCTCCCCCAGATAATGGAATGCCCAAATATTTCCCTGGAAGAGAACCGAATTTCATAGCTAAAATTGAGCAGATTTCCCTTTGCTTTTGACCATTAGTATTAAAAAAATATATTTCCGATTTTCTCCAATTGATACACTGTCGAGAGGCTTTACTATATTTATCTAATACTTCTTTTATCACCTTGGCTTCCCTGAAGGAAGCTTCCCCCATCAGGAGAATGTCATCATCAAACTACAAATGTGATAAGAGGGTCCACACCTTTCGCTACTTGAACACCCTTCCAAAGCCCATCTCTCCTCTTTTTGGCAATCGGTCTTCCCAGAACTTCTGCCATTATTATGAACAGGAAAGGTGAGATTGGGTCCCCTTGCCTTAATCCTTTCTCCGACTCAAAGAAGTCTTGTGGGCTTCCATTCAGTAAAACTGAAAAGCGAGGGGTTTTAATACAACTTTCAACCCAGCTTACCCATGCCTCACAAAAGCCAAACCTCCTACGAACCTTTAATGGGAAATTTATGTTAACTTCATCATACGCTTTCCTGATATCTAATTTTACCAACATTCTTTCTGTTTGTGCTACCCAAATGGAATGTATCACTTCATGGGCAACAATGACACCTTCGTAAATGGAGTGATTCAGTGAGAATCCACTTTGTTAAGGGAAAATCACTACATCAAGGACAACCTTCAGCTTGTTTTCCATCACCTTCGAAATAACCTTATACACTGTATTGCAAAGAGAAACGGGCCTAAAATCACCGAAGGATACAATTTCATCTTTCTTGGGTATAAGGGAAATAAAAGTGTTGTTAAAGTCTTTTAGAACAAATCCACCCGTTCTTGATTTCTCCACTACCTCCCTAAGTTCATTAGCATAACATCCCACCATTTCTGAAAAAATAACGCTGGAAAGCCATCAGGACTAGGGGCTTTATCACCCCCAAGACTAAAGAGGGCAGTTTTAACTTCTTCCAATGTAATAGCCTTTGTTAACTCTACATTTTGGGCTTCTGAAACACTTGGGGGGATAACATCCAAAATCTCATCTAGCTGAGAAATGTCATTCTGAGAACTTCTGAAAGCATCCAAAAAGAAACACACAGCTTCATTACAAATTTCATCCTTTTCCGTAAGGATAATTCCATGCTTGTCCTATATTGAGAGAATTCTATTACAGGATCCCTTGACCTTTGTTGAATTATGAAAAAAATTCTTGTTACGATTACCCTCCTTGAGCCAAGTCTCTCTAGATTTCTGCCTCCAAAAAGTTTCTTCTCTTTGCTAATATTTCCGCATACTGTTTATTGAGATCTTTTTCTTTGAGAAAATCTTCCTCAGTCATACCCCCCTTCAATGACTTTTGCATGCATCACCCCCACTTCTTGTTTAAATATGAGCTTTTCCGAGAAAATGTTTTTAAATACCTCTCTATTCCATTTCTTCAGCTGCTACTTGACAAATTGTAGTTTTTTGAAAAAAATAAAGGCTTTATTTCCAACCCTTGGCGACACATTTGACCACCATCCGACTACCAACTCCATAAAACCTTCTTCTCTTAACCACATTTTCTCAAATTTAAAAGTACATCTATTTGGTACTACATCTTGAATTCTTACACTAATTGGATAATGATCAGAACCCGTAATTGGGAGTATATCCACTTGAAAGGTCCACTGAAAGTTTTCCCAATTTCCAGCAATGAAAAATTTGTTTAATTTTTCAGCAATATTTAGAAAACCACTTGTCCTGTTTGTCCAAGTGAAGTCACCTTTTTTGAACTGAATTTCAAAAAGGCCACTATTAGCCACAAAGTCACTAAAGTCCTTCTGTTTTTGATTTAACCATCCGATGCCACCTCTTTTTTCAGATGGTCGTAAGATTGCATTGAAATCACCCCCCAGAAGGAACAATCGATCACCATTGATAGAGATCACCTCCGAAATATCATTCCACACTCTTCTCATTTCCGTAATATTATTTGGCCCATAGCCATTTATAATATATAAACTTGAGAGTAATTGCTTTGATAAAACATTAACCCATTGCCAATATTTTTCTGATCTAGTTACCTAGATCTCAGCAACCGCCTCTTTATGCAAAATGCCTAGGCCACTAGATGCTCCTTTTGCTTCAACGACAAAACATTTCCAACTGCCAAAAATCCTCCTGAAAGAATTTATATCATCCCCATTGAGCTTTAGTTCTTGTAACAAAACTATCTCCGGTCTCGTTTGATCAAAACATCGCTTGATCAAACGAATCTTGTCAGAGGCATTGTAGCCCCTGACATTCCACGAAAGGACCTTCATTGTTCCTGAGAAAAGGCATAGCCTTTTCCTAATCTTAGTTTTTTTGTCCCGCCACACTTCCCGCAATTTCCAATTTTACCCTTATTGATTTTGGCCCTCATTTCTTCTTTTCACCCACCTTCACCTTTACTTGCTTAGCCAAAGTTTGTATAATTTTTTTATATTATTATTATATTATAATAATATAATCATAATACAATAATATAATAATTATATTATAAGTATATTATTATTATATTATAATATTATGATCTAGGAATTTATTCTTTATTTTATTTAGGATTTTAACGCTTTACATGTCAAAAACTCACTAAAAAATGTAGGTCAACATGCAGTGGGTACCACAGCTCCATGAGCTGAAGCCCTTGTGTGGCAGGGTGTCGACCTTGTCCGCCGTGCCCTTTGCTAGTTAAAAAGAGAAATCTCGCTCTCGCCATCACGATTTTTTCAGAAACCCTAGCCACATTGACCTAGGGATTTATTCTCTAATTTATTTAGGATTTTAACACTTTACATGTCAGGAACTCACTAAAAATACAGGTCAATGTGATTTTGGTAAAAATCGTGATTTAATGGAAATTGGCAAACCTGACGATTTCCAATTTTTACAATTAGTTACGTTTTTTTCACGATTTCTGCTTCTTTATTGTTAGGTAACACGCAAATAAGCTACCAAAAATTGTATGGATATTTTTTTTGGTTTTTGCAACCAAGTTTATTGCTTAATTATTGATAGTAATAACAAGAATTACTTCAGATAAAGATACAAGTTTATTTGCACCCTCATTTCTAGTGGTAGTATTGCGTTTATGACAAGTCAATCTTCTGGACTTGGAAGGCCTATATATTCTACACGAGAATTACTTTGGTTCTAGAGTTTATGAGAGGCTCCACTTGGATAGGATATATCTATTACATGAATTTTAGACTTTTCTATCAAAATTGGGCTTTGATCAATGGCACTTCATCCTTTGGTTAACTTTGGTGGCTTTTGGATTAGTTAGTTGTTTGATTTGAACACTACGAGGAATACATATGGTCAATTTTGACTGGTTCAATCCTTTGCCTCTCGAAATCTCAGATGACTACTTAAATTATAAACTTCTATGGACATGAGAATTCCATGAGTCCAGTTTTATTCCATGCTTTGGGTTTGGAATGTTGATGTATTTAAGTTCAAGGCTCTAGGAGATGTGGAGGTCCCTAGAAAACTTATTATATAATTGACTTGGGCTCGAAATCATCAAGATTGCCTCCTAGTGCTTGTCCTTCAGTAGACACATGTCACACAAAGATTGACTCGAGTGGATTAATGGTTGAGGATTATCCCATATATCAATGAACATGAATAAATCTTAAACTATGGACACAAGCCATTATTAGGTCTAATTCACTTAGTGAACTCGATTTCAGAATTAACAAGTTATTGCCTCCAAGGCTACCTATAGATGCGAGAACATTAAGGACTTGGATTTTACTTGGGTGCTTTGTTTTGGAATTCACAAGGATTTATCTTTGGGGTCCTATGGATGCAAGGCTCATACTAAATTTGATTTATTTGTACACTTTGGTCTGGACTTTTCAAGATAGACTCATAGATACCTACATTTCCCTTTTTTCGCTACTGTCAAATTGAGGTTGGAATTGAATTCGGTAGATCAATGATCAAGAAATTGCTCGACAAATTGATGGCTAGGATCCATGGCTTCTTTGTATAGATATATTTGAAATAGAATTAAACTGGGCTCTTGAAGCGATTCTATCTGTTCACTCCTTGCAAGGAAAACATGGAGACTTGACAAGGAAAACCAGATCATGATTGAGGAGAGAAAAATAATCGTTTTTCTATACATGGATCATTATGGGTCTATTGGAATCTTCTCCAGGAACTTTGTTTAGCTACATTCCTTCAAATATTTATCACACTGTTTGCATCATAATACAAAACTTAGAGGATAATGCTAGTCCTAAATTATGAAACCTTAGTGTTAATGATCTGGTCATGTGGATATAATTTATTCAGACATAATACAAAGTTGTTGAGTTTCAAAGCTTCATTCTACAAGCAAACTAGTTGGCACATAACTTTTCTGAACTATACATTTTGGCATGCATATGCTATTAAATATACAAACACCAGTTAATATGATGATAATTTTTATGTATATTGCATAGTATCATCTAGAATCATTTAGGATTTGATTCAAGAATTAATCTTAGATTTAGTCAAGAGCAAGAAAGTATTAGTTACAATTGACATTTAAAAGTTACAACATGAAATCTTCGAGATAAAATGGACTAATTCACATCCATTAACTAGCTCAGTTCTTTAAGCGTTTTCTAAGTTCACTCTCCATTAATCTACAAGAATCTGAACCATCCTTAGTTAGAAAGGATGTCTGATTGCTTCTTGCTGCACAACTCTGATGATACTTGTAGAGTTTTTAACATTATCTACCCTTTTTCATCTAGACTCATATTAGGCAATATAGAGTTCAATCTTGCAACTAAACATAATCACAATCAAATTATAAATTCATAAATAATAAGATCCATTTTTATTGTAACCATAATTGCATATAATTCATAGAATACAAGAACAGGTATTACCTATTTCTCATATAAATCCGAAGGAATTTGCTTGGAAGCCAAACCTAAGTATCAAGCTTGCTTTCCCCCTTGGCCACCCTCACATCAAAGTATTCAACTTCACATGGTGACAGTGAGGTGTGTGGCTACTGCCATTCAAAGGTCTCCATATTGTCTGATTGGTTTAGGGCTACTGCCGTCTAAGTAATTTTATAAGTAGCCCTCTAAGTAATTTTATACCAAATTTCTTAAATCAATCCAAGCAAACCATGGCATCCACCACTCAACCCATCCGAGATTCAAACTCATTGGCTTAACTAGTGCACACGTGCACAAGCATGCATACATACAGACACACAAAAGCCTCTAAACATCTAAGTTCTGATAACATTCAAGACATGGCCTAGGAGGGCAACAAGCACTCATATGGGCCTAAACATAGGTGAACAAGGAAACACCTTGCAATGACAACCTTGGGACAAAATTTAAGAAAATGTCATCCAAATTCTATTTTAGAGTATCATATAGGTATAAATGATTGGTCGGATGCTCATGTTCTACATATACTTGTTGATAGTTCAAACAATTTGCTATAAATACATGACTTCCTTCTTTTGGGCTAAAAAAAGTCACCCCTTTTCAAGTTGACTATCTCATGTTGGATCTTGGGTGTGTTGTATATGCATTATATTCCTTTCTTGGAGATTTAAGTTCTTGAAATTCAAAATCCCTTGGTACCACAATCCTCTATCTAGTCACAACATCCCCTTTAGTGATGGAATTTTTTTTTTTTGTCATTGAGGATGATTTATGTAGGATTTGCTTCTCTTTTCATTCTCTAGTCTATTTTTAAAGATTCTTATCTTGCTTCCTTGTGATCTAAATTACTTTAGTGAAAATAGATTTTTTTCTTGCTTCCTTGTGATCTAAATTACTTTAGTGATGTTATTATGTTGAAGTTACCCTGCTGTTCACTCACAACCTCCCTTGAGTTTCTTCCCCCAAGCTCCTAGTTAATTAGGGAGACATCCAAATCACGAGTGAGAATCTGCCAAACGACTCTTCTCCAATACTTCACATAAATCAATTCCTTTTTAACTCTTTATTCTTTAATTTACACACTATCAATTACGTGTTGAACTAAGATGATCCATAATCTTCCTTACTAAGAGGACATGTGCAAATATTTAATCAAACACCATGACCTAGATCTTGCATGCTATTGACACTTACTGCAGTTTCTAGTACTATAGAGTATTCACTAATTGGACTTTTGTTGCAACAACCTATTTATTATGGCAATAAATTCCTAGTTTACTAATGGCACAATTTATCTACCCTAGTTCATCCATCTACAAATCTTGATCATAAGAATAGAGCATGCACTTAGGTCCAATCCTCTCTTATTCCTCGAGAAAATCATCTTCAACACTATCCATTTTACGATTACTACCGTTGAACCTCATTGGGTCTTGGTGCCACATGAAGATTTGTTTGATAATTCATATCCTAGGGTCCATATCTTGTTCAAGATTGAAAACATGGGCCTTGTCTTATTACCAATTTACTCTTCAACTATTGTTTTCAATTAAAAAATATAGTGCCCAAAATTGGATTTGTCCTACAAACCTCTATCATGACATTACTATATCACAAAAAAATATCAAAGGGTCCCTAATCATTGTTGCACTTAATGCCTTTACCTTCCCTAATTTACAATAGACTCACTTCCATAGGGGAAAGTTTTTAATGCTTAACAAGGAAGGACAATATAACAAAATTCTTTGCTTTAAATAATAAACAATCCAATACTCATAGGGATGAGATAATGGGAATTGTGAGGAACTAGAGGAAATCAACTTACATATATCCCTTTCACTTAATTGTTACCACAAGGATATTCTATTTGGGAGCCTTCTTGCCTCATTTCCCTTCAAGGATTCATTAAAATTACATAGATACAATGAACACGACGTAACATTCTTGAGTATTTATCCCTTTATGAAATCATTCACTCAATTGCTTGAGGATTTTATTTCGCAGATCTCTATTTGTGGAGGTGTTATTGACAAATTTGGAGGAGTTTTCTTTTGCCCTACTCAACCCCTCTCTATTGGGCTTTTCTGTTTTGCACCTAATATTCCAGAGGCCATATCTCGATAATACGATGGACATTTCCATTGTAATTCTTTTTTGAAACGAGGTAAGATTTTGAGCTCTTCGCAGTGGTGTAGGTATTTTCCAGTTTGGATTTCTAGTTTTTTCCAGAATTCAATTTTCTTAGTGTTGTTGCTATTCAATTTTTCGTTTTGGAGACTTCAACGGGCCATATCTTCTGCATCCAGACACATTTTTGGGTGCCATTTTTTTTGAAAGTGCATGTTTTTTCATGTACTTCATCATGGTGCTACCCGTTTCCTCTTTTTCTATCAGAGAATTGTATTTCGGCATGTAGTCTTTTTTTGGACATTGTGGGCTCCCATTGTATGAATTTTTCATTATGTAAATGCACTGAAATAAAGTGCCATAGTAGTTGTATATATTATTGGAATCTTACACATCACTTTGTGCCTTATTATACTCACACTATGCTATAAAGTGCCATGGGGGGTTTGATGTTTTGCCTTTGTTTGCCATCATACATTTTTCAAGTGAGTCTCTTCCATGACAATAGCCTCATGTGTGTTTGACTTTTTTTTCACACCCTTTATATGTGTTGGTACTTTCATGTTTTCACATTAAGATGTTCTTGGTTCTTCTTCATGCACTTTTTTTTGGGATTCAGTTTTAGTGTACCTGTCATGCCTCTCCCTTTTCAACATTATTGGGGGGTTTTTACTGTTGGTGCTAATGCTTCTTTGGTTTCGCGTTGGAGTGAGTTATGTATACAGTATTTGTTCCTATGTAATTTCAGATGCAACATACATAAGTGGCTTGTTACTTGCATCTTAGTGAGATGGATCACTTACCATATGGACACTCTTGCATTCCTATTTTCAGAGGCAACCTTCCTTTTTCACATGATCAGTTTTTTAGACTTTTGGTATCTTTTCCATCTGATTCAAGTAGTGTCGTTGGGGGCACTCATACAGATTCTTGTCTTCTTGATCTTGATTATCATTTGTTTTAGCGGAGGTTCTTGTTTCGACATTACAACAATCATTCTTTGACAATGTTTGTAGCTTCTTCATGCTTCAGTGGTTTTCTTTTTGTTCATCCTTTGTTCCTATCTTTTGGGACAACATTGTTTTGTTTGGAGGCTTCTTTAGTCCTTCACTTGGCTTTCATCTCTTTTTGGAGTAGAGTTTTTCCCATGAGGTTTTATCTATTTCTCCGCATTATAGAGATCTTTTGTTTGTACATGGGTACCTTACATGGCCTTGTTTGCCGGGACCCATTATGCATTCTTTTTAGGGTTTTTAGCTACTCCCTAAGTTCATCTTAAGGGGGTGTTAGAGTTATCATGCATTAGCTAATAAGTTATCATGCATTAGCTAATAATTAATTAATATTTAATTGATTATTAGTCTAATTTATTCTCATGCACTTAAGCTAAACTTATGAGTGTTTTAATGTTTTATTAATTGAACTAATATTAGATCATTATGTTTCATTTCATGTGATGTTGACACTTGTCATGATTTGATCCTTTTTTCATTTAGGGATTTTCTTTTATAGCATTCAACCCTCATTGTAATTCTCTAAGATTATCTCAAGCTTTCATATCTTCTTGAGAGTCTTGCTTTTGTAGCTTTTTCTTGTTGAGGAATATTGCATATATTGTTTGTAGATCTCTTGCGTGGAAGGTGTATTTGTTTGTTGTTTGATCCTGTGGCTCGTGGTTTTGTGCTTGTTTCAAAATTCTAACATGTGATACCCTAAATAGTCTATCAAAAAATAGATTAATTTTTTGTTTTATTTTTGCAACCAAGTTTATCACCTAAAGATTGATAATAATAATAATAAAAATGACTTCAAATCAAGTTACACTTTTATTTATACCCTAGTTTTGGATTAGCATTACATTCATGACTAATCAATCTAGTAGACATAGAAGGCCTATACATTTTGCTTGAGAATTTGTTTGGTTATAGAATTTATGTGTGGCTCCACTTCAACAATCCTTCCTTGGCCTTTCCCCCCTTGCTTCTTGTATGCTTCACCTTTTCTGCTTATCCTCTAGACCAACCTATGTGTGATCACTAAGATTTAGTAGCTTGTATTTGTCAAGACCTCATAATACTTACACTATTTTTTGGGTTCCTCTTCTTGAATCTTATTGGTTAATTTGATTGTCATCTTTGAATTCAAATCAATTATATGAAAAATTCCCATATGAGGGAATTGTGACATTCTTTGGGTATTTTTAATCCTTGTAGAATCTTGGCTTCATTCAATTGGACCTCCTTCCAGTGGAGCATTTTAGCTAGTAGTTTCAATTCATTCTTGACATTTCTTAGTTTACTAGTTTGACATGCCTCTTTTCTTCCTTAATCATCAACTTGTTTTTTGTTCACAAGACTCTTTTCATGTGCCTCTATTTTCGAGAAATTTCTTGGCACTCTCGATAAATCTACTCTAGTTTAATTACCTTGATCCTTGCCCTTGTAGATGGTATTAATAAATCCAAGTTTTCTTGTCGATATTGTGTTTGCCAATTGGTCTCTTGGTTCTCTTTGTGAGCTTGCTTATGCATCATCCTTGGTCAACAATGGAATCTCTTGAAATTGAGTACACCCTTTCAACTTGGTGTAATGCCCCCTCAATTTTATATTAAGGGTGGCGTTTTCCATTCATAGCACTAGGTTCTTTTTCTTATAGATCCTTGTCTCAAGGCCACCTTAGATTAAGATATTTTATGAAAGAAAAAAACAGTTTAAACCAAATCATGGGTGTAGTTAAGAAGCAATGCTTGATTTAAGAAAAGACAAAAGTTAATTACAAATTAATTTATTGCTAGAAGCCAAAGGGTGGTTTCCTTTGGAAGAGTGGTATAAAAAAAGTCAATCAAGGAGAATGGAGGAGCATCATTGAAGACATTTTCATATATTTGATTTAATCTTTTGTGAAGCAGAAATTTTGTTCTAACAAATTGATGACAAAACCCTTTTAGGCTTGAACAAGGACAAAAACCCTTTTTTTTCCTTGTAACTTTGGAGGATGAAAACCCTTGACTCAAGCAGATTTTAAGGTGTTTTCCAAAGGATTCCACTGTGTTAAATTGTTTCAGACTTAAAAGTAATTCAATAATTTAATAAGAGAAAATACTTGACATAAATCTAAGTTGATTTTTGAGTGTCTTAAACAATAACAAATTAAACTTAACAACAACCATTAAGTTATTAAATAAAATCAGAAATTCTTATTGATAATTTGATTGTGCAAGTGTTACATTTTAAAGTACTAGGGTTTGAATACAAAAGAAAATTGAACAAGACACTACAAATGGTATTAGAATTAGATCTTGTTAGTGAGTTTTCTTTCATATGCAATTTAGTGATAGAGCCAATGGATATTATCAAACAAAAATAAGAAAAACTCAAAATTCTAAGGACAAAGTGATCATAAACCTCGTTGATTTCAAGATAATAGACGTAACAATGTTTAGGGAGAATGAAAATTGCGATTATGCAAATAAAATAGATTAAAAAATTAACCTTAGGATAAATATGATGAGGCAAATGTTACATAAGATGAATAAAGTAAAAAATTGCAATAATCAAGATAGTGGGGAAACTTTTGATAGTAACAATAATGAGCATAAAAGGAACATAAAAAGAACCAAGATTGGGTTTGTGGATAGGCCTCTTTGTCCCACTTTCATTCGAAGGGGAGAAGTTTCCATTGAAGAAACACAAAATTCAATGCAAGATGATATTCCCTCTTGTTATGCAGAATATAGAAATCCCTTGGAGAAATTCAAGAAGCAATGTCTCACAAATTACATACATATGAAAGGAAGAAATGGATCGAGAAATAAATCCTAAACCCTAGCCAAGACAAAATGAACATCAACAAACTTTGGGCAAGTTAAAATTATCTACATTTAATGGATCTAATAAGTGTATCGCTTGTGCATGGGTGTAGAAATTAGATACATACCTAGCACTGAAACCGATGAGGATGATGACATCAAATTTGTGACCTTACACTTGGATGGACAACTCACGAATGTTGGTTACCCAAGGTTAAGGACTTATAAACACATATGATGAATTCTACAAAAGGTTAATTGAGATATTCAACATAAAGGATCCAAAAGTACATTTTAGATAATTGAAACAATTAAAATAGAAAAGGGATAGTGGAGAGATATGTAGAAGAATTCAAAGGTTATTAGTAATGATGCTCGATGTTTCATAAAGAATATTAACTATCCTTTTTATTAAAGGACTAACTGAACCTCTTAATTAAGGTATTTGATCCATTAACCCTTCAAGAGGTTATCAAAAGAGCTTTGGATTTAGAAAGTCTTGTAGCTAAGAATAAGTTCTTTTAGAAAAACACTCTTGTAGGGCCAAATATGAAACCTTCCCAAAAGGGTTTTTTCTCAACAAAAGGTGTTACCACCAAAGAATAATTTTGATGAAGTAACTAAATGAATTGTGTCGAAACAAATTATGCTTTTCTTTGTAGAAAAGCATGGGAACTTGGGAATCATTGTTTTGGAAAAGCTAAGTGCATTACATAGAAGTAATGTTTGATGAGGAGGAAGGACTAGAACACAAAGTAGTTGAAGGTGAAACTAAATATGAAAGAAGAAAGTGAATATTCATAGGGCACACTTGAAACCTTGTAAGGTGCTCCAAAATATCATCCTTTTCAAGTATGTGGGGTCCTACAAGGGCACATAGTTACAATACTAATTTCTAGTGGAGCAACACAATTTATTGATGAAGGATTAGTTGCTAGAAGAGGGTTACAAATAGAAGATTTCATCAGATTGAATGTTAGAGTCGTGGATTGTAATATCCTCATTTGGGAAATTCCTAATTTTAGGCCTACAAAAAAATGATAATCACTAAAAATTGATATTAGTAATAACAAATATCAACTTTATGGTTATACTCAAGTTAATACATAAAATATTAAAATATTGAGAGCAATACATCATAGCTAAAACATCATAATATTTAGAGCTATAGTTCATAGCATCATTAATATTTGAATTCAAAACATCTTAACATCACTAATGATTATTCCATGGCCTATTCCTATAGTAACCATATTAGGAATTCATTGGAAATATTCACAAAATACTATCTCAAGGATGGTTGTCCTTGTATTGCGAGAGCATGGGTGGATCCCCATCCATCCACCTCAAGGTGGTGTACTTGAGGAGACCTTCAAGCCTAGGAGCACTCATTTGCCTCTTGACCCACGAACATGATAGGATCTTAGGTCAACTTCATCCCTCATTCCACCTTGGAGGCACACCATCCTCCTTGATCAAGCCCAAGAGCACTCATTTTCCTCCCAACAAACAAGCATGATAGGATCTTCAATCCATCCATCTCGGGGTGGTGTGCTTGATAAGATGCATGAAGGCTACACTCTTCAACCAAGCCCAAGAACACCATTTAGGCCTCCTGACCGACGAGTATGGCAAAACTTCCAATTCATCCATTTTGAGGTGGTGTGCTTGCTATTGAGAATTCCTATCCCTTCATCATCTTGTGACTCAGAAGGTTGATCGACCTCCCTATTTGCAACACTCATATAAATTCAAAATAGATTTCTAAAGGAGGCGTGCTTGTAATTGAGAATTCCTAGCCCTTCATCAACTCGTGACTCAGAAGGTTGATCAACCTCCCTATTTGCAACACTTCTATAAATTCAAAATAGATTGCTAAAGGAATTTGCAATATTACTTTGTAATAAAACATCCTTACGCCATTATAGTAGATTTACTTACAATGGCTAATCCTAATTTATATTATAATATTATCTTTTAAACTTACTTCCCAATGATATTTTTGCTGATAATAATATTTATATCAAGAGATATCTTATATTTCAATTCCTTATTTTTTCCAATCTCATCCACTTGATGATTTCTCCACAAGGAAATGATCTCTCTTTTATATCTTATTATTGAGGGAGTCACAACCTTTCATATTTGAAGGAGTCACCTTTCTTATTTGAAAGAGTCACAACCTTTCACATTAAGAATCACCAACTTTCACATTAGGAGTCACATCATATTTATGAATGATTGATTGAATGATGTTATGGATCTCTTTCTCAATGAAATGATCTCCCTTTTATATCTCAAGTTTGAGAGAGTCACACCTCTTCACCTGAATAGTTACAACCCAATAGTTACAACCCTTCATCATTGCATTTGGAGAATAATAATTTAATTTTAAATAAGCTAATTTGCAAGTGTTGTTGTCTATTACTTGTAATCAGTCACAATAATTCTTTTCCCTTTTCTTTTCCTTCTAGATCTACCTTCCTTATATACCTTATATTTATCAAGGGACACGACTCCTCATATGTTGGTTGACCATTCTTAACAACTTAATCTTTATTTAATGCCAATTAATTATCTTCATTGATTTCTTTTGAAACATAGGCTACAAACATTTAAGAATAAAACATGACATTACACAGATGGTTTTACCATCCCATGCACTAAGAAAATTCAACAATTGGAGGTTACCCTTGGTAGGCACAAAACACAAGGCGACTAATATGTGTGGGCATAAGAGAAATCATTATAGTCTTAGGAGTGCAATGGATACACTATTTGAGAGAGATTACACAATTACTAGATGATGGAATTAAGGTTCAAATCAAAAGGAAAAGAGGTAGTGTTATAGGTATTTTAGGTGGTGCCTCTAGAATTATATCAACAAAAAGAATGGAAAGATGTTTAAGGAGTGAAGTAGCATGAATAAAAAAATGTTTAGTGACATCTATAGCCACTACAAGTGAGAAAGCTTATGATACAAACACACAAAAAATATTGGACAAGTATAACATGATTTTTAAAGATATTCCTCTAGAATTACCTCTTGGTAGAGGGTTTCAATATATTATAGAACTTGAAATAGAGATAAAACATGTAATAACTACTTCCTATAGGCATCCATGAATATTTAAGGAAAAATTTGAAAAAACAATTAAAAAACTTCTTGAGATGGGTCTTATTGGGCCAAGTTCTAGCCCTTTTGCATCTTTAGTTGTCTTAGTAAAAAAAAGAAAGATGAAACTATTATTAAAAATAAATATCCCATTCCTAGAATTGATGAGTTAATTTATGAACTACATGGAACAGTGTACTCAAAAATTGATTTGAGATCGGGGTACCATCAAATATGAGGATGGGAAAATGATGTGCATAAGATTTCTTTCAAATGTCATTTTTGACATTTTGAATTTTTAGTTATGCCCTTTGGCTTAGCTAATGTTCCCACCACTTTTCAATCATGTATGAACCATCTATTTAAAAATCAATTGAGAAAGTTTGTCCTAGTATTTGTTGATGATATCTTGATCTAGAACAAATAATGGGAGGAACATTTAAAACATTTGGATGAAGTTTTGGGAATATAAGAGTGAAAATCCTTTTATGCTAATGAATCCAAATGTGAATTTGGGTTAACAAAGATTCTATATTTAGGATACGTCATTAGTGTTCAAGGGGAAAAAGTCGATCAACAAAATATACAAGCCATTTTAGATTGGCTCCCACCAACCTATTTAACTCAATTAAGAGGATTATTTGGGCTTTGTAGCTATTATAGAAGATTTGTAAAAGGATTCTCTCAATTAGTTGTTCCATTGAAAGATTTAACCAAGAAAGGAGCATTTGCATGGACAAAAGCAACTCAACAAGCCTTTAGTAAACTCAAGGAAGTAGTAAGCTCATGTCTTGTACTTGCCATTCCAGATTTCTCACTTCTATCTGTCCTAAATTGTGATGCATTAGGTGAAGGAGTTGGGGCAATATTGATTAAAAAAGTACATCTAATATCTTTTGATAGATGAAGGTTAAAGGACATTAAAAAGAGTTATTCAATCTATGATAAGGAAATGTTAGCTATAATGCATGCCTTAGAAAAAATTAGACAATATCTAGTTTGTGGTCAAAACATACCACAATAATTCAAAATTTTTCCTTAACCAAAGAGATTTGAATGACAAGCAACAAAAATAGGAGAGGAAGCTCCAGGCCTATGACTTTGACATTAAATACGTCAAAGGTAAGGATAATGTGGTAGTTGATGCTCTATCAAGAAAGCCTTACTTATGTTCATTATCATAAATTTATCTTGATTTGAAAGCAAACATAATAATAGAGAATGGGAAAGATGCATTTTCTATGAATATTTTGGAGGGGAAGATTCGTGATGAAAGATACAAGGCAGTAGATGACCTTAGTCTATATAAAGACATAATATATCTTAGTCCAAGATTAGGTATCAAAATAAGATTTTAAAGGCTGTGGACATGACATTGTTGGAGTATGGACAAACACTGAGAGGGGGGCGGGGGGTGAATAAGTGTCTGATAGACAGGCCCTAAAATTTAAACCTTTTAAACTTCAACAAAGACTTTTAGTTCAAACATCCTTTCTATTGATAACAAAGCAGAGTAATCACTTTGAGAGAATTCATGAAAAAAGGTAAACAAAGATATGACAACATTAACCTAGTTCATTTAGACAACTTATGCCAATATAACTTGTGTGATATATCTTGCACTTGTAAAAGATGTGACTGACATTGTTTAACAATCAAAGCATAATGACAAAACAGGTGCAACTCATAAGACTATGTACATGAAGACCAACACCATTGAATCACTTTAAGACCACCAAATTTCAATGCAAATTTATGAGACACAGCAAGAACTGTGCAACTAAATGACATATGATAAGCATTGAAACAATAGGGAGCTTTGGTACATTATGACAGATTGAAACATAAAAATCTTAAACTATGAATCAATGAAAGAACATGTGATGTGATAGACTAAATGATTTTCATCACAACATGCAAAACATGTTTGGTTAAACAGAGCTTTTAAACCAATTTGCAACATATGGTTGTGAAAGTACTTGTAACAACAAAATATATCAACATTGCAAAAATAAGAACTGATAATAGACATTAATGCATCTAATAACTTATGAAAATTAGATAGACATGAAAAACAGTCACACAAAGACATTATATGTCCTGAGTGGAAAACCCTCTTGGGGAATAAAAACCACTCGAAAAATATTTCTCTTTATTCACTTAGAGCACCAACTCTACAAAGTTCAGGAGCACCAACTCCACAAAATATAGAAGCACCAACTTCACAAAGTTCAAGAGCACTAACTCCACAAAATACAGAAGCACCGACTTCACAAAGATACAGGAGCACCGACTCCTTTATAATGCATAACAATTATAGTATACTATCAATACCCTAGAAGTGCAATTTGCAGTTCTAGTGTCTCAATAGAAGACTGAATATTTTCAATAAGCACATTGAAGAATGTTGTATGAGAATGACATCTTCCTTAAATACGATAACCAGAGAATCACTGTTATAAATATTTTCAATGCAATACAAATTCTGTACAATATCTGTTAAGAATAAGCCTGATGTCTCATATTCTTCTTCTAGGTAACTTTAGAAATGCCAAAAATTCATCTTTTAAAGACACTGCAAAATAAGCTCTGAAAACAGTTTGTGTAACTGTAAACCAACTCGGGTTAGGGTTTAAATGGAAAACCATAAATAATCCTTTTTCAAACAAACCCTTTAACGAAATGAAACCATTTCAGTTACAGTCCATGAAATCTTTCTTTTAACAAACCCTTTATCAAAAAATTACAAATATCACCGCAATGAAACTATTCAGTTACAGTCGAGTATTGTCATCCAAAAACCCTAATGGGTTTTTCCCAATCTATCAAGGATTAAGCCCTTTAAAAATAAAAATACTTAACAATAGCACTTTCACAATTTTTTTTTCAAAAAATAAACATCCTTAACCACCTGCTTAAACAACTGTTCAAAGCCTGTAAGCTGCAAGAAGAGCATTAGTTGATTCAGTAAAAAAAAAAAAAAACTGAAAAGTATGCCTTAAAAACTTGATAACAGTCTAGCTGGTAGAAGCCAACTTCACTGTTGTTTCCTTGTCCAAACACCCACAGTCACATATTTTTCAAGCTCAAAGTCATTCCATATGCCGGCCAAGCTCATACAATGAGCTAATTTACATAACCATAGCATGTCGACTGAGAAAAGCTAAATGAATTTGTAGACAACAGAATACCATGGCGGCTAGGGTTCCATAATACGTTTTTCCCTAACTGAGCTTCAAGTTTTCGAAGACTTTGCATAATGATCATTTGAGATCTGGTACTATCAAACAAAACATCATAATTCCTTAGAATCCGCTGCCAAATACTTTACAAAGAATTCCAACAACATTATAATACTAATCATTAAACCCAAGCAAATGAAAGCTGTCGATACCACAAGTTTCCAAAGACCCAAGATACATATGCCACATGTGCTACCAACTAAGCTTCGACACAAATAATAGCCAGCTCGATAATCACATGTACATCGGACTTAAACCTGATACCACACTCAAATGATTAAAGTGAGCCAAACAATATCAATCAAAACAATATTGATCACCTTGTCACTACCATGTGACTTTTTAATAAAGTCATCGTCCTTTGATAATAAGAATTGCAATGAGACCCGATAGTATCTTCATTCCATATGCCATGTTAATCAACAATAAACCAAGATTCTTATAATCATATCAAATGCCGATTAACTTAGCAAAGCCATGTAAATCAACCAATTTCTTATAAACATTGACACAATTATATTGTCAAATCAATATGCCATGATGATATGTAATAACAATGCCACAAAGGAAATGTGAATAATCAATCACATTAAAATGTAACAAGGAAGACTAAGAAGTTTAGCAAAAATGAATATAATGACCTTTGTCACCTTAGAGTATACAAACAACCTGAGCCTTCATATGATCAAACTGAAAATACTTTAAGTGCAATGACCACAGTGACGTCAAAGATGCCAAAGTAATCAAATTGCAACTTGATAATCTGAAAGTGATCAAGCATAAACCAAAATTGTCTGAGCATCAATATACCTGCAACCGGATAATCTGAAAGTGATCAAGCATAAACCAGAACTGTCTGAGCATCAATCTGTAAATCAAATAAACACTATCAGCCAACATCATCATATATATCAAAAGATCAAAAAAATTGGATTATCACACAACTGTAAGGACAAGCAACTCCATAATACTATTACTGAAAACATATATCCTGTCATCATCCATCAAGCATATCATCACAAATATCCTCATATCAGCGAACCACTTTTGACATCAAGGACAAACCAAAAACAACTGAGAGCCAACAAACATACCCTTGGTAAGACATCAAGGCTACTTTAAAACATAACAACAAATTAGAAAATAATTTTGTTGGTGTAAATAATGACTTTATAAAACTAGTTAGTTATTAACCTAACTAGGAGAGTGCTATTCACATTTCTTAAGTCTCCACTTAGGGAATTCTAGAGAATTGTGGTTGAGAGAACTATCCTCACTTTGTGAGACACCTCTTGCATGGTCATTTGCTACTCACTAGAACACTTGTCATGTGAGTTAACAAGTCTTTCATTACTAAAGGGTTAGTTAGTCATTGTGTTCAACTTGACTACCTTCACCACCTTGCCTATTTAAGGAAGGTTACACTGTACATTTCATTCAACTCTTTTATCAATCTCTTTGTTATTGTAAATTAGGTTCATTGTGTGTAAGTGATTTTGTGGAAGTTTCCAATTTTTTGCTTTATGATCTTGGAAATCATAACAACTTTCATGGAAGGTCTCAAAGGAGACATACTAAGTATGTTAGGAAATGATTTATTTTCCAACAAAATAAAATAGAACATGTCTTCTCACATGGTTATTAATAGGCCAAAACTAGGGTAAATAATAAGAAATATTTCAGCTTGGTCTAAGTGTCAATCCGGGGATCATAAGCTTGCGAGAGGTGTTGCGACAATATACCTAAGGGAGGAAAGCAGTGGATTAAGTGGGGATGAAATGCAACTAAATCACACAAAGGAGCACCTACAATGAAAATCTGGTTCAAAATTATATTTCTGTTCTACTCTATTCTGTGACAGGAGTAACATGAGCTATGATATAAATTTTTGTAAGAACAACAACAATCTGTGATAGTAACAACAAATTGCAACAATAATAATCTACAAAAATAACAACAATTTATAGCAGAAAGGAAACAACCCATATCACATAATCATTTATCCAGTCTTTAATGAAGGTGCTGAAATTGAAATCACGTATTCAAAAGGAAATAATGTCTATCTTAACCAAACCAAATCAAAAGAAAACAAAATATAGAAAATAAAACATCACAAGCTTCCCCAAGGAGTGGGCCCTTGCTCCTAGTTCACACAGTGGATAGAGCGAAAGCCTTTCTACGCTGCCTTGATTAGAATAAACACTATTTTATTTATCAAAAGCTTGATACCGAAATCTGTTGTGAAAAGTCTATGTTCCTCTTACAGTATGCTTACTTATATATGCATTGTTTGAAACAATGAAATACAGAAAAGATTAAGTTTTTTTTGGCCCACGACCAACAAACTTAGAAGAGACAAAGATATGAGTCGCTAATCCATAGATTAAAACAACGCTGTTATAACAACAAATGAGAATAGAATACATGATTTTGTTTTGCTCCTCCACATAGTTGGCAAGCACAACCGTTATAATAGATTCTTCTCTTTGTATGGAAAATAGTGATGATGTGTAAAGATACTATCATGAAATTAACCCACATAGCTAAATAATACAAAAAAAAAGTCTAGTGAAAGGAAAACGTGAAGATTTGTAGATTTTTCTCCAATGATTTAGCAACACATCTCCATCACGGGTTTCTTTCCCTAGTCCACAAGAATAGCACACATGGAGCTTTGGTTGAGTGTATTTTTCTCAATTTGTTGTTCACGAATTTAAACATTGTTTTGGTTTCATGTGCTTATTTTGAAGAGGTAATTGACGCCACCTTGGAGGCTGATGTCATGATAGAAATAAATTGCTGGTAAAAAGAGTAATACTCAAAAGTTCTTGACTAAATAGTGATAGGAAGATATTCTACATAAAAGGTGAAAATAAGTTCTTGTGATTTGCATGTTGCAAGCTTTATTATCCAAGGATTGAAATCATAATGCTTATTAGTAAAGACAATCAATAATTAGTTTTCATATTTTATCCAAAATAATATTAAATACCACATATATATTTAATCATATGCAACATAAAATGGTAAAATGGTATGATATGAAACAAAAATAGAATGTGGGAATGGGTATGAAGGTATATGAAATAGGCTGAAATATGACATAAAATGGGACATAAATGGCTCTCATCATTCCCCCCAACTTAACATATTGCACGTCCTTGTGCAATCCTTATTACTGAGAGGGTAGCCATGGGATTGTGGCTTTGGATTTTCTCTTTACCCCTTTACTATTATAGCTCATACTTAATCACACTCTTTCAATTTTTATATAGCTCTTACATGCATATCAATCATCTTGGCTATTCTTTTGTTTTCCAATTTCCTTTTCATCATACCTCGTTGGATTTTTATTTTTTCATCATTTTTTCTTTTAGTTTTTTTCATCATTTTTTCTCATTTTTCGTTGGCATTTTTTCCATAGCATTTATTTATAGGAAATGCTATATATAAAAGTTATCACAAAAGACTATCTCCATATTTATAAGCTATTTGAACTGGGTGAAATGATAGGCAATTTGAATGATGAGAAGTGAAAATAATGGATACTATGACTGTGATGGAATAATAAAGGATGATAGGTGAAAAGATAGGTAATAAAGATGGTGGACCTCTCCCTAACTTAAAGGGTTGATTGTCCTCGGGCAACAAGGAGAGGATGGGTAGGAATACTGCATGATATGATTAATATAATAAGAAATATTAATGAAGTTAAAAGATAAAATAATGAAAAATAAAATTGATTGTTGTACCAATGTGCATGTCCATTAATGCTAAGATCTAGTAGCCAATGTAACTCTACAACTGTGAATCTCCAGCAAGGAAGGAAGCAAAAATCGTGACAAGGACTGTAGCCACCCCACACATGAAAGATCCCCAGTAGACTGAAACATTATGGAACATATTGATGGTAGCCTGAATTCACTCTTCATTTTTGCTAACACCTCAACTGAATATGTACTTTGTGCTACAGGTGGTCAAAGTTAGGCTGACCATGACAAATGAGAGCACATCTACACAAGTGAGCATCAGGAAGTGCTAGAGGCACTCATACAACCATTGAAGCAATAGAGTATACCTGCAAACTGATTAACCCATAAAAAGCCCACAAATTATTGCATTTTTTCATTTTTTTTCTTTTTCATTATTTTTTTTAACTTTTTTCTTTTCTTTTTTATTTTGCTAACGACAAGTGACCACTGGCAAGCTAGTTTTCAATCACTTACCACTTAGTGGCAATGTAGAAACAATTTTCACCACTAAGAATTTTATTCAACTACAATCCACCAGAAATTGGTTTTCAAATTGTAGTTGTCTAACAACACCCGAAGGTTTTCATTGTTAGAATTTTTGTTTTTTTCATTTTTTTTCATTTTTTCATTCTTTTGTTTTTTTTAGATATCCTGCATATAATGACCAAAGAGAAGGAACCCCTTATATGGATGTTGAGGTGACACCATCGAAAACCTAAGTTCCTTTTATGACCCCACGAAAATTCACTAATGAAACTGGGTTGTATGTAGAACTTGAAATGATGACCAACAAGAAAGATTACCTTCATCAAGATTGACCATGCATAGTTCATAGCACAATTGCTACAAACAATCTTGATCCATTTAGCTCATGCCACCATATCCAAAATCTGATTGTAGAACTTCTGAATACATGCCCAATCACTTGGTGGAAATAATTACTTACAATAGAAGCAATATTTCAAAGATAGGGCTATGTAGTGGGTGCTGGCAAGAAGTTGAGTCCACTTTTTGGCCAAAAAAGTGGAAGTATTTTCCCTGGTTTTAAGAATTTGACACATTTGACTTTAAAATTTGAAGCACTTAGAGATGGAATCTTGAAAAAAGTCACTAATCATAAAATGTAGTACGTGGTGTCTAGTTTCCAAATTTGTAATTTATTTCAATACTCAGATGCTACAAATTGATTTTTAATAGGCGTTTCTAAAAGCCACTATTTAAAATTCACTTTTTTTTTACCATACCATGCATGTGTACATCATCCATATTTTGACCTAAATTATCGTATTTTTCTAAATCCTTTTGGAAAAATATTTTTAACTCACTGAAGCACGTTTTCGATATTTTTTTGTAATTTTTTATTGAATATTTTTTTTTTGTTAATTTTTTATTAGCCATGTTGTTTTGAAAAATTGTCGTGTACGTCAAGCATAAGATGACTTAAACTTATCTTTTTTGATTTTTTTTAAATTGAAAAGAATTGTCTGAAGTACGTTTTTTGTGCAATTCATTTTACAAAAAAATATTTTAATAAAAGTTATTAAAATAGTAAAAAACCCTGATATTTCAAGTTTATGGAATAAAAAAAATAATCCAATTGTAAAATAAATTACATATTTAGAATCTACACTGTCTCATATATAATGGGTTTTAATTTTGTCAAAAAATTCTGTAAAAAAAGTCTCCAGACATATGCCCAAAGTCACTATTTTCTTGTAACATTGCCAAGACCTTCAACTTGCAGGTCAAATCAGGTCCAAAGCTTAGGTTCGGGTCCCCAAGCCTTTTCCTGAACTGAAAAACAAAACAAAAATTCAACCAAAAAATCAAATTTTAAAAAACGGGATCTCGTTTCATAAAAACATATATATATTTTTTTATGATTTTAAGAAATGGGATCCCGCTTTTTAAAAAACGGACCGTTTTGAAATGGGATCCCATTTCTTAAAATCATAAAAAAAATATTTTTTTATGAAACGGGATCCCGTTTTCAAAATGGGATCCCATTTTTTAAAAAGTGGGATCTCGTTTTTGGCTCAAGGCCCCGAACCTAAACGAGATCCTGTTTTGTTGAAGCCAATTTCAGATTTTTTTTAAGACAAAAACTTCCACATTTTGTGGATTCATATTCTTGCATTTACCCTAGTGAAAGACCAATGGTAGTCTCTCAACTTATCCAATATTTGTAAGATTTGATGAAAAACAAATCTATTAAGCCCAAGAAACCTGCATGCAAAAACCTGTCACAAGAAAGAAATCTGTAGGAAACAAAACAAGGGTTTTGCTCTGACAATATGCAAGAATGTATTATCAGACTTAGGTGGTGGCTTGGAGGGATTCTCACTAGCCCCTGAATCTTTCTTAGGCTTCGGTTTCTGCTTCTGTTTTCCTTTGGAGGACTGGGCTACCAATGCTTGGTTCTGTGAACCTGAAAGTGAATCCAACTGCTTGAGCTTGGCTTGCTCACGAGTCAGACGATCACAAAAGACCTCAAAAGAAGGCATGACATGTCGAGCACCCAAGGCATCCATGGTGGAATAGAAGGTCGAAGAGAAGATCTGAAATGGACCCCGAAGCTTGGAGAGAATTAGGAAGATGCACTCTGTATCAGTCTTAACTTTTCCACAACCCTGCAAGATAGATCTTTGCTATTTGAACTTCATCTGAAAGTCCTCAATGGAGGGAAATGAATCAGGTACCAAAGAAGTTAACTCGGCCTCCAGCTGCAAAGCTCTGAACTGATTGACAGTACCAAAAAGTCCATCAAACTTGGTCCAAATGGCTCGAGGAGTGAGACAACCATCAAGATGAAACAGGAGACTGTCAGAAATGTGTAAAGCCATCAATCCCATAGCTTGATCCATATTGTTCCTGTGCTGCATAACCTCAAAGGCGCGAGTCAACTGAGGCTGAACCTCATCCAAATAGGACAATAACCCTTGAGACTGGAGAAGAGTCATCATGCGACCCTTCCAAGTGTGATAATTATGCAGTGTAAGAGGTTCAATAGATCTGTCGACCATCCTGTGAACTGTGCCTCAACTGCTATGAATTTTTTAATTATTATTTAGTGGTCTTTCAGAACTAGACAGAAGATGCATAAGGGGTTTGTTTGTTTTGTTTTGGTGTTTGTAGATTCTGGTTTTCTGATGGAAATGACAGAAAGCAAGAGAAAACACCCCCCCACAATGCAAAAATCCAATCCCCAGTACAAACTGAAAGCCAGAAAGCAATATAAAGCAGTAATTGGTTGGGACAAATCTTTGTGTACCTAAAGAATTTACTGATGAAATAGACTACAGATCTGGATAGCAATCGTCGGTAAAAAAAATTTCAAGACAAAGTACGGTGCCCGCGGGGGTTTGAAGTTCTGCCTTTTCAGATCTGCCAACGCAGACATTGGCTCATGCACGGTGTTCAGAGGAATAAGGTGCAAGACTAGTAAATGATACCAAGAAGGACACCACTGTGAACAGCACAAAGGACACCCAAAAAAAATGCCAGATCTGATGCATGCACTTGTAAAAAATGCTAAAAAAATGCTAGATCTGATGCATGCACTTGTAAAAAACGCTAAAAAAATTTCGAGAAACAAAAAAAGAATTGTTGGGCAAGGAATACCAGATCTCTCTCAAATTAGCCAAAGAATCCCAAATTTCTTTTGTCAAACCCTTGCTCCCTTTTTTCCTTCAAACATGAACAAGCTACAGCAGATCCAGCTCTAATACCATGTAAGATTTGATGAAAAACAAATCTATTAAGCCCAAGAAACCTGCATGCAAAAACCTGTCACAAGAAAGAAATCTGTAGGAAACAAAACAAGGGTTTTGCTCTGACAATATGCAAGAATGTATTATTAGACTGAAAAAAAACATCAAGAAGAGAATACAATACAAGAGATCAATCCTTATAAAAGGAGATCAAAACAGAAAGGAAAACCTAACCCTAAGGAGAGTGCATTTAATAATTAATATTAATTATTAAATGACTAATATATGTGCATAAAGTGAAGTCTTAAGAGGAGAGTAAAGTTAAATAATTACTTTACTCTAACAATATTCCCATATAGCTATGGATAGGTGGATGAGTCAATCCTTATGATGAAGTATTATGATCTGGAATATGTTCAAGCTTGGTGTTCCTGTCTTCAAGTGGTCTTTGGATTTGTGGCTTGTGAAGGATTAGCCAAGAACATAGTATCTCACTTCTCATACACCAAGTTGCATACTTTCCTCCACACGATCTGGCATCAAAGTTGATATCAAAGAGAACTTGTGTCCATGAATGTTGAACATCTCACCTAAAAATCCTCTTGTGATCTCCAATAGTAAAGCACAAAGGAAACTTGAGGTGATCCATATAGCTAGCAAAGCCAACAAAGTGTGTTATTCAATGCACATGTACATAAGAATCATCAATTGGTATTGGTGCAAAAGTGTTGGCTAACCACGACATGTAACCATATTCTCATGACCAAGCATATCAAGTATAGTAATGCAATATCATCCATTTACTACCTCCACCATTAATAAGTAGTTAAGTCAGTTTTGTAAATGAAGGGTAGAGTTATTAATGTGAATAAATAATAAAAATGGATGAATATTATTACAATGAATGCTTGTGTAGACATAATATCAATACCAATTAACACAAGAATGTGTACCTTTATTTGGTCCAAGTATTACATAATGGTATTATTAGGAGCACCAAAGAAATAATCAATGAGGGTTTATTAGAAAAATCGTCAAAATTCAAGGGATTCCCCCCTCTCCTCACCCTCCAACTTAACTTCATACTACAAAGGCATGAGAGCATTAAGATAACCCAAATAATGAATAAAGGTAGTGACATATTGAAGAATACTTTAAGCCTTGTTGAATGAACAATCAACCAAAGACTTCCAAAATTGAATGGATCCTCCCAACTTAATTTCACATTGTAAAATCATGAGGGTATTAGGACAATCCAAAGAATTAATAGAAATATTTGATATCTTAGAGCTTTAATGAATGATAATCCTTTTGTAGCAGGTCATTAATGCATTCAAACTCATCTAGTTATGCTTAATCAATTAATCATTACTGAACCCAAATCAATGTGTGTGAGGAATACACATTAGTACCATAGGCCTCCAAAGATCTAGATGTTTGAGTATAAAAATATTTATAAATGATAGGTCTTGTAGGATGTCATTATGTATCTCACACGAATCTTGAATCATTAAGGCATATAGTTCACCATTGCTTATTGCATGATTAATTTCAACACACACATTTATCATTTTAGTGATAAAATTAGAATCACATTGAATTATTTCCTTATGTGTGTGAATTGTTTCTAAAAGTTTCGATTGATTGAGTAGATAAGAAGAACTAAATTGATTATCTTTAAGTTGATCATATTGTTCTTCTAATTCAATTAAACCAAAATCACATTCTTTAATTGTAGTAATAGATTGCAATAGTGATTCACCAATTTCAAGCACATTAGTGGAATGTAAAGGGATCATTGAAACATCATTATTATATGCAGATTGAACCACCTTATTAGATAATAGTAATTTATTAGGAATTGCAATTTCCCTTGGTGGATATGTTGGAGTGGATGGTGGGTGGGATAATGACAATGGTAAAAGTTGTGTGGTATATAAAGTAAATGGTGAAGATGGTAATATATAAGATGGATATGGTGAAGATGGTACTATATGGGATGGGTATGGTTGTTGTGAGCATTCGACATGCCATTCTTGGTACTATATGGGATGGGTATGGTGATTGTTGCCATTCACCACACATACTAGATAGGGAAGCGTTTTGTGAAGAAACATATTGCCTTCTTGATTCAATAGAATTATAAGACATTTTCAAATCATTTAGCATCCCATGATCTACCTGATTTGATGTGTTTAGTTGTTCTTGTGTTACAAAGAATAAATTCTCACTTTCACCTTTATTTTGTTGAGGCTCACACATAGCTTGGATCTCCTTCACCATGTCCTCTTGAAAAACTTAGCATGTGCACTTATCTTCTCCCTTGCAACAATCAGAACAACAAATGGTCAAATCATGATTTTTAAAATTCCATTGTCCTAAAAATTCATCAATTATTTGTTCTTCCTCAACTATGGAAATAACATTTGTAGATGTTTGTGACAACGGTATTGAAAGACCAATATTATCTAAGTTGCATTCGTTAGGTAGAGGGGGTATAAAAATATCACTTTGTGTCAGTGCGATTCCCTTGCCAATTTCTTCTTTTGTTTTTAAATTTGAAAGCAGGTGTTTGGGGGGCGGTAGCCCCCAGCGGGGTCAAGGGGCAGTGCCCCTTGTGAGGTTCTGGGGTAGCGCACAGGGTGTGCTTCCTGTCACAATACATGGCGGGGTCAAGGGGCGGAGCCCCCACCGCCAAACACAGTTTTCTTCTTGCGTGACCTTCAAATTCTTCATTTTTGAAGCATTTTTCCCTGAAAAGTGATGTGTTTGAACTACCTTGAAACTGCAACATTTTTATTGTTTTTATGTTGTTTCTTCAAAATTGCTTCTTTCTATTAATTTACTCACAACAACTGGTGTGAATATAAATAGTTGTATTTACTAAGATCTACCTACAAAATATAACAATGCATCCATATGATTTAAACAACGCAAATTAGGACTAATCATTGGGCAAGGCTAGCAATTGTGCGAGCTTTCATCCCCGACAACAGTGCCAAAATGATAGGCCAAAATTGGGGTAAATAATAAGAAAGATTTCAGCTTGGTCTAAGTGTCAATCCGAGGATCATAAGCTTGCGAGAGGTGTTGGGCCAATATACCTAAGGGAGGAAAGCAATGGATTAAGTGGGGATGAAATGTACCTAAAACACACAAAGGAGCACCTACAATGAAAATTTGGTTCAAACTTATATTTTTGTTTTTCTCTATTATGTGATAGGAGTGACATGAGTTGTGATATGAATTGTTAGAATAACAACAACAATCTATGACAGTAACAACAACAAATTGCAACAATAATAATCTGCAAAAATAACAACAGTTTATAGTAGAAAGGAAAACAACCCATATCACAATCATTTATCCAGTCTTTAATTAAGGTGCTAAAATTGAAATCACACAGTCAAAAGGAAATAACATCTATCTTAACCAAACCAAAGCAAAAGAAAACAAAATACAGAACATAAAACATCATCGAGCTCCCCAAAGGAGTGGGCCCTTACTCCTGGTTTGCACAATGGATAGAGCGAAAGCCTTTCTATGCTGCCTTGATCATAATAACCACTATTTTATTTATCAAAAGTTTGATACAAAAATGTGCTGCGAAAATTCTATGTTCCTCTTACAGTATGCTTACTTATATATGCGTTGTTTGAAACAATGAAATACAAAAAGATTAAGTTTTTTTTGGCATGTGACCAACAAATTTAGAAGAGACAAAGATATGAGTCGCTAATCCATAGATTAAAACGCTGTTATAACAACAAATGAGAATAAAATACATGATTTTGTTTTGCTCTTGCACACAGCTGGCAAGCACAACCGTTATAATATATTCTTCTCTTTGTATGGAAAATAGCAATGATGTGTAAAGATACTATCATGAAATGAACCCATGTAGCTAAATAATATAAACATAAATTCTAGTGAAAGGCAAACGTGAAGATTTGCAGATTTTTCTCGAATGATTTAGCAATGTATCTCCATCACGGGTTTCTTTCCCTAGTCCACAAGAATAGCACACGTGGAGCCTTGGTTGAGTGTATTTTTCTCAATTTGTTGCTATCCATGAATTTAAACATTGTTTTGGTTTCTTGTGCTTATTTTGAAGAGGTAACTGATGCCACCTTGGAGGTTGATGTCATGATAGAAATAAATTGCTGGTAAAAAGAGTAATACACAAAAGTTACTGACTAGAAAGTGACATGAATTTATTTTGCATAAAAGGTGACAAGAAGTTCTTGTGATCTGCATGCTACAAGCTTTATTTTCCAAGGATTGAAATCATAATGCTTATTAGTAAAGACAATCAATAATTAGTTTCTGTATTTTATCCAAAACTATATTAAATACCACATATATATATTTAATCATATGCAACATAAAATGGTAAAATGGTATGATATGAAACGAAAATGGAATGTGGGAATGGGTATGAAGGTATATGAAATAGGCTATAATAAGGCATAAAATGGGATTTAAATGGCTCTCATTAGTTATTACAACGATTATTGATTCCAAACCAAAAATGGGAAAGTATATCCATGGATTTTATTAGGGGACTCCCTAAGTCACATGGTAAAGTTTGTATACATGTGGTGGTCGATAGACTTACTAAGTATGGTCATTTCTTTTCCATATCTATGAAGTTTAAGGTACCTCAAATAGTCAAATTAATTTTCAAAGAGGTTTTTAGATTACATAGGTTGCCAAAAAACATAGAAAGTGAGATAGTTGGTTCCTTAGTTTGTTTTGGAAAAAATTCTTTCATCTAATTGGAATTGAATTATCACCAAGTATCAATTACCATACATAAAGTGATGGACAAAAAAAAATGGTTAACAAGTGGATTGAAGACAATTTGCAAAATTATGTAGTTGGATATTAAAAAACCTAGAAAAAATGGCTTTATTTGAGGGAATATTGTTATAATACTACATAGCCTATGTCCATTGGGCTGAAACCTTTCAAATCCTTAAATGGTTATGATGTGATATCATTTTTGGATTTGGTTATCACAAATAGTGGAGCACCAGGGGCAAAATATCTAGTTAAGCGAAGCTAGGAAATTATAGGATCACTCAAAGAGAACCTACACAAGGCACACAATCAACAAAAAAAATGTTGATTAACATAAAACCAAGAGAACATTCAAAGTAGGAGATATAGTTTTCTTGAGGCTACAATGTACTATAGGCAATCTTCTCTAAAAGGGAGTAAAACATAAAAAATGAAACCAAGGTTCTATGACCCTTATAGAATCAAACGATGAATTGGGGAGGTTACATACAACTTGGAATTACTTGAAAATTGTAGATTATGTGATGAATAACAGTTTGTTCTCTCTTTAATCATATTAAAATTGTCTAACATATTTTTTTAAAAAATACTTAATTAAATATATCATGATTGCTCCTAAGAAATAAATATAAAATTCAACTAATTACGTAATTCATTTACATCAAATTGAGCATACATTCATTCAATAAATATTACATCTTACTCATAATTACTATTGAGAGATTCATAAGAATGATTTTGTTAAACAAAGCTTGCACAATATTTCATTATACAAAGTACATATTTACAAGTATAATTTATGATGCAATGAAATATTATACAACTTTACAAATCATCAATAATACAAATGCCATGTGAAATAAAAATTGTCTTTGAGTAACAAAGTCTGACATTCTTCAACTACAAGAGAGAGCATCATCGGGAGTACTTTTCCTCCAACCCCAGACCAACGATCTCGCACACACTTTCCAACAAGAAGTGGTCCTACCCTTCGCAAGGGTAGTAGATCAAGGGAATCATCAAGACCATCATGCCATTCGAGAACTAGTGCTGTGTACAACTACAAACAATTTGTAATACAACTCTAGATTCCCTCTAGCTAAGAATCACACAATATGACTATTTTGCAACTAAATAGACAATGTGAATTGAAAATTCCAACAATGATTTTTCATTACTTTTCCCAAATTTTGATAAATAATTACACATTCCTTAATGGAAATGCATGCCATATGTTCACACAGCTCTATCCCGAACTAGTTTTCAAGAATTATAATTTCACATTCAGACGCACATGATAGTATAATATTTCAAATATATGCATATTTGCATCCAAAAGTAATATTTCTATCACATACTTGGCTAGATGTTTTAAGAGTTTATGCCAACTAAAATCACCTAGGAAAGTGTGTGATAGATTTCTATCTAAACGACTTAGAAAAAATGATATTGTTGTGCACTATTATGGATTTCCAACATGTAATCAAAATAACGTATTAAATATATTTTCAGTTCTCTAGAATTGCTACATACATGTATAATTATGCCTTATAATAGTCAAATATGTCTAATTTAAATAGTAATCAAAGTTATGTTTGTTCATATGATAATATAGCTCTGTGACAATACCTTATGTTCAATGTTTCTATAACAAAATAAATAAAGATAGGTACATCCAATATTTATAATAACTCCTATTCGAGGTAATATAAATGTTTATATACAACTTGAAAACATAAAGATGGTTGAGTAGTATCAAATATGCCAAGTTAATTCTTAAGAACAGTCCTAGAAAAATCAAAAGACAAACATTTACAAGAGTTATACTAAACAAAAGGACCAAGCTTATTGATTTTGGACCTTTCTTTCAAAAATAATTATTATCTTTGTATACATATATAATTCATCCATCCATCCATACATACATACACATATTATGGATGTTTTCTCATCTACATATATACCTATTTAACTATATAAATTCACATTCTTTATAATGTAACAAGTACAAGTAACGAGTGAATATATATATAAACATAATAATAAAAAAACAATAGAAGTTAAAACAAAAACTAAAAAAAGAGCTCTTCTTGTGAATCTTTTTGAATGCAAATTTTTACGCAAATCCATCAATTGTGAATTAAGTGGAACCCAAAATCAAATACGAATTTGCAATCAATAATCTTGGAAGATTAGAAGGCATGGACCCAAACATAAGACCTAAACAAGAAAATACAAACTAAAGAAGATTAGAACAAGGAAGGAAGGATGAACCACGAAGAAGGAGGCCAAAAGAAACGAAGGAAGGAAAATACAAAATTGATTTTAGAAAGCCACATTGTCACCTGGTTGAATCATATTGAAATAGACAAGAAGAAGTTGCGAACAAAAACCTCAAGAAAAGAAGATCCAAAAAATCCTAAAAATCATTAGCCGCATAAGGTGGGACATAATAGAAGGCAACTAGAATACCATCCCACCATAAACAAACCAATAAAGAAGGACCAAAGCCAAAGTAGAAGTGAACAAATTTCCCATCTTGCTGTAAAGAAGGATAATGAAATCCCTGAAGAAGAAAAAATGAAGGTACCAATCGAAATAGATGTCCAAGAGGAAACAAAGGAAGACATCAAAATTTTGGAAGACCTAGCCATAATCTCTAAAATCCTTAGACCATGGAAGGGAAGAAAATAAATTGAAGAATGGGTATGATCAAGTATAAGAAAACCGTGGAATTAAATTTCTCCCTAAGGGTTTCTTCACAGTGGTCTTCCTCTCTAGAGAAAATAGAGACAAGGCTCTCTGAATCAGAGCACATGGGAAATAAAAGGTCACACCATCTACACACAAAAATGAGAAACTAACTTCAATCCCCAAACAAATTCATCATATCCAGAAGTAAAATGGATCAAACTATACAATCTACCCCTCGAATTTTGGTCAAAGGAATGCTTAGAGAAGATTGGAAGGTTCTTAGGAGCACTAGTAGAAATTGATGTTCCTCTGCTGAAAGAAAATTCTTATCTTTATGCTAGAATTAAGATAGCAACAATAAAAGAAATCCCTAAGGAAATAAATCTCAAATCCAAAGCAAGGATCTAAAAATAGGGCATTGAAATAGAGGAACAAAAGACTCCTAGAAATAAAAGGCTACCAAAAGATAATAACATAGTAATACAAAAGGTTTCCCCAAAAACTAAGCAGGTGTGGAGAAAAAAGGAAACCAATAAAACAATAAAGGAAACCAGGTCTCCAAGCCCCAAGGAAGCCTTAGATATAAACCAAGCAGAAATCACAAGGCACGAGGACAAGGTGGCACAGGAGATACACTCAAAATTACCACCCGCCACAAGCCCTAGGCATGGAAAGAAAATTGTAGAAAAGGCAACAAAATGTCACAAATAGACAGAGGAAGTTAATAGCAAGACACTAGGGGTTGGGCTGCCCACACAAACAAAGGCAGACCCCTACAAGCAACTAACAGAGGTGATAGAAGGATTTTCATCGGAAAGTGAAGATGAAGAGTTCGACGAACTCAACATAATTGAGAATACGAGCATAACACAAATAATAGCCCATTTTTTGGATTTTCCAAAGATAAACAAAAAGAAGAAAGGGAGGAAATCAAGAAGGAAAATTAGGGAGGAGCTAGCACATGAGAAAGGGATGAAGAGCATCAAGAAATTCCTTCAAGACATTAAGGGAGTAGAGCACTCCCAATAGGAAGAACCATGAAGATTACAACATGGAATGTAAGGGGGTTGAATGCCCCAAATAAAATGCATATGATCAGATGTCAACTAGTAAAAGTAGACACAAATGTCATTCTCCTGCAAGAAACCAAGATCAAGGAGGAAAACAAGAAGATATTTCACATCTTGGGTTGGGAGGAGGCATACTCCAAAGCCTTCAGAACAATTTGTGGTCTAGGAATACTTTGGAAAAGCAATATTGTTGATGTGAACATAATTGAAAAGCAGCCAAATTGGATGCTATTCAATATCAAGAATGTAAAGAATAATAAGGACTCCTATCTTTTCAATATCTATGGGCCTACCAAGAGTGGGGAGAAAGAGAAATTATTGAACACATTGAGTTAGCAAGTCTCCTTGATAAATAAGCAAAGAATAATTTTAGGTAGAGATTTCAACACAGTATTGAGAATAGAGGAAAAGTGGGGTGGTAATAGGATAACATCCCCTTCAATGGTGGCCTTTGGTATGTTCCTTCGCCATACCAATCTCATGGAGGCACCTATCAAAAATGTAGTTTATACTTGGTCAAATAGGCGAAATGGTGACTGCTACATAAAAGAGAAGTTAGACAGGTTCTTGTATTCTCAAAATTGGCTAGAAGATGACCAATCTACAAAGGAAAAAATTCTACCATTGGTCGGGTCAAATCATTATCCAATTAAATTGTCACTAATAGAGGAAAACAAAAACTCAAGGTCTTATTTTAAAATGCAAAAAATATGGTTTAGATGGGATGCCTGATTGAAACAATCAGTAAATGGTGGAGAGAGGCCCCAAAGTACAGTGGGACTAAGAGTTTCATAAATTTATGTGCAAATTGAAGTACATAAAGCTGAAGCTACAAATTTGGAATAAGACAGTTTTCAAAAATATCTTCTCAGAAAAATAAATATTGGAGGAAGAATTGTCAACACAAAATAATAAAGTTATTAAAGAAGGTATGATCCAAGAGGATTACCTGAAAGGAAAAGCACTAATGGCAGACTATGAGGAAATTTTGGCAAGGGAAGAGGATTATTGGAAAACTAAGTCAAGGGAAGTGTGGTTAATAGAAGGGGATGCAAAGACAAAGTTTTTTCATAATACAACCAAGATTAAAAAAGCTCAAAACAAGATATCAAGTATTTAGTCTATAGAAGGTACCCTGATCCAAGGGCAAGGAGGTATTGAGGAAGAGGCAACCAAATTTTTTAAAAAGGTCTTACCCCCAGAAGGTGATAAGGAAGTCCTAAATGATAGAAAAATCTTAGCAAATATACCCAAGCTGATTATGCCAGAAGACAATCAAATGTTAACAAAACCTTTTTCTAAATAAGAGATAAAGGTGGCTGCCTTCCAACTCCACCTTGACAAAGCTCTGGGTCCTGATGGGTATCCATCTTTCTTTTATCAGAAGTGTTGGCATATTTTTGAAAATGAAATATGGGAATTAATAGAAGATTTCAAAAGACACAAAATTTGTGAAAGATTTGAACAATACTATGATAGTACTCTTTCCCAAGAAGGAAGTATGTGAGAACTTTGGTGACTACCACCCCATTTCACTATGCAATAACATATATAAAATCATATACAAATCCTTAGAAAATAGGCTCAAGAAGGTTTTGGAAAAGGTTATATCACCAAACCAAAGTGGTTTCACTCCAGGAAGGGATATTGTGGATAGCATCATTCTAGCCAATGAAGCTATTCACACGATAAACAAATAGAGAAAGCAAAGTATGACGATAAAGTTGGACATAAGCAAAGCATACGATAAGGTAAAGTGGAGATTGTTAATCAGAATCATGGAGAAGTTTGGTTTTGATCAGGAATGGTTGCATATGATTTTCTAGTGCATTTCCTCAATAAGATATTCAATACTGGTTAACAACACCCCATGTGGTTTCTTCCAAAGCTCCAATGGGATAAGGAAAGGAGACCCAATCTCCTCCTTTTTATTTGTTATTATGGCATAATCCCTAGGCATACATATTTCCTCCAAGCAAGAACAAGGCCTATGGAGAGGATTGCAAATTGCACAAGGGATAGAAGCTCTAACTCACCAATAGTTTGTGGATGACACTTTGTTATATGGTGAGGCTACCATTCAAGAGGAAGCAAATATAAGATATTGCTTTCAATAATACAATTATATCTCAAGTTAACAAATAAATATGGAAAAATCCAATATATACTTCTTTCACACAAAGAAAACCTTACAAAGAAGAATTGCTAAAATCCTAGGTTACTCAACTGATGTGTTACCCTATAAATATTTGGGGGTGCCTTTATTCAAGCACATAAGTTGGACTGGGCTGTGGAAACAAATAAAAGAAAGGTGCCATAACAAATCTCTAAGTTGGAGGGGAAAATGGATTACACTAGCATGTAGGATAACAATGATTAAAGAAATACTGTCACCATATATTCAATGTCATGTATGTAGTTAACATCTAAAGCATCAGTAGGGTTAGAAAGTATACTTAATTTTTTTGTGTGGGAAGGTTCAAATGAACAACATAAATTCCCACTAATTCGTTGGGACATAGTATGTAGCTCCTAGGAAGAGGGAGGAGCTAGTATAAGAAACTTAAAATTACAAAATGCAGCTTTAGGGGCTAAGTTAGTATGGAAAATGTATCACAATCCTTCACTTCTATGGTGAAAAATAATGCACAAGTACTTGGATAGCCCAGATTCAGAAAGGATATTGACCATAGCAAATGCAAGAATGGTTCTCACATCTGGAACTTTATGCAAAGTTCAAGGCATGTAATAACTGACCACATAACATGGAAAATCAATAATGGGAAAAGAGATAATTTCTGGAAGGACTCATGGGGTTGATACAAACCATTAAATGAGTACCCAGAATTGGCTTCCCATATTCATCTTATTGAAAACAAGTTTAGTAGAAGTGTACATGACTATGTTAGGAGGGATGCAAAGGGGGGAAGGCAATGACAGATCCTAGCTGATCTCCCCTTGGATGAGGAAGAATAAAAGAAGTTAGAAGAAATAATGCATGGAAGGAAGGTAAATATGAATACACAAGGAGATAAGATAATTTTGTGTGGAGCCAAATCGGGAAAATACATGGTTAAAATGGCTTATCAAATTCAAGTTAGGCAAGAAAGTGGTGATTGGCCCAAAAAACTTTGTTGGGGTAAAGGGTTTCTCCCTAAGGTAGGGGCATTCACTTGGACAACACTACATTGAAGAATACTAACAGGAGAGAGATTGAAAGCTGTAGGCTTCAAAGGCACAAGCAAATGTGTACTATGTTACAAGAATGAAGAAGACTTGGATCAAATACTTCGAAACTGCCCATTTGTAGAACACTGTTGGGATTGGTTTCAGAATACAATTGGGTGGATGACCTAGAGGAATAAAAAGCTAAGGGAATTAATCACTAGCTAGACCAATCTAAAAAAGGAATCCTTGTGGGGACAAATATGGCAAACAACTCCATCAATTCTAATTTGGAACATTTGGAAAGAACATAATAAAAGAATCTTTCAAGACGAAGCCAAAAAAATTGAGGAAATCACACAAGCCATCGAAAGGAATACAACATAATGGCTGAATGCCTGTATCAAGCTACAAAGGAAAACAAAATTCACATGGGGTGATCTCACAGTATTGGTTTACAATTCCCTTAAGGAAGGAAAATTGCAAAAATGCTCCCTTGATTTTTTTTTTGGTTTTTAGGGGCTCGCACGAACTAGGGGTTCGAATGGACCCTTAATGGGTTTTCTCGAACCCCCCTTCGAGTGAACCCTATTAAATGATGGGAACCACCTTTTATCGCATGTTTTAAATGGAAAACAAAGGAAAATTTTGAAAAAAAGTGGGGTTTGCTCGAACCCCCCTTTGAGCGAACACCCCTTCGCTCGAAGGGTCAAGGGGGGTTTGCTTGAAGGGGGGTTTGAGGGAACCCCCCTTTTCCCCCTTCTCCTTCTCTTGCACCAAATTTTTGCAAAAGTTTCCTTTCGAAGCTTGGGTTGAGGATGAAAATGGAGGAGACTTCACATAACCAATTGGATGATGGTAGTCCTTAGAATGAGCTATCCATCAAATATAATTTTAATATGTTTTGGTTTTATTATGTATTTTATTTTTTAGTTTGATTAAACATAAGTTTTTCACCGAAAATCAAGCTCTCTATTCTGCACATGTGGAAAAATAGCAAATTATCAATTTTTTTCTTCGAAAAATATTAGTGCACTAGATATTGATGTCCTTGATCCAACAAAAAAAAAAGAATTTCGATACATACAAAAAAAAGTTATGCTTTAGCCAGTGAATCATGTCTAAATTATAACTGGTTTGAATTTGAAACTTAATAAAAAAATATTCAATGAAATGCTTTGAAACCAATTCCATGCACTAGATATCGTAGTTATGAATCTAAATTTGAAAAAAAATAGAATTTTATCCTTCATAGAAAAAAAGTTGTGTTAGCCAGTGACAAACCACTCTTTAAAAATGGTGTTTACTGTTAAAAACTAGTTTTCGAAGGAGATGGAAAAAGAAGTGCAATCTGATTCTAATTTTTTTGAAAAAAATATATTTAGAATCTATAGACAAAATGTCACAAATCACTAGTTTGCATCATCTTCAAATTCCTCATGATTTAGCTGCTATAGGTGCTCGAAAGTGAAGATTTAGTTAAAAAAATTTCAGTTCAATGTCCAGTTTGGCCAAAAATTGTAAACCAATATTGCGAGATCACCCCATGTTGGGATGAAAGCCTAATGAAGAATTGGAAGGACCTGAAAATCCCATCATCGGTCCAACTAGGCCCAAACTCAAAAGCAAAGAGGGATAAAGCTAAATGGTGCCCCCACAATAGGTAGATTTAAATTAAATACAAATGGAGCATCCCGGGGAAACCCATGACTTACAAAAGTAGGATGCATCATCTGTAATGAGAAGGGCTCATTAATTGCAACTAGTTCAATTAAACTCCCTCCATCAACAAATAATGCAGTAGAAATATAAGGTTTCCTACACAGATTATTACTCTGCAAGGAGAAAGGACTAAGGTCTATTGAGATAGAATGTGATTCGACAGTATGCATAAGTACCATTACTAAAGGATATATCAGAGTATGGAAACTTCAATAAAAAGTCAACAAGATTAAAGAGCTCTTGGAGGAACTATAGATTGTTTCAATCAACCACATATATCGGGAAGCAAACAAGGCGACAAAGTTACCATGGTATTAATCATTGAACGAAGTTCTGTCTAACCACAACACAAATGGAGGCATGGTAGGACTTAGAAATAATAATCTAGGATGAAAAATAGATGAAGGAGATCGAGCATAACAAACAAACTCAAGGAATGTAATGGGGTCAAGCATGAGGTAAGTGTTCACATTTCAAAAATCCTAAACCCTAGGAAAGGTACGCGTTCTTGAACCTAAAACTGATTTGGTTTTATAAGTGAACTAATAAGTAATAACATACAAACACAGAGAAGCACATTGAACTTTAACAATTAATCCAAATAGTGACAACATTAAAGGATACAGGGCAAACAATCATGATAACCAAGGAGAAACTGAACAAAAAAAACACAATAGCAAAAAACAACATTGGCAATAATGTCATCTAGAACATAATGAAATTAGTGGTCTTTGTCACCTGAAACCAAGAAGAACTGAATTACAAACAATATATACCTTGAATTGTGTAAGCATAATGTGGAAACGTATAAATGGCTAGATAAAATGACTTGTTAATAACATTCCCTTTTCTTGAAAAATTGTAAATGCAAACTCAGTGGTAGAAAATTATCATTACAATTGTTACAAGAGTAGCTTCATGTTGCCATGTACTATTCTATGCAGCCGAACCAAACAACAAATGTTTCAAAGAAAATCAAACCAGAAGTACAACCATCCATAAAATTGCCACATAGACTAAATGGTTGCAAAGAAAGCTAAGATAATCTTTAGCCCTTGAGCCTACCAATAGTTTCATCTCAAGCCTTTAGGGATACACAAAACCAAACAAATATATATACTTCTATATACAATATCCAAAACTATGTTGGAAACTGTGTTTCCTATGCCTCATAGGCAATACAAAGTGAAATCGATTTAGAATCTTTAATAGGCATAAGCTGATACAAGCATTTGAGAAATTCATAGGCATTTTTAGTGTGGAGGTGATGTTCCCAATAATATGACTCATTAGCATCTAATAAAAAAGGAAGAAGTTCGACGGGTCTATGGCTAGAAAGTAGCAAATCGAGTGGGCGAGGGATTCCCTCACCTAATTGAGTGGCTTCTAATACCACGTCTAAACCTTGGAGAAAAGCTAGTTTAAAAACTTGTTGGATCAATTGAAAAATATTTTCCTTGTTTGCATGAAGATTTAGTAAGGAAGCCACAAAGCGAGAAGTGATATCAGAATTCACTCGGGATCTCTCACTAGTGGTCATAAACCTCCTCCCCAACACCATTTTAAGAACCTTAATGGTAAGGGAATCTGGGTTCTGTAACAAACCTTTTAAACGCTAGTTAGAAATTGGCCCAAGGAATGCTAATTGAGTTTTGGTGCAAGTTAGAAAAATGGGAGTCTCCATTACTAGGGATTTTCCCAAACTATGGTGAAGCAAGAGAACACAATTGGAAAACAAATGGAAAACAAATGAACCATCTTGTAAATTTAAAATGGGGTTTGGTATCCAGAACATTGCACACGTGCTAAGGTCCATGTCCATCCTAGCCTTCGAAAGTATGAACATTTCAGGAAATGTGTAAGGTGGAATAATCATGATTAAACTAAGGGAACAACCCAGGCATGGTTTGAACGCTGTCAAGGGCTGACGTAAGGCGAAAGATAAACATAAGGGAGGCATAACACTAACACGAAAGGTGGAAACCACCTGATAAATAAAAATTGTCACAAGGATTTTGAACTTTATGCAAAATGGAGTTTCAATGGCACAATAAAACTATTTATAGCCTCCAAACAAAGCTCCTGTCCGATAATAAAATCCCTTACATAAAAGAACAAATAGGTGCAACCCTGGTAATTAAAATTAGGTATTCCTTAATCTCTGTAAATAACACATGCATGAGCTAAAACATTTTGAATATCAACGCCAATGAAAGATAATAACACATAAATTCGATCAAACAAATTGGAATATTATATATAATGGAACCACAAATGGGACTTTTAAACCTTTGGTATTAAGGTTAAATATTTAGTCTAAATATTTAAAATCAATAGACCTCTCAAATCATTTAACCCAGAAAAGCGGAAAATAGCCATAGGAAAAGAGAGTATATATTAATATCATGTCCTTAATATCACAAGAGTTTTTAACCATAGAAGAATGTCATTTTTAGTACGCTGTTTAAAAAATGAGCTTATATCTCGTTAACCCTAAAAATAGCACATTGTTGCATATTCAAAATATTGAACTACAAAGATATTTACATAAGATTTCACTATTATAACAAAAATCGCAACTGTATCAAACTTGAAATATACCCATTAACACCTAAGCTGAGCCCAACCAATAAAAAACCCTAGGTGTATCTTATATGAGAGCATGCCAAAAAATGGGAGCAAGTCCTTGGTCATTGTTCAAAAATTTCAAACTCCTCGAGCTAGTTGAAGTCATCTACAAACTCAAATTGGTACAGTTAATGAAGGAACTGATAGGCAACCAAGGTGTGGCCACAATGAACTAGGAACTCCCCATCTTTGATATCTAATAGAAAGGAATAATACAATGGAACCCTAATTGGCAATCAAAGATCCCATGGATGAGGGATACCAACTCCAAGTTGTGCAGCATTGAGAACAACATCTAAATCTCCAAACAAATACGAACAAAATAACTTGCAGATTAACTATCCAACGAAATCTTTGGGCACTCGAAGATCAAGGAGTGAAGCAACAAAATGGGTTGGAATATCGGTATTCACCCAGTGATGCTCCTTTGAGACTATAAATTTCTTCCGTAAAATAAGTCGAATGGCCTTCATCGTCAATAACCCTCTCTCAACCAACACAATTTTCAAACACTGGTCAGTAATACAGCCCAAGAAAGACAATTGGATCCGATCATTAGTTAACATAATAGGAGTCTCCATTGAGAACAAAAACTCCAAACTAATCTTTCGGCCTCCCATTAATTCAGATTTAATTAACCCCTAATGTACAAAATCATATGAGGATAAGCAAGAATCCTCTGTAATGGAATGGAGTACTGAAACAGATGAACAAGGTAATGTTTAATTATTCTGCTGCAAGCCAAATCCTACGGGATTCGAGAGCAAGTAAATGCCATCACTACTTATAAGAATGATGGCTCATGCGAGGACGAACACGTCTTCGCCTGACACAAAATCCGTAGGAAAGTGTGGCGGGGTTTACATGATAATTAAATTCCCTTTGCAAGATAACAGTGTGGCCACCAATGCCACGAGGGAATTTATCAAAAATAACTAAAATAATTTGGGAGTTACCACCCATAATTTTGGTAATACTTACCTATATATATATATAACTAACAATAGTTACATTATACACAGATCATGCATTTTCTAAACTTAATATAGTGTAACTATCTTTAGGAAATCAACCCACTGTATGCAAGTATTTAGAAAAAAATCAAACTTCTATTTCTTTGCTCCTATCATTGACCTTCATATAGTCGAGACATCATAAATTAAACCTAAACATTATGCAGACCTTGAAACATTCAAACAATACTTCACACATTTTCCTATTAATCATAATAGGATTTCCTTGTGATTGTAGATCTATATAAGGTCGAATGAAACTAGCAAGAATTCCCTTGATTTTCCAACCTTTATAGGGTCAAATAATCATGCAATTGGGTCAAAAAAAACACAATAATAGTTGTGATATTGCTATTAGGATTCAACCGTGTAGATTTTTGAGTCAAACTCATTGACCCATGTCTTATGAGTAGTGGTTCACAACAACCCATCTCTCATGATGATGAATGGCCCACTTAGCACTCATTGCATCTAGGTAATGCTCACAAAGGTCAAGCACTAGGCTTTCTCAAGAAGTCACCCAGCCCAGTACTACTCTAGCTCAAGCGCGCTTAACCACAAAGTTTTCCCCAAGGTTAAGCTCACTTAGCTTGCAACCCCATTTGTAAAAAATTCAACAAGTGTTGTGCCTTATGAACCATTCATTATAGAGACCCTTTAGCTCATCAATTGATAAGTAGGAGGTATTTTCCATAGCATGTCAAATCGTGATATTGCTATCAAGATTCAATCGTGTAGTTTTTTGATTCAAACTCATTGAACCATGTTTCATGAGTAGTGGTTCATAAGAACCCATCTCTCATGATAAGGGTTGGAAGCCATGAAACAAATCATAGAATGTATACCAAGTCAAACGACCTTCACAATATTAGTTTCCCTATTCTGTGAATTCATAAAATGTATACCAATGAAAAGTTTGCATAAGAAAAACCTCAATGAAAACTTAATATATAACCTAGATGTTTGCAGACTAGTATAAGGTTGGAAGCCATGAAAACAATCATAAGGGGAAATAAATCCATACTAAATTTTTAATATAATGCAAGACAATGAGATTAATGCCAATATGTGATGGTGACAAGCCTAAAATGGTTAATATATAGATGTATGTATATAAATCATGAAAACATTACCCTAGATCCAAAATAAGCTTATCATATGTGTAGAGAAGGGGGATTTGCTGCTCACGAGTCTCTTAATTCTCAAGAGAATCCCAGGGAGAGAATTTCCCTAAAATACCTCAAGGAATAATGCAAGAGTTTCAGAATTAGAATGAGTAGGTCATAGTGGGTTTTTAGACAAACTAACAAGTTTTTGGACTAGGACAGTGTTGATGGTGTTTTCTACACAACAACAACTTAGATAGAATATGAAAATCCTATCTCTCTTGAAAGGTAAATCTCTATTAGCAAGCCTCAAGAGATAACCCTAAGGTCTCTAATGTCAAGTCTTGACAATGCAAAAACAACTCAGTGATGAATGCGAAAATGCTGGTAATCACAAGGGACCTTACAAATGAACAATGTTGGAAGTATACTTTCATCAGATGTAACAATATGGTGATGCTTTCAATTCTAAAAATAGCCCAAATATAAAAAAAAGAGCAAAAGGATAAAGGGTTGAGAGATATCTAAACTAACTCCTAAAATCAATCACAATAATGATGAATGCTGCAAATGGACAGATCCCCAATAAAACCAATCTTTGCTTGATCAAGGACAAGGCTACAGCTACACAGAAATGGTCAATCTTCTAAGGAAACTAAATATTTTCAGACTATGAACATTCATTCACATACCCAATAATTGGTGCAATGTAGACAATCATTCATAGTTGAACTAAGCACAATATAGGGCCCAGAATAAATGTACACAACAAATTACAATTAGCAAATTGCTAAAATTATGGACTAGAGATCGATCAACATCATTCACACTTCATCATCAACTACAAAAGAACTGAAATCTACATCTAACATTTGAGAATTAAGGACAAGAAACCATAAACTGTCAAAGTGTAACACAAAGCTTGCCAAATAAACAATCCAATTGCATTAACTTCTCCAGTATTACATAACATTTTCCAGTCTCTCTCCTCTCCTACAACTATTGACTTGCAAAATCTAACTCCCAACTTAGCCAATTTTGGCTTTCTACAGCTTCTAACCTAACAATTCTAACCCTTTTACAAGTGAGAAGGCACTAGCATTTGGTAGATTTACATTTCAGTCTCAAGGGTCAGGATTAGATTAATCCAATGGCTGTAATTGCACTTCTAGAAGCATGAGGCTGTTGCATTAGGGTTTGATACATCGTCATCCAATAACATAAAAGTAGTCGCATTCTTGAGCAATAAGAAAACAATATTCTGCCATCTTGACAATAATGAGAATTCCGATTGGATGATTAAAAAATATCATATTTCACAAAAGTCTCCCCCAGTTGTAAACAGATCATCACACAAAATTTGATGTAGGCTCCATATTAAATTTGAGTTGCAAGTTAGAATCCTCTTGAAAGCTAATAGGCCCTGGTACGTATCCATATGTGGGGAATTTTGAACAATTTGAATCTCCTTCATAGGCACATTTTCATATTCAAGAACATTTGTGAAAGTATGCCCCTTTTAGTCAATACATCTCCAGCTTTTGCAAATTTGAGTACAGTTCCATATGCTGGTGTTTCTATACATCAATCAGAAGTGAATCCCAATTGTAATATGTCCATATTCGAATTAGAATTCCCCAAATGATACCTACAATATTGATAAATAATATCATTTAAATCATTCTAGGATTCCCCATGTAAGATTTACATCTCCTATGATCTATCATGATGAGTATATAATGAAACATAACAATATTATCATAACGATAAAATAAGAATGGTAGAAAAATGTCGATGCCAAAGCATATAATACTGCAGAAATTTACTTAAAACATATGGGTTTGAATACCAATAATGAAGGGAATCAAGTCATAATTGCATAGAAGATTAAAATCACTTTAAAATGCACTTAAACCTTGCCCAGAATAGTGAAATACTTCCCTCATCATAATGAAATCAAGCCTTCGTGACAGTGAGCACACACATTGATATTTCATGATCCTCATCTTTCAACCATCTCTAACATGCAACCATTGAATTTTGTAGACACACTAACTACTCTTTAAGCTTTGTAACCTTTGTGCTGCGACCTTACGCCATCATCGAATGCTGATTATTGCACATAAATTCCTTCACTCGTTGATATATTCTTCAACATACAGAGCGCTATTCCTATTATCATGCACCAGGAGACTCATAACACATTCTATATAAGAGTTTTCACCTTATCTGTAATAGATTTCGGTTTTCTATGATTATCATATCCTTTGAACTTCGTGATAAATGATTTTCATTGATCCTCATATTGCAAGATCGATCTTCATGAACCTCCCGACTCTCACTTTCTGTCATCGTTCATGGTATTGGTAATGGCCATGGATATTTGCATTAGGAATCCTCTTAGACCATGATTACTCCTATTTATAATCATATCGTTGTCATGATGAAGCCAAACTCAGGCCACGCACATTTAATTTTTAATGCATGCTTTATGTGTTCACAGAAAGGCAACAGGTCTCTTCAACAACCACCATGTCTTTACGATAGAAAGCTTAATTTTCGATCACTCTTATAGCAACCCCTTCGATCTTCAATCTCAAATGCTACATTCACTATTCCTGTAGCACATCCTGTATTTGCACCGATCGCATAAACCCGGGTCCAAACTTATCACATGCTTCGAATTGCTTTCGAAACATCACAAATTGTATCATGCTCCTTGAAATCAGTGCACACATCATTTAAAATTGAAACTGGAATCATTTTGTGTGCTGAGAGTTCAGAATTCATGAAGCTCAGGTACTTCAAGGGGTCTTAGATTACCTGGGTGAATTAACGTTCAGGTAATACGAGCTAGCTCAAAAATTACCGAAATGCAAATTAAGCTCAAATTTTCACTAAGTATTCACCTTTTGGTTTGGGATTTTATTCTTCTCCAATGAGCGTCGCCATCATGCTTCACATGATTAATAAAGCATGTCTTGATTAAACCTTCTTAAACTGATTGCGTATAGTCAATTTTCATAAACTTCCTCATTCTCACTGAACCATATCACTTATTGTTATCACCTTTATGTATTCAATAAACTGGTTCACTTCAAGAATAATTTGATCTTCAGTAAAATGACACAACTTTGATTTCTTTCTGCTAGGCATTCCTTCAAAGCTCAAATTCCCCAAACTTCATGGCTCTTTGGAAAATCCAAGAGGGGCTAGATTTTTTGAGCGGATTAAGGCTTGGAAAATCTGAGCTACCTCGAAATCCCCGAAGCCCGTGATCATCATTGTTTGACCCGGATCTTCACGGTTCATGCGATCAAGGATTTCACAAACTCTCCTTATATCATCCTTTCTAGCTATTGCGATGTATTGTAAGTTCAAACGCCAAGCCATTTTTCTTTGCAATTATTTATATTAAATCAGTAATGCCTCCTTGTGAATTCAGCATCCTCACGGATTTTGTCCACTCGGGGATTCCATGTAGGCTAATTTGGTTGCCAGCGGATTCTCTGAAACGTTTCCTCTTGTGAATTTCTTGCGCGCCTGGATTCTACGAAGCACCAATTCTTTCAAATCCCCAGTGAATTAAAGTTTTGAATCATTGAATACATGCAACAACACAATATAGCATGACACAACACACGTATTTTAATCTTATGCTGATATACAAACTTGAAGTAGTCCTTATGTATTCTTAGCCAAACTGTTCAATGTATTGTTTCTAATCGCTTCATCCATAATCCGCCTACAATGATTTCATGATCAAACAGTGCTTTGAATAGTCCATCGACAGTAAACTAATATGATGTCGATTACTATGCATTGAGATTTCACTCTTTGCAACCTTATATTTTGCGCTTACACCAAACTTGAATATCGACTCCTTTTGTTTCGCTAAATCTTCTCATGCTTGGATTTCCCAAAACGACACTTCATGAATTCCTTGTTTATTGTACATTTCTCTCGACCATGGATATTTCATGAATCTTTCCCTCAATCATCAGAGACCTTCTATATTTTCCTTTGCTTATTTGATTCCATACTCATGAAAGCTGAAAGCGAATTTAAGCTCCCATGGCATCGTATCTTTGTAACTCTATTCTTCTATTGGAAACAAAAGAGGGAGAGCCTCTACAATTATCAATACCTAACAGCAAGCCATCTCTAATCCCTGAGAATCTTCACGGTTTGAGAGCAGTTGAAGTGGCCATCCTCTCAGGTATTGCAACCTACAAACACGATGGGATTTGGCGACATTTCCTCAACAATGTATATCCGTCGTGTTCAATCAACATTGATTTACTTCACCTCAAATTATTGGGACGTCAAACCATAATAAACTTCATCACAACTTCAAACTCTTGGGGAATTTCAATTCTTCAGGGAGTCCACCTCATGGCAGATTTCCCAAAATTTTGTGGCCATAGGAATTTCTGCAAGTTCTTGCTTAATAAATACATTTCATGCCTGTAGAATGTGATTAGTGCCAAAATGCAAACAATATAATGAGGTCACCCTCGCCAGTATGCAACTTGATGCAAGAAATAAAGATAGCAATAACCGACAGACTACTGCATCACATGACTAAGAGTTTATCATGAAACTTAACTTTTGAAATTAATTCCAATCTCAGTTTCAAAGAAAACTAGACCAAAAATGCAAATAAAAACCATGAAGTGCACATGTATTTATATATAAACCAACTTTCTCACACAATTGTGAAATGAGGATGATCATAGTGACTAAAAATTCCATCTGCCAAGATAGCATCTGCACAATAAATTAGTCTCAAGAACCTTAGACATTAGATGCAACAAACCAAATCAAGCATTAAGGTTTCTCAGGTAGACTAGGACCAAAGGCTATTAGATTCTTCAAAGCTCGGGAATGCAGTGGGGAGATGGATTTGGAAAATCTGAGGGGAGGCAAAATTTCCATATGGATCAGAGTTCGGGGAATCCGAGGGAGCTTGGATTTACCGAACTTAGGAAATCCAAGGGAGCTCGAGTTTCCCGGGGTTCTCATATACTAAACCAAATTTTCCCCAAAGTCAAAATTTCAAGTTCAGGCAGACTTCAAAGAGTTAGACTATGATCATGATGCTGCAAAAAGAGAACACCTTGAGTGCAGATAAAGAATTAATGCATGCGGCCAACAACAAAGCCAGAGAATGAAACAACCAAAAGAGGGTCCCTGCCTCTGGTGGGGTGTGTGTGCGAAAAGTGCACAACAAATGATAGTTCAAAATACAGATGATAGCATGACACGCTGTAGTCCCAAAGGTGCACTGACATCTCATACAAACTAAAAACCAAGAGTATCATAGAAAAAACAAAGCAACTACTTCTATTCTGATTGCTAAGAACCTTAGAATGTGGGAAAGTAACAAAGAAAAATAGAACTAAAATAGAGTAAAGTAAAGTAAGTAAAACATAAATGATAAAGTGAGAGAAGGAGAGAAAGAGAACGCTCACAATAACCCAAGTGATGAAGAATCCAACAAATGAATATCTTCAACACCTACACACATAAGACTGAGGGAAAAATGTTAGGGATGTTTAGGGGCTTGCCATAGTCAAACCACCTTTTTGGTGTTCCCACCTCCATGGACAACCAGATAGATAGAGAAAGCGAACAAAGTAAGCAAATACAAAGTGATGAAAGCAATCCCCGCTCAAGGAGGAGAACCTGTATCTCGAGATAGATAGAAAAAATAGTAAAATTCTTAGAAAGGGGATGTGAGAAACCCCAATATGCTCAAAGATACAAGATAAAAAACATATCACCTACAAGGCTTGATGAGGCCAAGGAGAGAGATAAAGTTGTGAGAGCCAAGAGAGTTGCAAAGAGTTGTAAGAACTTTAGAGTGCAGTGAGAGATTGAGAACGTTGTAGAAAGCTGTAGAGAGCTATGCAAGCAAGAGAGCAAGAGAGAAGAGGGTGTCTCAAAGAGAGAAAGACCAAGAAGAAGGCATAATGAATTGAAAAGATAACATTTAAAGAGAGAATAGGAAGGAAAAGAAGCTTCCCGAGCCATTACAAAGCATCCCTGGTCATTACCACTGACGAAAGTAGTTGACAAGTGGTAAGGCACTCATAAATGGTTGTTTGAGTGTCAAAATGTCATGACACTAACATGGTGTGTGGACGTCCGCACAACACGTTAGTGTCCAAACACATCACGCTACAAAATGACAAGAACGAGAAAAGCACAAGGTTCGATGCAAGGTTGACACACGAAGGTAGTTGTTGAAAAGGGATCTTGAGCATCTTGAGAGGGGAAAAAGGCTGATGCAAGGGATAAAATGAGCCTACAAAAGTTCTAAGGGAGTGGAAACTAAAGTGGTTACAATAATGTATGTGAAATTGCAAGGGGTGCAATTTTATGACATTATAATATGTTTGATTTTCATACATCCTCAAAATAAAATTGTTCATAGACCTATGGGATGGTTTCATAGATTCATTATGGTCTTAAATATTTCAAGATCTAAATAAAACCTACTGAACAAGCCAATTCCAAAATATATCCACATTCATTTCTATGAAATGAGAAGATATATTCCTATTCAAAATTCCTCTTGATATTTTTTTATATAAACAATATTATTCAAGAAACCAAGTTTTGTATGCTGCTAAAAAACAATAGAAAACGATAGTTTCAAAAGTAAACAACAACATACCAATGCTTTCTCAATAATTCTTCTTCGAATTACAAAGTCTTATAATTTCCTCTACTACCACAACCTCCTCTTTTCCCTTTGTTTTGTTATTTTTATTATAGTTGAAGAAACCCCTCAAGTTTCTCTTCCATTATCTCCCACTTTGTCCACCACCATCCCCCATTGAAACCATTTGCTAAAGTTTTAAAGACACCTAATAACTTCATAGTACTCTTAATAAATGCATTCAATGCATTTGATCTCTAATAAGTGAACTTTAAATTGCTCAATGAGTTTGAAATTATTAGGAATTTGGGCAGAGGTGGATAAAAAAGTTTGCACACAAAAATAGTACTTTCATATTCTATATCTACGTTCAATACATGTTATAGATTTATATAAGATTTTAATCTCCTATATTTTAGAAACCACTCCCTAATAATATGAGTTCTAACAACTCATATAACTATAATATCTTGTATACTTGTCCTATGCATAATATTCTAACGAACCAGACTAACAATAATATTAAGTTGTTTTTCAACAACTTAATCTATTACACTTATAATGCCAATTTAATAAACCATGTGAACACTAATTCCCAACACCCCCCTCTAGTGTGAACATGATATGAACTCACACCCTTCATTTGTAGTATGCTCATCCCTATGGCATGTCCAACTGACTCATGACCTTGATCCAAAGAAAGGCTCTCTCTTCCTATGGTTTTAAACATGCTTACCACAAACCTTGACGTGAACAAGAACCTCCACCATCTGTCCACCTCATGTGGTTTTTTGGATCCTCCCACAAACCCTTTCAAGATCCATGAACTACATACTTTAGTGCTTTTGTTCGCCACTATGCTTTTACATCAAGGAATCAACATACATAGGAATCAACATACATATGAAAAACTCACATTGGAAAAGTTTTCACATTACATTCTATAAGAACACAATGTTCTTAATTTTAGTCACTGTTACCAATCACTGCCACTCGATCTCGAACAACATAGACAACCGCTAGTGCCACTAGAAGCTGCCCTTGACTTTAGTTATTTTGGCACGAAATGGGAATGAAACATTGGTTATTATTTCCCCCACAATGTGAAATTCCATTTATTCATACAACCAGGAACACTGAAAAGCAAATCATATCATGTTGCATACTACTATTCAGATCTTGCTGCACATGATCACAATTTCCAATGAACGTATTCACTAACCAATCATCTTCCAATAAAGTACGACAGTCAGAGGATCACTGCAGTTAGAGGATCTCTCCAGTTATATGCCATCCTATACAATTGCTCTTCCAACATCCACCACACAAAGAAATAGGAACATTGCAAACAAGTACACACTGCACTACACAAAAAAAAAAACACACCAAAAAAATGCCACCATAGCTTTACGCGGCCCCATTGTTGGTGACTAGCAAGAGGTTGCTGATTGACCTCCTTTCTCCATTGCCTCTAGCCTCTAATAAAATTGCTACTTAGCGAATTTATCTTTTAAGGCTCATTTCATTAGTTGTGAGGAAAGAACATATTGTCCCCCCTTGATGAAAACATCTTATAAGGAGTGTCGGTTACCACCGATCATGCACTTCGATTACAACTGAGATATTTTATTATTATTATTATTTTTAATAATTTTTGACACGTTTAGATTTTGATAAACTACTTATGCTGACACACTAATAATGTCTTCTAAAAATGAACCCTATTCTAAACAAATTAATACAATTTAACATTGACACAAAATATCTCTATAAGAAATGATAACATATTTTAAGTTACCAGCTATTATAATAACCAACCTTGCATCAATCCTCAAAAAACTTCTCTCTCCTTCATTGATCTCCATTTGAGGTCACATATGATTAAAACATCCGAGCCGCAGCGCTACATAATATGTAGAGTTGAGCCCTTTAAAGATGGCAGCCGACACAAACTGATCACAGGTGCACTGTTAGATCTCAGAGAATTCCAATATACCTATCGGCCAGGAAAGCCAAAAATATATGTCCCTAATGGATAGATCAAAATTCATACATGACCATTCCAATAGTAGATCGACATGTGACTTGAAATATGGATTGAACTTTAGCACCACTCAGGAACATCCCGAACTCCAATTGTGAGCACGTGGTGATCTTCAAAACCCAATGAATCTGCAAAATATTATTAGTGTAGTTGTAGGATGCAACTAACTTGTATTAATATCTATTCCTTTAAAATCAACCCAACGCTAATGAAAAAAATAAAGTCCACGGCTGCTCAATATGACTGAGTCACACCTCCAAAATGCTCCCAAAACTCATGCCTAGTCTTCAACATTGTTGTGCCACCTTTAGCAGGTTCCCACACTTTGGAAATTGGGGTTTTAAGAAGCCCTAGACTTGCATAAAGTCCCACAGTTGGAACAAATATCTCTACAATATCCTAATGAGGTGTTTAAACCCAAAATCATCTTACAAGCCAAAAAATATCATGATATAATAGGGCATCCAATTTGCTATCAACTCCAACCACCTTTAATCTAAAAATATTGATCCCACGATATTCTCCTTAACCTGCTCTGATACCATATTAGGAATTTGGGCAGAGGTAGATAGAAAATTTTGCACACAAAAATAATACTTTCATATTCTATATCTACGTTCAATACATGTTACAAGTTTATATAGGATTTTAATCTCCTATATTTTAGAAACCACTCCCTAATAATATGAGTTGTTCTAACAACTCATATAACTACAATATCTTGTATATTTGTCCTATGCATAATATTCTTACAAACCACACTAACGATAATATTAAGTTGTTTTTCAACAACTTGATCTATTACACTTATAATGCCAATTTAATAAACCATGTGAACACTAATTCCCAACAAAAATTAAATTTCATTTAAATAACACAAATAAATTTAATAATATAGATATATTGTAATGATTATATATACACATATATGTATGCATATACATACATACATATACATACATATATATACATATACATACATATATACATACACATATATACATGCATACATATACATGTTAGAATTGTGAAAACACATAAGATGTAAGATCAAACAACAAACAAGAACACCTTCCATGCACGAGTTGAAAATCATTATTTGCAACTCTCGTGTGTGGAAGGTGTTCTTGTTTGTTGTTTAATCTTGTGTAATGATTTGCTATTGTTACCAAAATTTCACCTACAACTCAATTTGGTAGAGTTGAAAGAATTGTTACATCTAAGGTGAAAGGTACTCCAATAAATTTATGCTATTCCTAATCATTTGCATTTGAAGTTTCAAGTGGAATTCAGTTTTTATTATGCAATGATTTACAACAGAAAGAGATTATACAAATTGCATGATATTGCTGTATTTCATTCATGTTGAAGTGAAAATGTATACAATGTTGTTTCACTCATTGAGATAAAAATAATGCTTAAATGTCCCACACAAGCCGTGGGAATGACTGAATTGAATTAATACAACATTGTATCCAAGCTATATATCTGAAGATTAAGTAAAGGAAAAAAACATGAGAAGAGATCATATCTGTCATTGCCTTAAGGGTTGATGTTGATGTCGGTCCTTCCATCTTTAGCTTGATCCTCCTATCTTCAACTTCTCTTTTTCCCAATCTCCAGATGCACCTTCAAATGATTGAAAGATTTTGTTAGATCTCGGGACATGAAATTTCATCACATTTTTCATCAACATACATATAACTTACTGCTATGATGCATTAAATCAATTGAGCCATTATAAGATAAATGCAAAAGAGCCAAATCAGATCATTAAATGAGAGTCAAATCATCAAAAAGAGCATTGAACTTCACTATTTTTTCTAACTAGTTTGCTCATTGTGCAGGTTATAGGTTATAGATTTTTGTCTTTATGTAGAATTTTCCTACTGTTTTCATTCAGAATCTATCAAGTTTGCCTCTTCAGAATAATGCAAAGTGTCTTTATGAATGATTTTGATGAAACTATTGTGTTTTAAACAATCAAAACTTTTAAGTTTTGTCTTGTTCATTATTGTACATCCATCACAGGTCTTAAGTTGTGCTTATTTTCATTTTGATCTTCAAACAGTGAGAACTTATTTTCCTTTTGAAGAAACCAAATTGTTTAGCCTTCTTTAGAATCATTTTTGTGATTAAGTTACCATTTATGAACTGTGTAAACAATTTATCTGAGAATAGCTATGAATCATTATGCAGGTTTTATTATCATTTAGGTGCATCACCATAGTTTAATTTTCAGTTTATGCATTCATTTTAAATCCTTTCTTCCCCTTTCCTTCAAGAAATAATTTATTCATTAAAAAATCATAAAGGATCCAACCCATAATCTGGAGATTCATCTTCACTATGAGCATACCCATAGGCTCGAAGATGTTTCCATGCTTCACGAGATTGCTAATCATATAAAATTGGCATCCAGGTGCAATCTCTGTGACAACAATTTTTGGCACGCCCGGTGGGACCATTTGGACTCTCCTAGTCCAAAACTTTTCCATATAAATATGATTTTTGGTGTGAAAATAAGTATTTACAGCCTTTGGAGGCAGGATCTACACACACACTTGGCGACTCGGGGTACAAATCTACTAGTTTTCATAGATCAAGTGCTGGTATGTTTCAAAAAAATCAAGCTTTTATTCTTATTTCCAGCTCTTCATATGAGTAGAAATGTCAAATTTTCATAGTCAATATGTATACCCACCCCCATACTATGAAAATAATATCAACAAACCTTCTTATCAACCATACCCAAATAGCTATGCTGTTGGTTTTATCCCAAACAACCATGCAAAAATAGTATCAACATGCTCAACATGCTTACCTCCCACCCACCCCTGCTCAACCTTCATATCGACATTTATATGTCCAAAATCAGCCTCAAGAAACATCTCTAATGTCAAATCAGTTCAAACACTCTCCTGATCACCTCCAAGATTTGGAGGTTAGGGATATGAAGAATAGCATGAATGGTCCATCACATTGTTAGACTTCACAAAGTAGATAGAAGATATCGAGAGGCAACAAGAGCTTGATTTGTAGCAACAAGAGTTAGACTATCAGGCCTACCTTCATGAGTAGGAGTTGGAGACACAAATGATACAGTTTGAAGAAAATATTGAGAGCGAGTTAGCTGCAAAAGAGGAGCAGATGAAGTTTTTGTTTGCTCAAACACAAAAGCATGAGGTCCAAACAACTCCTTTCATTCTAGATTAGCCTTTTCAAGATGAGGTTAGTAAGTATGAAATTCTAAGTTTTAAGCAAAATGAGCCTCTTAACTCTGCAAATCAATCTTTTCAACTTGAAATTCCAAATTTCATAAGCCTTCATCCTTTGTAAGTTGAGGAAAGTAATTAGGTACAACCTAGTTTAGTTACAAAGCATCCCATTGATCAGGATAGCCCATTGATCATGGAGAACATTAGAAGTATAAATCCACTGCATTTAGCTGTAGAGTATTACCGATTAGAGAAACAAAGGATTGATTTGGAGCAAGGGGTTGTAGAGTCCAAACCAATCAAAATTTCAAGAAGAGGAGCAAGAATTAGACAACTCAAGTTTGGGTAAGTTTTCAGACCCTCCTAATCAATCCATAATTCATATTCAAATTACAAGTGACAACAAGACAGTAAATAACCAACAAGAAACCAAAAGTATGAGCATAAAGTTCATCCTTTCAAGAGGATGTCCAATCAGAGATTTAGCTGGTAGAGAGCTAAATAAAGATACACATGTTACTATTGCATCCAATGAGAAGGTTGCAGCCTTAGAACAACTAAATCAAATCACTTATTCACCCCATAACAATAATATCCATGATTAGGTTCAGATAGTGAGTGAGTTTTTTTTGTTCTTCAAATAGTTCTACAACATTCTTTAGGGTATGTTCGTATGGATCATATCTTATCAGTAGTAAATCACCTTGCAAAAAATCCTATGTTGATTAGAAGGGTAAGTTATTTCCCAATACTATTTAATGGTTATGTCTGAGCACTACCATTACTGGGTAGTGTAGGGTAGGGTAGTTTTCATGTTAATAAGTGGTCAAGGCACATTTATTTTCAGTTCAATTTTATTTTTCAATAAGTGTAGATGCACATGTTTGCTAACCCTGTCTTAAACAGAGCCATGATAGTTTGTTTATTGTTTTGTTTTGCTGCTGTATAGTTCCTAACAATTGAATTACAATGGTTTCAAGAGTTTGAGGAGGGAAAATTTTGACTCCATTCCCAATCGACTATTTAGGCAACTGGTTTGGCATGCTTAGCAGGCAAGCATTTAGCAGAAATTGCCAGAAATGTTACCAAAATTTCACCTACAACTCAATTTGATAGAGCTAAAACAATTGTTACATCTAAGGTGAAAGTACTCTAATAAATTTATGCTAATCCTAATCATTTGCATTTGAAGTTTCAAGTGGAATTCCGTTTTTATTATGCAATGATTTACAACAGAAAGAGATTATACAAATTGCATGATATTGCTGTATTTCATTCATGTTGAAGTGAAAATGTATACAATGTTTTTGCTTCACTCTTTGAGATCAAAACAATGCTTAAATATCCCACACAAGCCGTGGGAATGATTGAATTGAATTAATACAACATTGTATGCAAGCTATACATCTAAAGATTAAGTAAAGGAAAACACATGAGAATAAATCATATTCGTCATTGCCTTAAGGGCTGATGTTGATGTCGGTCCTTCTATCTTCAGCTTGATCCTCCTATCTTCAACTTCTCTCATTCCCAATATACAAATGCACTTGCAAATGATTGAAAGATTTTGTTAGAGATCGAGACATGAAATCTCATCACATGTTTCATCAACAAACATATAACTTATAACTATGATGCATTAAATCAATTGAACCATTATCAGATAAATGCAAAAGATCCAAATCAAATCATCAAATGAGAGTCAAATCATGAGAAAGAGCATTGAACTTCACTATTTTTTCTAACTAGTTTTCTCATTGTGTAGGTTACAGGTTACAATTTTTTGTCTTTATGTAGAATTTTCCTACTGCTTTCATTCAGAATCTATCAAGTTTTCCTCTTTAGAATAATGCAAAGTGTCTTTATTAATGATTTTGATGAAACTATTGTGTTTTAAACAATCAAAACCTTTAAGTTTTGTCTCGTTCATTGTTGTACATCAACCACAGGTCTTTAAGTTGTGCTTATTTTCATTTTTATCTTCAAATTGTGAACTTATTTTCCTTCTGAAGAAACCAAACTGTTTAGCCTTCTTTAGAATCAGTTTTGTGATTAAGTAACCATTTTTGAACCGTGTAAACAATTTCTTTGAGAATAGCTGTGAATCATTATGCATGATTTATTATCATTTACGTGCATCACCATAGTTTAATTTTTAGTTTATACATTCATTTCAAAGCCTTTCTTCCCTTTTCCTTCAAAAAATCATTTATTCATGAAAAAATCATAAGGGAGAAAACCCATAATCTGGAGATTCATCTTCACTATGAGCACACCCATAGGCTCAAAGATGTTTTCATGTTTCACGAGATTGTTGTGCATATAAACTTGGCACCCGGGTGCAATCTCTGTGACAACAACTATTTCCTCAACAAAAAACTTACAATAGATGCCAAAAGCTTTCATTAAACTTCTAGAGAGCTTCATAATATAAGGAAGGAGAGTGCTTATAAAAGAAAAACCTAAATGAGAAAGGGATTAGATCATGACAAGCATCATTATCACATGTGATGAGACAAAATGATATAATAATAGTTCAAAATAATAAAAGAAAAAACACTCCTAAGTTTAGCTTAAGTGCATAAAGTGAAATTAGCTTAATAATTGATTAAAAGTTAATTAATTATTAGCTAATGAATGATTAATCTAACTGCCCGTTGAAGTGAAACTTAGGGAGTAGCTAAAAAACCTAAAAAAAGAATGCATAAAAAATAAAGAATACATGAATGGGTTTAATGCTCCGAGTTGACATGCTCAGAACAAAACCTGATGGAACAACTTTTTTTTTAAAACAATACCTATAATGCAACAATGACATGCCACACTTGCACTAAAATGTGCACAAAAGTGTCACAATGAAACAATGATAAGAATAAAAATATAACTTCACCATTGCATCAACAAGGTGGAAACATCAGAAGACTAACTAATCATGTGATAAATCCACCATGATGAACATACGAGAGAGAGAGAGGAAAACACTTACACGATGATCGATTACCTAACCATGATCGTGTTCTCTTGTAACACCACACGTGAATAGTATGATGGAACAATAAACCTATAATCCTCATCTAAGCACAATAAACAACTCTAAACATAGAGGAAAACATCCGCAAGAGGTTTCCTAACCAAGAGGCATAACTCACCACAAATAGGAATGACGACGAGTTGCTTCCAGATAACCTCACCTTTCCCAAGACATCTCATCGAAATGCGAGAATAAACAAGAGGAAGAGCGACTAAACAACATCTAATGACCTATGAGGATTTTTGATGAAATTTACAAGACGGACCAAGAAGGATTACAACCTTCCTAGGTCTTCACAAGACTAGAAGAATAATCTCCCCAACCTTAGGTTTGACAATCAGGTCCTTTTGGAAGGTTGCACTCAAAAAAATGCAGGAGATGACTTAAGTCCTCAATTATGACACTTGAAAACTATATTAACACACTACTAGGACCCCAATACTATGGTGAACATTTTTTTTACAAAGTTTTCCCAAATGAAGTCCCGAAAACACAAAAAAAGATCAGTTTAGAGTTGGAGAAAATTTGACTAGGTTTTGAAGGTTTAGACAACCAAAATGGTTGGAATGAAAAAATACAAGGCATTAAAATTATTTGAAAAGGTAATAGGGCTTATAAAACCTCTACCTATTGGTGGTTAAGTGGATTTAATCTTTGATTTTTGTATGGGAACAAGGCCGCCCAAGCACATGACCAAACCGCTCTAACACACTTAGGAAAAATTATAGTTTTTGGAATACCAAAACTAGGCTGCCCCAGTATGGTACCAGGCCACCCTAGTATGATAATAGGTCACCCAATTTCTTATAGGGCCACCCAAATAGTGTTAGGAAATTTTTGAAAGGCCTAGGTTAATCATGTGTAAGATAGGGCTACCCCGTTACTACACCAGACTATCCAACTTAGAAGTATGAATTTTAAATTCATTTTAAGCATCAAAATAAATGTTCCTAAGTTTATTTTATCATTTTCACATTATGATAATTATAAGTAAATAATTTTTTCTTGTTACCAATACCAAGACACATAAACGAGAAAAATACTCTTCTTAACTATAAAGTTGACACCCATTTCAAAGAGAGTTTCTTAATCATCAATTTATAATTGAATGAAATTAAATAATCTAATTACATAAAATAAACTTGGTAGAACCTTGTACCATAATGTTTCTCGATCCATGAATCTTTGATCCCCAATGATGGTTACCACACCACTTGATCTAGTGGTATCGAAAGGATCCACTCCCATCGTGCTAGGATGTAGTCACATGGGCCACAATCACAAAAATCACACCAAAAATATGGGGAGATGGGTTAAACACATGTCATAAAAAAATAATACACTCCACATGTGCATCATGAACAACTAATCATCCAATTACATAATGCATCCAATACAATAAGCAGATGGTACAATCACAAATGGAATAACATAAACCATATTGGGAAACCTCACCAATATCATAACACAATCCACATTGGGACAACCCACCAATGCCATAAAAATATTATCCTTGGGAAACTCACCAAGGGTAAAACAATACATACATAAGGAAGGGAATACATCATCCTTCAGGTATTACTCAACTAGATACTACAAGGTTAAATGTTAGAGATCAAGAGAGGGAGTGTCATCGTGAACATTCACATGGGGCTTAACATGGAATAACGTACCCTCTCATACAAATGAGCATACTTGACCTTACAAGTCTTACGCTCCTTGAGAGACTTTTCTTCCTTAATCATCCTTAGCCTATACGAGCACTCAAGGCATAAGAGGGATACCATTATCTTAGTTAGTTTATTATCCCATTTTCATTAATCATCACTTATCATTAAGAAAATCCCCATACCATGATTTCCTATGCTCCACTTTGGGCTGGGTTCATGTTGGGAGCCACTCCCATCACCCTCTCTAACACTTAGACCCTAAGTTCATCACACCCTCCAACAAGTGTGGCATGAAAACCAATACAAAAATACAAATTTTCCCAAATTCAATGACACTTTCCCACAATGCATACTATCACATTTCATGAGGTTCTATATTTTCAAAACATTCAAATTCATTCATTTTCATGTAAAACTTCCAAATTTTCTAATATTTTCACAATGCAAAAACCATAAAAATTCCCAAATCCACCATGGAAATTCATCAAATTTTAAAATTTTCAAAATCAAAATTGTAAGAATACCCTTTTGTTGCAAATACACCCAACATCCTTCTTAAACTACAAAATTGACTTTTTCATCATTTTCCAAAAAAATGGGCATGGTAACCCCACCATTTAAAAAAATCAATTTTAAACATAACAATTAAATTAAGCATCTAAATTTCCAAATGAAGAAATTTGGGAGGATTCTATACTCCCCTAATCAGTCTCCTACAAAAAAATGAAGAAAAATGATCAAATGAATTTAAAATAATGAAAATACCTCAATGACCTCCAAAATTTGAAATGTAAAATTTTCTAAGCATGCCAAACGAGGAGTCACAAAAACAAGCAAGCATGATTCATTCCTGATCCCTATCCCAACGAATCTAACCTCGTTGAATTCTGATAAGAAACACACTCCAAATCAATAATTTTCTAAAATGCTTCAACAAAGTTTTTCTCTCAATATTTTCACAATTTCACAACATAAAAATTAAAAAAGAATCCTTTTTCCCTATTTACCCAATTGAAAACTCAATTAAAAATTAATTAAAAGTCCATTTTTCTATTTTGGAATTCAAAACACCCTCAATTTATCCCAAACCAATTTGATCACTTTAAATCCATTCAAAAACATCATCCAACATATAATTTAACCGTTAAATCTATATAAGGATATTTTCATTTAAATTTATGGAATCCAAAATTCAAACAAGGATAATTAAATCCAATATAATATGCAATTCCCAATCCACTAATTTTTTTTGCAATAAATTAAGCAAGAGCTATTTCATTTCCACTCTCATTCTATTTTCCCCTTTTTTTTGAAACACAAAGAATATTTTAATAATAAATCAAATAATCATTTATATTCTTATTATTTCATTTACAATAAATGGTGGAATTTAAACTTCAATTAAATCAAACATTTACGGGTTGTTTAGAAAACATAGGGATTCTGGAATAACTCCTAAATTAGATCCAGGTTCACATGAGGTCAAATATGACACATACCATACTCGATTTGAGTATGACCTGGGAATGAATATGGAGGGACCCAATGTGACATCTCTGAATTAACTAGTGTTGGGGAATAACTTAGACCTATGTAGCTAGGTGGAGAAATAACCCTGTACCTGTAACCATTCAATGCACGTAAAGGGTACATGCTCAATTTATATGTAGTTGAAGAAAACCATAATCACCCAACGGGGTCCAATAACATGAAGTATAAATAACATCTATACATCTGTCATATAAATCATTCCTTCGAAACATCCATAAACATGATCACATTTAATCATAACATATATATGTACATCATTGAATTGAAGCAATTAATATATCCAAGGATATAAATATAAAAAATGCCAACAACCTACATTTTGAGAAATCTCATCTCAAACATGTAGTGGTTCATACGCACCAATCAGAGCCATAAAATAATCACCACAACAATCATGAGGAAATGTTGAAGCTAAAACACTGATCTCACATTAAAAATATGCAAACAGGAGTGGCACTACATCCTCCCCCACTAAAATTAAGCTTACTCCTGGAAGCCTACATAGATCAAGGATAGGTACACCTAGTACACAATCCTTCTAAAACATCATACTCACAGGATCAATCCTCTAGACTCTCACCAAGGTAGGCATCAAACACAACACACAACTCTAGGGTGAATAAACTAAGTGACCACCCACCACTAGGTGCACAACCACCTCAAATATCACCACACTACCCTCACCAACTTCCACTACAATTGATGAAAAGACCAACTATTGGGTCTAGAAAACCACAATCCAACAAGGTCCTACCCAAGGAATACCACAATAGCTAGGAACTCCATCTAGCTACTAACTCAACCAAGGACAAGGGAACACAAGCCTGCCAACTCTTTCTTAGCACAAGGATAACAATCACAAGGCTTCACTTCCTATGGTCTCTCCTAAGACCATGACCTTAACCTTCAAAGATAAAACAAAAAATCTATTGAAAACCATCCTACAAGGCTAGAGGCAACACTACCTCACCTCCATGCTCACCGAGATCATGCCTCACTTCCAAATATGGCACTCATCATGAGGTTCTCCCTTGGGTACCACTTGGGAAAAGCAAGGATTTTCTAAGCACACTAGCTTCTCAACATGAAACTAGGAACAACATCGGGGTTCCTAGAGGCAAGAATCTAGGAAAATACCTTTGGAAAACATAAGAACTCCCAAAAAATGAGGCTTAGCAACCCAAAAACTCACACAAAACCCACCAAGGAAGCAACTAACCACTAAGCATATGAGAAAATATGATATTTTCATTATCATGATGCTCAACTATGACCCAAATAATGGTTAAAAAACCCAACAAGATCATGATATCATGATAAAAAAGGCAATAAAAAACCACTACAAGGCTCAAACACTAAGCACTCTACAAGAGAATACACACGATAGCGAATTCCTCAAACTAGAATAACATCTTCTTCTAGCCTTAAGCTAGGAGCATCACTAAAAAACCAATAAGAAACTCCTAAAAACTACTAGGACAAACTCAATTGGTGACTTGACAAGGGTATACATTATTTAATACAATAAAATAAACACAATAATATGTGATGAAGCACTTACTGACACACCTTTGTAACCTACACTATGTCAAACATGAGTTTAGCTATGGAAATCACATCCTAAATGACATGGTGTGTGTCTTCATGCTATCAAGTGACATGGGTTTTAGTGCCCAAGACACCTCAACAAACACCCAATAATGCTAAGGCACTAGGAAACATGGTCACATGACCACAACAAGCAAGACCAAGTCAAGAAAGAGCACACATAGTTGGACTAAATTACACTGTCATATCCCCAATCCCATATAGGCCCTAATTTCATTTTGGGCCGGAGAATAGTATTTCTCAACACTAAATTCAAATTAAATTATATTTAAATTATATAATATAACTAAATAATATAATAATAATTACTTTTAAACAATAATAAATATTCTAATTTTTTTGGGTAGACCCCTTTTGGTTCTTATCTATTGGTATTTATCTGAGTGTTTTGGTTTGATTTGGGCATCATAGTTGGAGAAGATGTCATGATGATCTGACAGGGACAAAAACCTCTACCAATCAACATCAAGGTGAGACGAAAACCTCATTCTTGCAATTGTCATTTCCTATTTGCAACACTTAGCATCTCATAATCTAATTTTTTCTCCTTGTTCTAGAATTAATTGTTGTCAGACATACATTGTGGAAGTTGGGCGATTTGGACGACATAAGTGGTAGAGCCTTTGGCTTGTGCCACAATCATTATTCTGAGCTCTTGCAATGAGGACTCTCACCGTGACCACAGGCTGAGTACGCGTCATCCAGTAGCAAGCTTCACCATCATTAGAAGCCTCCAAGGATTTCCACATGAGTGAGGCCATCTAGGGAGGTGTCACTCCTAAAGCATACTGAAGGAATCCATCACAAAGACAACTGGTCATGTGAAGTTGGGCATGCATAATCCAGATCCAAGGAAGGCACATGGAACATCATTGGGAGAGGTGCCACTATTCCATCACATTAAATCACACTAATGACCCCATACTTGGATGCTTAGATTTTCTTTGCTGCACAACTAGAGTAACAACAACTACCATTGGGATCACGATCCTATATAACACATCATTGACTGCCCTTGGTTCATTGGCTATTTATTGTATGTCCTTGGGCCCATAATTTTTAGTGATTTGTACTTGTAACAATATCTAGAAATCCTCATTTGTTGTGAAAGTGATGATAATTCAATATACTCATAGAGTTATTGGTGTATGTGTGACAAACTGGTCATTGAACCCGTAAATTGATCTATCTTTTGCTAATGATTTGTTTCTAGTAGTGTGTATTCTGTGAAATAATGTAAATCTATTGTGGCTAGCATCTTTCATTATAGATTGAGACATATGAAAATGGGTTCACCAATGGTAATAAGGGGGTTGATGCACCTATCTTCCTTATTTCATTAGGAAAAAGAGATCCGCTAGGGTAAGATTTACTTTCAACCCTTAGGTGAGTCACCCTTGATGGAGATCTTGTTGTTTTTCCTTATGACTTAGGACAAGGTAAATTAGCCTGAAATACACTTTTGGGAGATGAATGAAAAATACCAAATGAATGAAATGATGCAATGTAACACATGAAACCTCTAAATTAAACCTTAATATGATAGAACCAAAAAAGTTACAACAGATCTGAGAAGGATTAGATTTTATGCACCTATAACAAAAAGGCTATGTTGAGTGTCCTCCTGGGACTCATTCACCCAAGGGAAAATGGGTCTTGCTACAGGGGTTGGAAATTTGCTTTCATAGTCTCTAGTACCTAGTTTTCACTTTCGATTTCTCCAGGTTTTATAGTCAAAAATTCAAAATTAAATTTTAAATTATGAAAGTGAGTTTTCGTGGCTTTACAAAAATGTTAAAAACTTTTGCAACTTTTGCAACTTTTGTAATTTTTCTCTTTTGATAGATCTTCAATCCTTCTTCAACCTAAGATCTACAAAACACACAAGAGGGAAAAATTGTTTGTTTTTGGTGAATGGGGGTTTGCCTTGGTCAAACCCCATTTTGGTAATCAAACCTTGAAATGAAATAATGAAACATGAACAATTGCTATGTTGCAACTAACCAAAACCTTGATTTGAAACCCTTGAAGGAATGAACCTTAGTACATCTCTCCAAGGTCTTGATCTTGCATGAAATGGCTTGATTGATGATGTGATCTTGATGCTTGAAATTTTGACTTGAATTCTTGAAACCTACAACACAATGTTAGCTCCAAAATCATGCATGATGCTTGATAACTTTGACATGAAGCTTGAGATCTTGAATGATGCAACAAATGCTTGAGAAATATTCTCTTGAACACCTTTGACAATAATATTTGCTCTTGTGAAATTTTGGATTAAAGCTCTCTCTAGAATTTGAATTGATAAAAAAAACCTTTCTTTTATAGGTAATTTTCTAATTTCCTAAAACTTAAACGTTACAAGACGACATTGGAAATTGAATTTGGGATCATAAAAAGGCCACCAAAAACATATTAAAAATTTGAATTAAGCAACTAAAGGGGACTCATTAGCCTAAGGGTGAATGTGTCCTGACCTAAATTGCTAGGACCTATTCATTTCAGGGTGTTAAAAAAGATAATTGCATTAATTAAATCATGATTCCCCTTTCAAAAATTCTAATTAATTAGGATTGTATATGAAAAATAGGGCCAATTAGAGGCTTAATTAAGTCCAATTAATTAAGGGACCCAAACATAGTGTGAAAATATAAAGGAATACATTTTTCGACACTACCATTAACCCCCACTTTAGTGAGAGGATGAGCTTGTGCTCAAACTCACACTAAAGTAGTCAAACAAGCATCAAGAGAGGTCTAATTGTACAACTATTGGAAAGATAAGACAAAAAAGGTCAACGAGGATGATCAAGCCCCCAAAATCTAAGATCTCATGACAAACCAACAAAGGCACAAAGAGACACATGCCTATGTTAAATATGCAGCAACAAGACATGATACACAAGCATACAATGTCAAAATTAATGAGAAGAGAGAGAGGGGATGGATGGATCAAGCCTTGAATGTTTGCCCAATTGGTATGGATCAAGCCTTAGCTGTTTGTCAAAAAATGTTAACAAGTGGAAACCTGCTATCCACTATGCAAACAAAATGTGCTCACATGGGCTAGTGAAATCTGTTGTCCACTAGGTGAGCCCCAAAAAGTGGCTAATGGGAAGGTCATGCATGTGTACAGGCTCCCATTGTACTAGCCATATTAAATTTATACAGTCCCTGATAACTTTGATAAGGTGCCACAAAAATGATCAGAAGGATAGCAAGCTGTGTTATGCTAGGAACTCATGAAAAAGGCTCCATTTCCAAGGAAGTTATGTTATTCTTGGTGGCCTTGGAAAACATCAAGGCTCCACTGGCAAGAAAGTTGTGTTATTCTTGGTGGCCTTGATACATGCAATAAGATATTCAAAGGGATTTTGCTTAGTTCATGAAAGGTCTCAATTTAGGGAACATCATGCTTAATGTCTCCAAGAGAGGACTAGTCGATAAAAGATTCACAACTTAGGGAATGTAAACCATAGCATCACCACTAAGAGGAATGCCATATACCAATAAATGTCACAATCTTGAAGGACATTAAACTTGATGAAACCACCAAGAAGACACATCAAGTGAAGTAAGAAGACCACACTTTGACACAAACAATGAGCAGGGATGCTTATGCCCCCACTTTAAAGAAATTGCTAAACACCATGCTATGAGCAATTACTTTAAAGTAGAACACAATAAATGCCAATACATGAGAGTTTATTTATAAATCCCTATGTAAAACATATGTTTCTGAGTAGAGCTACGTCATGAAAGGAATTTCCCCCCCCTATATGTAATCCTAAGATAACACATAAGGGATCCATGGATTTGGGGTCAACTTTTGTCATTGCTACAATGATATAATCGAGCTCAAAATTGTCATCATTCCCCAAATAACTCATGGAACAACAAACAAAAAGGAAGAATGACACATAGAGAGAGAGAACATAGATAATATTTTGGGTCAATGTGGAAGAGACCTAAATGTCTTGATGCCTTGCATCATCCCCAAAAGGAAAACACAAGACAAATGGTTATGACAGATAGAAGAATGTAGATACAAATAGAAGAATGTAGCAATGGATTCACTTCCTTTGTATCCTTGCACGAATGAAGTGACAAGGGTCATCAAAAGTAGGCTCACAAATATATAAATACACACCAAGAAACACAATATAGGGGATCACATTACACACATGCAATCACAAAGTACGCAAAGAGAAGACTAGTATGGCACATACGAGTCAACCTATAGTAGGTCATCCAGATCCCAATCTTGTTCATCATATGCAGAAGGTGGATAACTAGCCAAAGGGATAACACCAAGTGCCAAACTAGGACAAGGCTATCTAAATCCTTTCCCCCACTAAGTGCAGGACAAGGATGAGCCAAGATGGGCAGTGAGAATGTGCTCCTTGCAATATAGAAATGATTTGCAATAAATGTAAAACATGTAATAGTGAGTATGCTATGATCCTATAACTATCACATGGCAAGGAGCAAAGTGCATGCATTTTAGTTAATTACATCAGTAACATCATTTTCATGGATCAATTGTTGTAATAGATGACAATCATTAGTAAGATGCCCAAGAGTTATATGAAATAAGCAGTAGTTCATGTTTTTACTCTTTCCTTTTTTGTTTTCTTTGATAGGTGGCAAGTAAATCAATCCTAGGGGTTGTTCCATTTTTCATTTAGTTTCTGTCATAGTGTGTAAGAATGGAAAGTCCTTGATCTTATATGGTTTATATTTCTTACTTGTTTGGGAAATTTTCTGAGGTGGAGGTGGGGGAGGAGGATCTATCATGATCCTATCATCCTTGGGTATTAATTGGTCACTTGATATGATCTTGTGAAAGAGAACACCTTTTCCCTTAGGAGATGTGCAAGGGGGGGGAGATCTTGATATCCTAATCCCTTGGTATCCTCAGATGGTATTTTATCTAACAGTTTGTGGATTTCATGCTGATTGGTTATGTCACATCATTTTTTGCTTAAGATATTAAAGCCTTGACCATAACTCTCTTATAAGTTAATGGGTGTATTAGTAACTCGATGAACATAAGATAGAAGAGTATTATTATTGTCCTTGTGATCAAGTTAATTAATGATTGATGGTTGAGGCTTGCTTTGTGCTTCCATTTTAAGATATAAGAGGTTGAACATATCAAGTGATGGGATTATAGGTGATGTTTACATGGATGGGTAAAAGGATGCATTATTCTCAAGGTTGTGTAAGGAGTCTTGTATGAATTGTTGCATGCTATCTTCATCTTGGCCTAAGATTTCCACTTCACAAGGAAATTCATTAGAAGGTGAAGGTTCATTGATAGTATCAATTGCATTAGGGTCCTCACCAAACACACAACTTGAAACATCTACCAAAGATCATAAGGTTTTCCATATATTACCCATACACATGTCTATGATAAATTTTTTATGCAAAATTTCAGACCTGATATGTAAATATTTTCTGATTTTTGAATGCAAGATACTTAAAGTGATATGTTTTTAATGCCAATTTTGATTTCCAAATAATACACTGAGTTTGACCAATTGAACTTAATGCAAATAATGATATATTTTTCTGATTTCTGAAACTAAAACCTAGATTTAACAACAAATTAGAATGAAGCAAACAGAGAAATCACTACCCAAAATTTTGAAACAACACCTGTACAAGGACAAATTTGACCTAGGGAAAATGGGTCTTAGTAGAAGGGTTGCAAAATTTCAAATATGAGTTTTAGGTTCAATGCTAGGGTTTCCTATTTCAGATTATAAACTGCAGTTTCATTGACTGATTTTTCTAGATTTTGATGTCTAAATGCAGGTCTAATGAATGAAAAATGATGAACAATATGACACTTTTTGAAATGCAATTTTGACTCAATTTGTGAATATGAATGATTGAACATACACTAATATGCAAGTCCTATGCAAAATTAATGTAATACACATGCAAATTTTTGAATTTTTCAAAATTTAAAGACTCAAAAATGCAAACCTAAAACCCTAAATGAGATGCAAACTAATGAAATTTGAACAAACCTAAATGAGATGCAAAATAATGCAATGAAATGCAAACTAATGCAAATCCTAGATCTAAGGTTTGAATGGACTCTAAATTCATAATTTTTGATGTACAATGTCGGGTTTACCACAATGAAAAATAGGAAAATGGGTTCACCAATGGTAACAAGGGGGGTATGATGCACCTATCTTCCTTAGTTAATTAGGAAAAAGAGATCCCCTAGGGTAATATTGACTTTTAACCCTTAGGCGAGTCAATCTTGATGGAGATCTTGCTATTTTCCTTATGACTTAAGATGGGCTAAATCATCCTGAAATGCACTTTTGGGAGATGAATGAAAAATACCAAATGAATGCAATTATGCAATGTGACACATGAAACCTCTAAATTAAATCTTAATATGACAAAACCAACAAATTTTCAATAGATTTGAGAAGGATTGGATTTTATGCACCTATCACAAAAAGGTTGTGCTGAGTGTCCTCCTGGACTCATTCGCCCAAGGGCGAATGGGTCTTGCTACAGGGGTTGAAAATATTCTTCTACATTCCTCTGGTCCTTGGTTTGCACTCCCAATTCCTCTGAGTTTTACAGTCAAAAATTCAAAATTAAATTCTAAAAGTGAGTTTCTGTGGCTTGATGACAATGTTGGCAATTTTTGTAACTTTGACAACTTTTGCAATTTTTCTCTTTTGATAGATCTTCAATCCTTCTTCAACCTAAGATTTTCAAAACACACAAGAGGGAAAAATTGTTTGTTTTTGGTGAATGGGGATTTTCCTTGGTCAAACCCCATTTTGGTAATCAAACCTTGAAATGAAATAATGAAACACGAAAGGAAAAATGAATGAACAATTGCTATGTTGCAACTCACCAAAACCTTGATTTGAAACCCTTGAAGGATTGAAAATTAATACATCTCTCTAAGGTCTTGATATTGCATGAAATGGCTTGATTGATGATGTGATCTTGATGCTTGAAATTTTGACTTGAATGCTTAAAACCTACAATACAATGTTAACCCCAAATACATGCATGATGCTTGATAACTTTGACATGATGCTTGAGATCTTAAATGCTACAAAAAATTCTTGAGAAATCTGCCCTTGAACACCTTTGAGAATAATATTTTCTCTTATGAAATTTTGGATTAAAGCTCTCTCAAGGATTTGAATTGATAAAAAGACCTTGCTTTTATAGGTAATTTTCTTATTTCTTGAAAATTAAGCATTACAAGCTGACACTTGAAATTTAATTTGGGATCATAAAAAGGCCACCAAAAACATATTAGAAGTTTGAATTAAGCAACTAAAGGGGACCCATTCGCCCAAGGATGAATGTTTCCTGAGCTAAATTGCTAGGACCTATTCATTTTGAGGTGTTAAAAATGATAATTGCATTAATTAAATCATGATTCCCCTTTTAAAAATTACAATTAATCAGGCTTGTAGATGTAAAATAGGGCCAATTAGAGGCTTAATTAAGTCCAATTAATTAAGTTACCCAAACATAGAGTGAACATGTAAAGGAGTACATTTTTTGACACTACATATATATAAATCAGTTCATACTGACATCTCTCATTGTTGTTTGAGTTGGTGTCTTACATTGGTATCAGAGCTGCAATCTTGCCAGCCTATGGATCTAATTTTGTAAATGTAGATATACAACAGACACATGAGTGAGAGAACCTTGAAGAATAAAAATAGCTTGGCAATCTAATTTTTAACCCAAGAAATAAGACACAAATGTTAAACAATAGCTCTTGGAGAAATATTTTAGTGGCCTTAGAACTCTAAATGCATTCAGCGAAACATGACAAGATGACCTTGTTCGAAGGGCAGTAGAGGATTTTCTAGAAAGAGATGAGTGCAAGCTCACTACCTTCTATAATTATGTTTAAGATTCAACTACTTATAAATCCAATGTCGCCTATGAAGAATACTTGGAGATATTCAAAGAAAATAGAAGAGGAGAAAATAAAGAATTAATGAAGGAAGAACCAAAATCACAAGGAGATGTTGAGGAAAAATCATAAAGCATGAGGAACCCCTCATTGAGCATGAGCAGGAAAAAGGTGCCCAACAAAAAGAAGAGGCTTGGATAGATCCCCCATGCTAAAGAACAAAAGGGAGAATTCCATTTAGATATAGAAGATAAGGTAGATATGGAACACTTTCTAGAAGAAGAGCCAATATTGCATGAGTTGAAGATGCACCAATAATTGCAAATGATGGCTAGGAAACATCCACCTACTTTTTAGGTATGGAAGTAATCAAACCCTATGATAATACTCTGCAATGTTTGGAAAATTTTGATGCTTTACAAAATAAGGGTTATGCTATTATGAAGAGTGGTAAATCAAGTCATTGATCAACCTATAGGTGAACAAGGTTCTAGAACATCTGTTGAAGAAAATCATGTTGAAATTATCTGTGATAAAATTAAAATTGCTTCTTTGTATCAACCACATGAAGATATGAGTATTACTAATGATCCATCTCTTGAGAACAACATTACTGTATTATCTCTACATCATAGTGGCAAGGAATTTGATGAGAAAAATGATGGGTATATGGGATCATAGCCTTTTTGCATGGAATGATAGAGAATTTTAGTTTAGGGTTGAGAAAGATGATGTAGAAGGTGTGGAAAAAAACATTGTTTCCAAAGAGCTGGTTTGTCATGATGTAGCTCTAGCTTCAAAACAAAAATTAGATGAAGAAGATGTCAAATTAGAAAAATAGTAATTTATGGCCATCACACCTATGAGGTGGTTTTCACGTAAAAATGCAAATTTCAGTTATGAGATGGATGATAAAACTTTTGGGACAGTTAATGAGGGTATGCATGAAAGGATGTTCATATGACAAAGCTACATACAAGGTATGTCATTCCTTAGTAAGTTCAATGGTCCTCATTTCATGCACATGATCTCACTTAATGACTACCTAATGGAGTTGCATGAGAAACCTTTTGTTGAAGAGCTAATCATAAAGACTAAGGGGTGGCCTAGTAAGTATATCCTACAGTTTGATAATGTATGTTTTTTCATGGATATTAATGTGACCAATGACATAGTATAGGTTAACTGCACTTGATCCATATGGATTCGAAGCATATTTAATCTGCTAAGCATCAATCCCAATAAGATATTCAATGTAAACAAAGCGAAGAAGCCATTAAAACTAACATTCTAAAACATGAAAGCTTGAAAAACATCTACTCTAAGACATTGAAACTTATCCCATTGGGGGAGTGGTATCACATTGATGTGGAATGATGACCCTTTCCCAATCCCTTGGATAATGAGCTTGTTTCAATCAGTTTTATTGAAGAAAATTGATGAAATCGATGAGAGATATATGCGAGACATGATGAAAGATAATTTAACATGATATATGCTAAGATGTGTGTTGTAAATATGTGCAAATCTATTCTAAATGTATGCAATATTTAAAGATGCAAGTCCTAATTCCAAAATATGTAAATGGATACAACTAAGTTACCATGGAAGCCATTAATGGATGCTTTAAGCTACTATGATCAAGATGTAAACTAAAAAATACTAAATATATGCTAAATATGGATGCAAATGAGAGTGATTTTAATAGCACATGTTTACTATTAAAAGATGGATCCCTATTTAATAGATGAAAGAGCTATTTATAGAATAGGAAAAATGAAACCGATAGTCAAGATTGGAAGAATCAATCAATGGTCAGGATGGAAGGAAGATGGAGGCATCCTAATCATGGATTCCCATAAAGGGTTGAAAATGCAAGTTGATATTTAATCAAGGGCTCACAATCATGCAAAGAAGCACACTTTCAAAACTTGCTCAAGAAGTTTGTTGAAAGTTTGTTACAAGGAAGAATATTCATTTTTTCAAATGAGTGAAGAGGGAGAGAATATTCCATGAAAATATTCCTTTTATATTCTCAAGGAATATATTCCATTGCAAGTGGGAAAGTTAGGATTAATTAATAATTTGAAAATTAAAACAAAGTTTCAACTATGCAAATTGGGGGAATTTAGGATATCCATTAAATAATTACCTTATTTAATGAAAATGGATCAAAATAACATTTAATTAAATGATTAAGAATATTTAATTTAAATGAGAGGACTTAGGGCGTTCAAATTAAATATTTTGATTTATCCAATTTAACAGGATGAAAGGTTAACATGAAAGGGATATGAATTAACCTAATTAGATTAATCAGATTAATAGATGAAAATGATGCATTTAATTAAATAGCTAGGTTAATTTAATCAAAGAAGTGAAAAGAGGATGGATTTTAGGATGAAACGGTGTTAATATATCAGATTCGAGTGTGTAATATCATTCAAGACATTTTTAAGTGTCTACATTTTCCCCCTCTTTAAAGCGAGGTACCTGTTACGTTGGTTCAAAGACTGACGCTTTTTAGATTAAAATTGCTACTCAAATCAATTTTTTTTTTTTTTTTTTGCATGCCTCATTGTTGCCCTAGCATAAGGAAATAAGTTGGTACTCTTCCCCCTCGAGAGATTGGGAAGAAAATTTGAATTTTGGGTTGATCTCTCAACAAAGATTCAATAGTTAAGCTCAAAGAGGACTAAAAATCGCATATGTTCGATGTAGACAAATTTGATGGTGTATAGACAATCATTAGTCATGGGTAGCCTCATCTACATTTTGATATATCACACAAATTCGATACTTGGATAGAACTGTTAGTAAAGATAGAAGAATGAGATGGATTAACCATTGATTTCAAGATTGATTTAGAAGTCCAACAAACCTATGATTATTTGAGACTTTCTTACATATATTGACGAGTTTGATGATTTTGCTCATATTCGGGATTGGGACTCTTCGTCATTCCTTATGTTTGATATAACACATAGACACAATGCATCAAGGTATTGAAAACTAAGATGGCATTGTATCTAGTGTAATGGACTTTGACTCTGCAAAAAGATAGGATAGTTCTTGTTCATGTCTTGACATACAGAAACCTTGTTGGAATGTAGTTTAGAAGTCTAGAATATCTTGGACCAAAGAATATGCAATAGTCAACAATTTACTCTAAATGACCTCCCTACACACAACTAATCAAGTATGCACCAAGATTATTTTACAAGAATACCCACAAGCACAACAAATGAAAGATAATGATTGATGCCCCATTCCTTTCTCTTTAAATCATTTTGATAGAAATCATTGAGAGGTCCTCAAAATGGGTCATTGAGACAAATGATAAGAAAATATCAAAGACAAATAGTTAGTGTTATCTATATCTCTTTCCAATTTATCATAGCTAAGGTGATTTTTGATGCTGATGCCCATTGTAGGAAGGATACATTCTAGGACATGTTGATCAAGTGTTTTGACTAGGACTAGGTGTGTGATAGGCCGTTGATACAAACTCTACTGACTTGTTTACCTATGATCTAGAATTTTAGATTTTGACACTTATGTTCTCATTTATGTCTTGCAACACTTGTTTTCTATTTGTTTTACCAAAGTTTGAAGATGACGGTTGATTTTTTATGGATAAGTTTTATTGCGGGTGAAAGCAAGATGAGATGGATGGTTTTGGATTTTCTAAAATATTTCAATGTTTTTGAAAATGTTTTGAGGCTATTTTTGGTATTTTTGAATTTTTTTATGAATGTTTTGATTTTCAGTTATTTTGAGGTTGTTTAGGGTTTTTCAAGGTTTTCCAATGTTTTTATGTTTTTTCTAAGTCTTCAAATGTTTTGGGGTTTTTTGAGTTTGTTTTGGGGTTTTTGGTTATACAAGATTTTGGATATTTTTAGATTTTGATGAACACTTTTATGATTTTTTTTGGGATTTTTGATGAGATTTCAAATAACCTTAAGATATACAAGAACTCAATCCAATCTACAACAAATTTCCCCCAACTTTATGCAATAGACTACCTCGATATAGGTAGGACAAGCAGTACTAAATGGGATACGATACTTCACAATATCAAGATATGATACAAACATAAATGGGTGATGGAATAAATAGGATGAATGATGAGATGGATGGATGTGATGCAAAAAATGGTAGGACGAAGATCCAAAGAATAGATGGAGGTTATTTATTTACGCGAGGTGCCTGTTTGCCAGGTTTTCACTAAGGTACTTTCCCAAAGTGCCACCGAAGTGGTTTTCACTAGAGAATGATTTTTTTCTTTACTATTTTCAATCTTTTTTCTTAATTTTTTGGATTTCTTGATCATTTTTTTGATTTTTTTTGTATTTTCAGATTTACAACCTTCAATCCTAGGTGGGTGATCCCACAATAGTGGTTTACAGTTTTTGGGACATCTTGATTTTTGTTGAAATCACATATTTTTAGAAAATATGATGATTTAAGCCTTGAAAAGTTCCATTTAAAGGATTCTAATTGAAGAGGGTTTGATCAAACCACCTTATATCAAACCCCTTTGGATAGAACCCCATAGTTTTAAACCATACCTATAACAGAGTCTCCTTTACACCTATCAATTTGCTGATAAAAAACCACTTTTGATTTACGTTTTGGGAGATCAAATGAATTCATTTAAAATTTATTTTTTGTAAGTATGTGGTTCTTATTATAAGCTTCCCAAAAAGTATAATTTAAATATATTTAATTTGATTATTTTATTTATTTATTTATTTTTTGTGAATGTAGGTTTTTCACAAAAAATCAAGCTCTCTGTTCTGCACATGTGGAAATATAGTATATTATAAAAATTTTTTCTAAAAAATATCTATGCACTTGATATTGATGTCCTTGATCCAACAAAAAAATAAAATTGAATTTTGATACATACAAAAAATGTATGTGTTAGCAAGTAAACCTATGTCTAAATTATAACTGGTTTGAATTCAAAACTTAAATAAGAAAAATATTCAATAAAACACTATGAAACCAATTGCATGCACTCGATATCGTAGTTACAAGTTTAAAATTGAAAAAAATAGAATTTTATCCTTCATAGAAAAAAATTGTGTTAGCAAGTACACGCCTCTTTAAAAATGGCGTTTACTGTTAAAAACTAGTTTTCGAAGGAGATAGAAAAAGAAATGCAATTTGATTCCAATTTTTTTAAAATATATTTAGAATTTATAGACAAAATATTACAAATCTCTAGTTTGCATCATCTTCAAATTCCTCATGGTTTAGCAGCTATAGGTGCCCAAAAGTGAAGATTTAGTTAAAAAAAATTAGTTCAATGTCAAGTTTGGCCAAAAAGTGTAAACCACTATTGTGGGATCACCCAGGCATAAATTTTTTTATGATGCAAACTATTGGTTGGTTCCTACAAGGGTTCACCTTCAGACATTGATAATTGGTAAGCTCCTAATTCATAGCTTGATCTGATGACATATGGACCTAACTAGTTAGGTTTAAACTTTCCTTTACTATGCTGATTTAAAATATTTTTCTGATTCTACTTGAGAACAAGATCCCCTATTTGGAAAGACCAACTCTTGATCTTCTTGTTATAGCTCCATTTTAGTCAGTTTTGGTATACTTGCAAATGATTAAGGGCATGAAGATGATGTTCATACAAGAATTCTAACTCATTTAGCCGAGATACTCTATACTCTTCATTAGTGATCAAGTTCTGTAGTGACACTCACAACGAAGGAAGCTTGACCTCAATAGGTAGGATGGATTTTGATCTATAGACCAAGGAGAAAGGGGTTGTAGCTATAGGTGTGTGGATACTGGTTTGATAGGCCCATAGGGTGATATTTAATTGTAGATGCCAGTCATGACCAACTTCATTGACCGTTTTTTTTAGGATTTTCAGAATGGTCTTGTTTGTAGCCTGATGGAACCCTCAAAATAATTTTTCCTTGTTCCATGTTAAAACCCTTTATCACATTTAGATATAGGGTTTCTATTTACAAAATCTTATATTATTCTATTGGGCCGTTGACTCCCTATTACCCATTGCTAGTTATTTTAATGTATCTTTAGTCATTCATTGTCACCTAGTAACCGACCCTTTCTAGCCTAGGTTTAGATCTTTCTATTTTATAAAATTGGGTAAGGATCCTTGAGCCCTTACGCTTTTTATATAACTTAGAGGTTTCCAATGTTAATTATTTCCTAGGGAGCCCCCTTCATAAGAACAACTTATGAGCACGTGCCTAAAACTTTCACTTAAGTCCTGATGACCCTTATAACTATATCGATCATCGCTGATTTATTCATAGGTTTACACCTTGAATTAGTGATGAGCGGTACTTTCCTTTGATATGATCTTATGGATGATGTATTTGGCGCCATTTGTTCTATGCAGGTGTACGTGTCCAAGATCTGGTGTTTCTACAATGTCTCTCATTGCCGATGGGATTGTAGGAATGAAGTTTGAATTGGAAATGCATGATGAAGGAACATATGTGATCAGAAGTCAGACCATAGAATCAAGGGTTAAAGGCCATCACAAGGATGTTTTCATCATTGATAGAGCTGAGTGATGATAAAATAAATCAGTGATAGGCGATAACCATTAATGGAAGGAACACTGTGGTAGCATCCTGGGGATCTCACGCAAAGAAAAAAGGGGATCAACAAAAGAAGTGGAGGACCATTGATAAAGTGTTAAAGCAGGACAATCTAATGAATAGGAAGTCATTGCATAAGTAACTTCATCGCTAATGAGCACCTTAGGATTAGGGAAAGATCAACGATGAAGCGATGAAGTGTGCAAAGAAAGTTTCTCTCTAAACCGGCCTTATGTACTTCGTCGATATTAATGAAAGCACGGATTAGGTTGGCAATACATGCTGATTGATAGATCATAACACTTGAGCTGGCATTGCTGCTTCCCATGGATGAAGTTTTAAGTTCTTTAAAAGCAACGACTTAGATTCAATATTGAGCTATAAGTTACCAACTTGCTCACATAAGGAGATTTTTAGTCATTAATCTTGCATGCTTCAAATTTCCTATTTAATGCAGATTACTTGAGTGATTTTCCATGTCATAATTCATTTTTCAATGAATGAGGGTCGAAGGTTGATAAAGAAGTGTGTGGGAATTGAATTTTCCTGAGAAGTGTGTAGACATTCTAGCAAGTAGGTCTATCATGATGATTCAAAAATTTGAGTTGTGCTTGTTTGAGCCTAAGGGAGGTCTTGAGAATAAAGTTGGAATGCATGGAACTCCTGATACACCAAAAAGAGGAGTAGGATTAGGGAAATTCAAGGAGTATAGTACCAAGGAAAATTACCATCCAAAAGAGCAGATAATTTTAGAAGAATTAATCAAACACAGAGAGAAGAGGATGGCAAAATATGAAAAGAGGGCATGGATGGAGTGTGAACATTATAAGGCCTATCCAAAGGAATGCAATTCTCCATGTGAGGTTCTTACTAAACCTTCAGACAATGAGGGTGACGTTGAATCATAGGGAAATTATTATCCCCTCTCCCTAGTACTATCAAGGAATCCTGATAAAGAGGCGGTGACAGTTTCTCTAATCCCACCATGAAAAAAATGTGGGAAAATATCCTCTGAGGTTGATGACTCAGAGTGATGATTGCCTCCTATTTTTGTTTTTGATGATACCATGCCCTTTATGTTAGGATTTTTCTATTCAACATTCATGTGATTTCTTGTTTCATGTGCTGAGGTGGAAAGTTTTTGGGCTGGTATGTAGGAGAAGTGCCAAACTAGTTAACCTTGGCAGTGCGTATGTTGTTTACAGGTGATATACAAGTTTGTGCTAGAGCTACTATTAGAGAATATTCTTTGGTCAACAAGAATGAGGATTCAACATGGTTACAACAAACTTTGCTTTTCAAGGAGTTGGTGTGTCTTCATTCAGGGAATGTGGAATGCGGTCTTTTACTCTTCCATTTTCCCCAAATGATTGCATGTAACAAGCTAAGAATATCTTGAATTCTGGTGCAAATGAAATGAAATGTAAATGTAATTAAGCCTGATGCTTGTTGCTCCCTTATCCTATAAAAGGGGATTTTAGGGCTTATTTCAGTGGTCAGATTCTGAAGTGTTAATAGGGTTCTAGGTAAAAGCTAAGTTCAGAAAGGGCACTTAGAATAGAATTCTGAAGTAGGCTAGTAGTTTTTCTTGGATAAGAAGTCATGTATGTAACGATCTTAAATGAGTTTTATAGAAATTACTGATATCAAAACAAATATCAGTCAAGGAATTGATACTATCCTATGTATGTTCATTTCAAAGTCATGAATGAGAAATACTAACGGTGTTATCATTTTTCTTCAAATATTTCATTTGAATGTATTACTCTATTTTCAACTTTAATTCAAAGAATTAACTAAAATGCTTGAATAGGGTCATAAAATTTGTAAGGAATGGCTTAGGATTGCTAAGAAGTAAATGTTTCTTGCATAATGAGTTTTCGTAAATGCAAAGCAATACGAAAATAGTTCGTTTCTCCCTTAAATAAGTAATTTGTATATTACTAATCCTCTTGTGTAATTGACTCCGTTGTTCCAATTGATTAGACACTGGTTATTTTTTCAAAAAATCTTGCATAAGATGAACAAATAGTGTTCCTAGCTCTAGACTTCTTAGAAGATAATATTTAAATAGAAAATCTCTCCAAGGGTAGTAAAAGTGGAATTATTTTCAATTCCTAGCAGATGGCTAATCCTCCATTTGAAAATTTGCCAAATCTTCAGTGAAATTGATTTTATCTGCTATAAAAGGAGTTAATCTGTGTATAAATGTGTTACTAATTGATTATATTGCATGAAAACTCAATTGGGATTACCCTCCTAGGTTTCATAGAGCTTGAAGTGAAGGAGTATGGACTTTAAAATCCTATGCTTGTTGTGTTGGCCACTAACCTAATAGTTCTTCATCATAGAAGTTGGCTGCTTCTTAGAGGGTTGTTTGGTTCTGCTGGAAAAATAACCAACATAGCCTTAGCTTGACTGTTGCCCTGGGGGTAATATGGGGTAAAGAATCAATGTTAGATGTTGAATCTTTAACATAGCTCTTTGACATCCTGATTCTTGAAGGTGTTCCGTTATCGGAAATAAGGGCTTGCAGAACACCATAATGATAGATAAGGTAATTCAAGATAAATTTGATAATTTGCTTCCCCATTATGTAGGTCATAGGAATGGCTTCTACTGACTTGGTAAAGTACTCAGTGGCTGTTATGATGAACTTGTGGCCATTAGATGAGGTTGGAGTAATATTTCCGATGAGGTCAAGCCCCACTATGAGAAAGGCCGAGCTATGACCATTGGTTGTAACTCCTGAACTAGAGCATGAATAAGATCTCCATGATGTTGACATTGGACACACTTTTGTATGTACTGATGGGATTCTCTTTCCATGGTTGGCTAGTAGTACCCTTGGCTAGTAGTACCCCATCCTCAATAGTTTCATAGCTAAAGTAATACCACTAGAATGGGAACCATATATGCCATCATGTACTTTTGTTAAGGTGGTCAAGGCTTCCTCTTGGTTGAGACATCATAGTAATGTCCCCTCGATGCTTTGGCGGTATAAGGTATCACCTAGGATCATGAATCAAGATGCCTTCTTAACAAAGGTATTTTAAAGATTGGAGGTGATATCGGATAGGAGGGTTCCTCTACTAACATAGGTGAATATATCATGATACCACGGGGAACTGGGACCAATGATTACACACACAAATTTAGATTCTGGGATTTTGAAAGCTGGCACGAGAAGTTTCTCTACCAAGAACTCACTTTGAAGGATGTTGTGTGACATATCTAACAATGATCCAATTGTTTCCATAACATCTACTACTTGGTTGTTCATACAAGGAATCTTCTCAAAATTTATGTCCATGAAAAAGTCCTTAAGGCTTTCTACCATCCTCTTATAGGGAGTGAGTTTATCATCCTTGATTTGGTAGTCGTCATTGACTTGGTTGATAACCAACTGTGAGTCCTCATAGACTTTCACCTCTTGTATCTTCCATTGAACTGCTATCCTTATACTTGTTATTAGGGCTTCATACTCCACAATGTTTTCAGTACATGGAAATGATAGCTGGTATGACTTTGGAATGCAATCACCTTGAGGGGTGATAAAAATAATACCTACCCCTAATCCATGTTGGGTAAATGATCCATCAAAGTATATTTTCCATTGATCTGCTGTATTGACAAGGAACACTAGTTCATCAAGAAATTCAAATACTATAGGATTCTCTACATAGATAGGTGCTTTTGCCGATTGGTCTGCGATCACTTGTCCTTTGATTTCCTTGTGCTCCATGTATTCTATGTCAAATTCAGTCAAGATCATTACCCATTTGGCCATTCGCCCAGTGAGAGTTGCTTTGGATAACATGTATTTCAATGGGCCAATCTTTGCAATAAGCTTGATTTGATGTGACAACATGTAATCTCTAAACTTTTGTGAAGCAAAAACCACCGCTAGGGATGCTTTCTCAATGGATGAGATTCATTTCATAGCCTACCAAGGTCCTACTGATGTAATAGATGGCCCTTTCTTTTCCATTTTCATCATGTTGAGATAAAGAGCACCCAGTGTTGCTGATGTTACTAAGATATACAAGATTAATGGTTTGTTTGGTATTAGTGGCATGAGCACTGGAGGTGTTAATTGGTAATCCTTGATATGCTAGAAGGATTTATTGCACTTCTCATCCCACTTATAAGTTATTCCTTTATGGAGGAGATGAGAGAAAGGGTGGATTTTGTCTAAAAATTGTGCTATGAACCTTCTAATGGTCTCATCTGCTTCAATTTTTGTGGTGGTTCCATGTCTAGGATGGCTTTCAATTTTTTTGGATCAATCTCTATCCCTCTTTGTGATATGATGTAGCCAAGAAGATTTCCTGATGTAACCCCAAAGACACACTTTTTCGGGTTCAACCGTACCTTATACTCTTCGAGCCTATCGAAGATGAGTCCCAATAATTTTATGTGCTCACTCCTTTTCTTTGATTTGGCTAAAATATCATGCACATAGTCTTCAACTATTTTTTGGATCATGTCATGAAATATGAGGGTCATTTCTCTTTGATAGGTTGCTCGTACATTCTTCAGCCCAAATGGCATCATGTTCCAACAATATGTTACCCATGGACAAGTGAATGCAATTTTGTGTTGATCCTCCTTGGTGATCATGATTTGATTATAGCCTGAAAAACCATCCATGAGTGATAGCATTTCATGTCCAGCTGTTAAATCAATGATGATGTCGATGTTAGGTAGAGGGAAATCATCCTTCGGGCATGCCTTGTTCAAGTCTTTGAAATCCATGCATATTTTGATGCCCCTGGTGGGTTTGGAGACTAGTACCATGTTGGAAACCCACTCGAGATAATCAATCAATTGGATAAATATGACGTCAAGGAGCTTTTGTAACTCAAGTTTCACCAAGAGTGCTATTTGAGGGTGCATCTTTCTTAATTTTTGCTTCATTGGTTTGGCTTTAGGATAGACTACTAAATGATGCACAACCACTTCTAGATTGAGGCTTGACATATCTATGTATGACCATGCAAAATTTTCTTTTTTCTCTTTCAGGAACACTGCTAGATTTTTTTGTTCTTCATCCAACAAAGATTCAACATAGAAAGTGATCTTGGGTGCTTCTTTGGTTCCCAAATTTATTGGAGTGGCCTTTTTTGCTAGCACTGTTGACTTTTTTGGATGCATTGCACTAAGGGGGAGATTGAATCCCTCATCCTTGGGTGCCTCAAAGAGGTTTTTACCCTTGGATGCATCCTTTCTTTTTACTATTTTAGGATTAGAAAGTGCCACAATGTGGTTTTCACTCAAAGATTTGTATGTCATTTTCATGTCATCTATTTTGTGACTGAAGAATTTAATCGTCTCCCTGTAGTACGCCTGTGTGTCTAGTTCTATATCAAAACCAATTCTGTGATCTCCCCATGGTAAGTTGTCATAGAGTCCCATGAATTCTGAGATTTCTTCATTGTTTTTGAATAAATCTAGAATCAGTGGTCCTCGTTGGTCCAAGTAGATGAGTTGGGGTTATACGAGGCTTAATTAAGTGGTTTTGTCATTTGGGATGAAAGATGTTGTGGATATCATCAAGAGAGAGTTATTCTCAAATAGGTCAATAACATTTAGGGGGAAGTAATCTAGGGTAGTGTCACATGATGTTGGTAACCAAGAGGAAGCCTCAACTCATTTAGCAGAAGTACCTTTTCCAATAAGGGTTACCTTAGTAGTAGTACATCCTAGGCCAAGATTCTTTGGACGTTTCTCAAGAATGATGAGTTCTAGCAAACTGTTGTCATTTTAACCTAGCTTCTCATTCTTGTTGTACCCCCATCCCTTCATTAGCTGCAAGCCTTTATTATCATCTTCCATGGGAAGAATGAGCATGGGTTGGTCATCTTGATAGAGTAGTTTAGAGACATCCTCCTCATTGACATCTTCTTTGTTCACATACCCCCACTTGGTGACAGTGGTAGATGCCATATTTAATGTTTCAACCACTTTGTTGATAGGTGTGGGTTTCCCATGAGATTTGGGAGAAAGAGGTAGCTCTCCCACCACAAAAGTGTCCTTCATTAGTTTATAATCTCCACAACCATCATCCTGGATCACTACTTTGATGTCAAAAATGTTTTGCACAATGTGTGTTTTTGTTTCTAAGGTAGATGCAAGGGATGATGGGTCAACAAATGAGGAGGCTGTAGGCTCTTCATCATTTTTATGGATTTGTGGTATTTTGTAAAACTTGGCCTCAAGGTTCTTGCAGTAGTAGAAAGGATCAGGATCTCCATGGATGGTAACTTCTCTGTCCTCAAAAGGAAACTTTACACATTGATGATAGGTCAAAGCTACAACTGTCAGGGTGTGAAACCATGGTCAACCAAGAAAGATGTTGTAGGGGATATAAAGGTCTAACACTTGGCATGTAGTTTCTACAATGATGGGTCCTACTTGGATGTGTAGCATGATGATGCCTTACGATACCCACTCTTGATCATCATATTCTCTAATGGTTGTACTCTTTGCTTTCTCAATAGCATCCTATGAATAACCCAAGTTCTTGACCAACTAAATGGTGCAAATGTTCAAACCTGAACCTCCATCTACTAAGAATCTTTTAACCTTGTTCTTATAAACAATGACCTCAAAGTGTAAAACACGGTTATGAGATGGTTGTGATGGTAGATGTTGTTTTGAGAAGGTGAGAAGATGAGGAATAGTGATATGCCCTACCATAGCTTGAAACTACTTTGTATCTATATCCTTAGGGATGAATGATGCGGATAAAGCTCTCTAAGATTTCCCTATGCGCAGAGGATAACCTTAATAGTTCCAAGATAGAAATCTGTGCGGGGATCTTCTTAAGCTAATCTAGGAGACTATATTTGCTAGGGTTTAATGTTGGAAAAGTATGTTATGCCCTAGGTTGAGATAAAAATTATTGGATGGCGACCTTTCCACATTGTGTGGTGACTCCATAGTATGTACTAGGTCCTTTGATAGTGATGATGGTTACGGTATTGTCATAGGAAGCGACCACATTGGAATAAACATGCTATACATTATTGTAAATCTTCCCTTTTCCATTGTCATTCCCTTTGCTATGATTGGGCATAGGGTTCTTGTATATTTTGAGATCCTAGTTGCCGTCTAGTACCTCAACAAATATGTATCCATTCCCAATAAGATCTTGGATAACATTTTTGAGCCTCATATAGTTTGATGTTTTGTGTCTCTTAATTTTGTGAGTCACAAAGATCTTTTTCATTGTACCATGGCGATTTATCTTGTGGTTCTTGGTAGTTTTGGAAATTGGGAAGCATTATCAAGTTTGACTCTACCAATTTCTTCGTGATAGTTTAGATAGGTTTTGACAACTGTGTGTATTTATGTTTCAGATAGTTGTTCCTATTGGGGGTTCATCTTTGTTATGTTTTGGTGTTAATGATTTGATTGTTTTGTGGTGATGTGGTTTGCTACACGGTTGGTTGAGCATTAGTCATTTGATTTTTTTTTGGCCTAGGAGCACCTAGGACCACTTTCACATCTACCACACCATCATTCATCATGTTCTTGTTCTTAGCCCAAACATGAGGTTTGTCATTTGAACTTGTTGGTGGGCGGTTGTCTTTGTATGCTTGGGTATTTTCCTGTGAGATTAGAGCACGCTCGATGTTGAGGGCTCTAGGGAAAAGCTCATCATAAGTGGTAATACATTTCATTTTTAGATGGAAGGATAGATTTGGATCAAAATTTGCTACCATAATCCCTACTTGTTGTTCATCAGGAATGGGCCACTTGCGTTGCTAGCTCTTTGTCTCCATCATTGTAAGAAATTAGTGAACAATTCTCCTTTATTCTGCTTGAGTGTATATAAATCCTCTAAGCTCACATCCATGTCGAGATTAAAGGAGAAGTGATCGATGAATTTATTGATGATTTATTGAAATGTTTTAATACCTAGAGGCAATTGTGAGAACCAATCCATGGCAGTACCTGTTAAACTTTGTGGGAAGATGCACATTAAATAAGAATCATTGTAGGCCACCTCCATGCACATGACATTGAATTCCTTGATGTGATCCAAAAGATTTCCCCTTCCTTTATATTTATCAAATTTAGGGACCTGAAATCTAGGAGGGAAAGACACCATTGTGATATTTCTATCGAATGGATAAGGACATAAGTCTTGTTGTGCATGGGGATTCCTTGTCTTTCCCATTTGAATGTCCTACATTTGTTGCATTAGTGACTTGAGTTGGGATGCTATGTCATCTTGCAGGGTTGGTGGAAGAACATATGTTGCATATTCAGAGATGGTGGATGGATTGTACATGGGATTTTGATATGAAGGGGTGTTGTATGGTGAGTATGGTGGTGTAGGATATTATGAAGGTGACGGTGGTGGAGGTGTATATGTTCCTAACATGTTTGGATTGATGATGTTTTTTTGAGGGTTATAGTATAAACCCTATTGTTATTGTGTGAGAATTTGTTGTTGTTGGGCATACTATTGGGCTTACTCCTGTTGTTGGGCCACTAGGGCTACTTGTTGTGCTACTAGGGTTTGTTGTTGGGCCTACTGTTGTTGTTGTGCTGCTAAGGCTGCTTGCTGGGCTTGTTGTTGTTGTGCTACTAAGGCTACATGCTGTTGTTGCTATGCTGCTAGGGCTACTTACTGCGCTTGTTGTTGTTGATGTGCTACTAAGACTACTTGTTGTGTTTGCTGTTGTTGTGCTACTAGGGTTGCTTGCTATTATTGTTGGGCCACTAGGGCTGCTTGTTGGGCTTGCTGTTGTTGGACAGCTTGCTGATAAGCCTATTGTGCTTGTTGTAAAGCTAGAGCATGTGCTTGCAATGTAGGATCATTTGGTTTTTGGGACATTTGTGATGGGTTTTGGGTGTTTATGGTTTGAGTGGGTTGTGGGTTGTTGATGAGAGGTTGGGGGTTCCATCGATTTAACATTCCTTGCAAAATGGTGGATTGGGATGGAGGAATGTAATTTTGAGGTCCCATCTATTCCATTTGGTATTATGATGGAAATGACACATTCAAACCTTGAAATTGATTGAAAGGGTTCCCTTGAGTGATGGGTAGGGGTTCCCTTGTTGTATTTGAGGTGGGACCAAGGTATTACCTTGGTTGATGGGATTCATAACCAAGGAGCTGTTTTTATTTGGGTTGATGATGGATGGGATGGATGTGTTTTGTGAAGCCAATGGGATGGATGAACCAATGGGGTGGTTGGATAAAGATGTCCTTATTTGCATTAAGGGTTGATTTTGTGTGAGGGTGTTGACATACCCTTGTTGGTCCATTTGAGACACTTGGTCAACACTACTTTGTGTGATGTTGTGTGCACTTGTGGGGATGGATGAGGATGATTTCCCTTGATATGTCAAGGTTGTCATGGGGTCATGAAGTGTAAGTGGTTTATGTGGATGTAGGGGGTGTTCGAGAATGGTAGGAGCACCAATTTTAGGTGTTCAAGTGGTGTTTTGGGGTGGATTGGTGTTGAGGGTACCCACAAGTGTGTTACTTGCCAAAGGTAGAGTATGACCAAAGTCCTTAGCAAGAATAGTTGCAATACTAGGATTTTGTGTTTAATTTGGCCCTATTGATGAAGTCAATGAGATCATGGATGGAGTCAAGCCTTGTGTTAATGTTTGTTCTGAAAAAGATGGGGGAAATTGAAGTCATTTTTTCTAAGGCTTGACGTTCTTACTTAGACTCAAGGATTTCCTCTTTAGTAAGCTCAAATGGATTGTTTGTAACGTCTTCAACCTCAAAGGGTCCCACTAGATCTTGGGTTTGTTTTGTGGGGGTAGAGTGACTTCTTGGATCAAATTCTTGAGGGTTGGTATCACTTGTGGTAGATGTGACTTTGGTTTTCTCCATGATTCTCTTATGTTGTGATCTTGTTGCTACCATAAATTGTGGGTCACCTATGGGAGAGTTGTGTTGGGATTTTTAATGTTTAAACTCTCTAGTTGACTCAAATTTAGGTAAGAGGGCCCCTCTAAGTTATTTTGGAGCAATGGTGTGAGTGGGAGATGAAATAGGTGGATGATATGGGAAGTGATCTTTGCAAACATTTTGGGACAACACTTTTGACTATAGGTTAATGTTGGATGTTTTGATAAAAGATGTTAATGGATTTGTGAATCTTCAAGGTAGACTTGTGACCTTCAAGATAAACGAGTCCAAAAGTGATAACCAACTTAACTAAATGCATGTAAAAGGATTAACTTCACATACAAAGTAGCTAGGTTAGGGTTTGGGTTGATAGATGTCTAAGTCAAAAAATGTTGGTGTGTTCAAAAATTTGCAAAGTTTGGTGAAGTGAAGGTGAAATATGATAAAGGGTGGATGAAATGTTTGACCCAAAATGTTAACCTAAAATGAACCTTCATTTTGCAAGACCAAGGTAGTGAGAAAAATGCTATACCTCTAAAGTAACTCAAACCCAAAAGATCAATGCTGTTTTAAATGATAGGGACAATTTAGACATATAAATTTAGGTCACCCAACAAAGGGCGAGAATACAAATTTCTTATCAAGTTGTCCATATTGTGGTAAAGATTTAAGGCCTATTTTTTGATAAAATTTAAACTATGATGTCTACATTTGAAATGGTGGAATGTGGACCTTCTTTTAGAAACTTTGATTTTGTGAGAGATCATTAAGACAAGCACAAGATCATGAAAAAGAGGATATTTATTGCCACACAGGAGGTGGTAATATGGGCCTTCCAACCACAATATCATCTTTTTCTTCTTGTTTGTCTAAGATGTTTTCTGCGTTTCTCCACTGACTTGGTGTTTCCTTTGTTTCAAAAGTGAAGCTCCTCAAACTATTGATTATATCTGTTTGTTCTCCTTCAATCAATTCAAAGTTTGGTTGTATGATAGCCAATGTAAGGTTTGGTTGTTGAACCGAAGCAATTGAATGCCAAATGGTCATGTGTGGGGTTCAATTTGTTAATTTATCTTGCTTAAATGAGTTTCTTTTTTACCAAAAACACTTTTCTTTCTTTAGTTTCAATCTAAATGTCTATGTCAAAAACATCATTCATTTCACAGGTCCATTATGTGAAAGTCATGAAGTTAGAGCCATAGTTACCTATGTTAACTTTGGAAAGTATGGATTGAGATATAAGTCAAGATATTTAGAAGTCTCTAAGGATAAAAATCCTTAGGACAAGCTTCAATATTAAGGCTTTTCAAAGGGTATCCATGCTTAAACTAAAGGGTTTGAAATTTTGAGGAAGAATGTTGATGTTTGTTTGCAATGTTTTGGAACCAAGCAAGTGTTTAACAGACTCAAAAGAATTTACAATCCTAGTTCAAGTGGCTACGTATTTCTTAGTAGGCTTACCATCATCCCCTAAGAGATGATTAATCCATGAAGATGGAATGGAAAAATAGGTTATGTCAAGGAAATGTAATGTCTTAACTTGCTAAGCAAAAGAGTCCATTTCCTATTTGCTTTATTGCCTCAACCAAAAATGGAACATGGTAACTTCTTGGAACAGTTCTATTCCAATGCACTACCTTAAAATACATTTCAAAAATGGACTTGGTTAGCCACTACAAAAAAGGTTTTAAATGACCATATTTGGGATAAATCGGTGCTATATATGTGATGATTCACTCAATTAAGAGGCCTCCCAACCCTTAAAAACATCTAAGGGTTCTAATGTATCACATGGATGCTAAGGGAGACATTCATTGGTATAGGACAACACTAGCTTGGTTAATGACTTTAGTCACATAAAATTATTTATATAGCAGACCAAAATGAAAGCACCGCTTGGGTCATTCCCTCTCACAAGCTGGGAGGCAGACCCTCTAAAGGTAACATAGTTTATGAAGCTTAAAATGATTTTTTTCACCGAAGATTTCCAAAAGGTGCAAGGGGAGAGGATAGATGCTTCTAAGAAGAAAAGTATACTCATGTGTTTCTCTTCACCCAAGATCGCACAAAGCACAAGGGGAGAGAATACACATAAGTATATGCAAGAAAATTAGACACACATTCATTTTAACCTTGATGCAAGAGCATCCTTGGTTCTTTTCAATCCCGTATTAACCAAAAATATTTTCATTTCAGTTTTGTTCTTGTTCAGTTCAAGTTGGTAGATTTAGCATTTCATCATATTTGCTCACTGGACCTTGCAGATCTATGTTTTCATCTTGGACATGTTCATTTTCACTTATTCCAAGATTTCAAAATGATTGGATCTTTTTTTGGCAAGTTATCACTTTTGGATTAAGTGACAGTTTCTAGAATAGAGCACCAGAGCAGCTTCGAGCCTAACGGCTAGTTTTTTCTCTTGTGGATCCTTTCTGTAACTTACAGATCCTTGCAATGTGTTCTAAATTATTTCGTGGAGTGTCCCCGACCTTAATTTTGGTCTGCACTTCATCCTATGCACCTGTCGAGGAGAAATTCAAATTTAAGGCTGACCTATTTCATGCACATGTTACATTTCCTTCATCAAAGATTGTAATGATCTTTGGCCGAAGCGGAGGATTCTAGATCTCCAAATGTGATATAAATCATTGTAACAGATCATTAGGATAGTAAGTAGATGAATATTGGATTTGATATGTAAGATTTCAGCTCGTATTAAGGATCATATAGGAATACTATATTTTGAGCATGTTGTATCAGGCCTGTGAGACCAATCTGTGAATCTAGATTTTTTGGAATGATTGTAACTAAAATTTATGGTAATATGAATGTTTCAATCTGCATTTTCCTCCATATTTTGTGTGGCTTCTATTGTGTAACTCTTGCTGCACGGTCCAGACTGTTCTCTTTGAGGACCCTCCTACTATGACTGCACCAAATTGGTATAAGAGTGAGATTCGTTCTGTGAGAGATCGTCAGAGTTTGCAGAGTCCTATTGAAGATTTTTTGTGGGGTGGTAGACCAAGGATATGACCTGCAGCTGCAGAGGACTTGTGTAAAGATGGCGGGAAGAAGAAATGGTAGAGGAAATGGAACACGTGGAAATGCAGACCCAACTATGATGGAGATGTTGAGAGGAATTGCTACTAGATTAGAAGCAGTCGAAATGGCCCAGAGGAGAGGTCAACCAGTTGATGATGTGAGTGATGAAGAGGTAGAAGAACATGAAGAAAGGGAAAGATAAAATCAACTTGGCCTGGATCAGGGAGAAGAAAGGTTCATAAGAGCCCTAACTAGAGTAAATTTTAAACCACATTTCAATCCACCAGATTATAGTGGTAAGTTGGATTTAGATGATTTTTTTGATTGGATAACGAAGATGGAGAAGTATTTTGATTTTGAAGGTACTTACGAAGAGAATAAGGTGAAGTTTGCTTGTACAAAGTTGAAAGGACATGCATCCCTTTGGTGGAAACATTTACAGATAGATAGGAAAAGAAGAGGAAAGAAGAAGATAAAATCATGGGATCAGATGGTGAATAAGTTAAAGATGAAGTTTATGCCTGTAGACTATCATATCAGTTTGTTCTGGAAGTTGCAAAATTTGAAGTAGAAGGAGTCAAGTGTGATAGAGTATACTGAGGAGTTCTACAAGTTGAATATCAGATCCAGACATTCGGAGGATGAGATCGAGCAAGTAGCCAGATATGCGAATGGCTTGAGGCTATCTATTCAGGATGAGATTAGTTTGATCAAGTTGCTGAGTGTGGAGGAGGCATATCAATGTGCCCTAAAAGCAAAAGAGAAGCTATATAAAAGACATGAGCAAAGACTTAGAGGAAGAGGCAGAAGATTTCAAAGATGAAGAAATTTTATGGGAGGAGGAAGAGGATATTTTGCAGATCAAAATAAAGATAAGGAAGTCAGTAAGAATAATAATTCATACTATAGAGATGATGGAAAATCTTCTCGGAGAGGAGGATATGGTGGTTACCTGAATGAGGGTTATAGAAAATATGATAGAGGAAAGGAGAAAAGAGTATTCAGGGGAGGGAACTTGTTTTAAGTGTGGTGGAGGACATAGAGAATTTGAATGTAATCAGGGAGAGACAAGCAAAAATATAGAGAATAGAAGAACAACCTTTGCTGAGGATCATGCTGGATCATCTAATATACTGAAAGAGGGAGAAGTGTTGGTGAACATAAGAGTATTGTGTCAAAGTGAGATGGAGCAGGAACCATTGCAGAGAAAGAATTCGTTCCGGATTATATGCAAGGTAGCTAGTAAATGTGGCAGAGTGATTGTTGACAGTGGAAGCTTCGAGAACCTAGTTTCTGAAGAAATGGTGACCAAATTGAAGCTGGAAAGATTGAAACACCCAAAGCCCTATCAGATAACATGGATTAAAGATGAGCATAAGATACTGGTAAGTGAACAATGTTTGGTGAAATTGAAGATAGGAAATTATCATGATGAAGTTTTGTGTGATATCATGCCTATGGATGTATGCCATGTTTTGTTGGGAAGGCCTTGGAAGTATGATAGAAAGACTATTCATGATGGAAAGAAGAACACATATACCATTGTTGTTAATGGGATGAAGCAAACTTTTTTACCATTGGAGGATGTTCCTAAAGTTGAGGTTTGTACGAATGCTAGAATATTTTGGTTGATGGAAGGATATTTCTAGACGGACTAAGACACGAGAACATGTGCTATGCCTTGGTTCCTAAGAAGGCTGCAGACTTGAAGCATGTAGAAAAACAACCAGAGGAGATAAAGGAGTTGCTGGCAGAATATGAAGATATCATTTTAGATAATGTACCTGATGGATTGCCACCTATGAGGAGTATTAGTCATCACATGGATTTGATTCTTGGAGCTAGTTGGCCTAATAAAGAAACACACCAGATGACATCAGAAGAGAATGAAGAGTTGAATAGACAAGTGTAAGATTTGTTGAGGAAGGGTTTGATCAGAGAAAGCTTAAGTCCTTGTGTAGTACCTACTATGCTAGCACCTAAGAAGGATGGAGAATGGAGGATGTGTATAGACTCGAGAGACATAAACAAAATCACAGTGAAGTATAGATTTCCTTTTCGCTGGATGGATGACATTATGGATTGTTTGAGTGGAGCTAAATACTTTAGTGGAGCTAAATACTTTATAAAGATAGATTTGAAGAGTGGATATCATCAGATCAGAATCAGAGAAGGGGATGAGTGGAAGACAACATTCAAGAAAAATGAAGGATTGTATAAGTGGTTGGTGATTCCTTTTGGACTAACAAATGCACTGAGTACTTTCATGAGGATGATGAACGAGGTATTGAAGAAATTCTTGGGTAAGTTTGTGATTGTAAATTTGGATGACATCTTGATTTTCAGTAAGACTAGAGAAGAAAATTTGTTGCATATAAGACAAGTTTTGCAGAGGTTGAAAGAAGAGCAATTGCTGATAAACATTAAGAAGTGTAGTTTCATGAAGGAAGAATTGGTATATCTAGGATTTGTGATATTTGCGGATGGATTGTAGATGAATCCTAAGAAGGTAAGAGCAATTGTTGAATGGCCTACACTGGAAAGCATTGGAGAGGTAAGATTATTTCATGGATTGGCTAGTTTCTACCAAAATTTCATTAGGAATTTTAGTTCTATTTGTAGTCCTATGACAAAAACAATGAGAGGGGATAAGAAAGATTTTAGGTGGACATCTGGAGCATACCAGAGTTTTGAGTTGTTGAAACTGAAGGTGATTGAGAAGCGTATGTTGGCTTTACCAAACTTTAATAAGGTATTTCGGGTAGACGGTGATGCAAGTGGAAATGCAATTGGAGCAGTATTAAGTCAAGAAGGAAGACCAGTAGCTTATTTCAATGAGAAATTGAATGATGCTAGGAGAAGGTATTCAATGTATGACTAGGAGTTTTATGTCATAGTTCAAGCCTTGAAGAAGTGGAGACATTACTTGTTGCCTAAGGAGTTTGTGTTGTATACAAATCATCAGGCATTGTAGTATTTGAATAGTCAAGGTAAGTTGAATTAGAGGCACATGAGATGGGTGGAATTCTTGTAGAGTTATACTTTTGTTTTGAAACATAGGAGTGGAAAGTCAAATAGAGTTGTTGATGCTTTGAGTAGGAGAAGGAATTTACTGGAAGAGATGAGAGTGGAGGTATTATGCTTTGATGAAATGAAGAACTTGTATAAGGAAGACCCAGATTTTGTAGAACCTTAGAGAGCTTGTAAAGAACCAGTCTTGGAGGATAGGAGTCAGTGGTTGGATTATTTCATTCAGGAGGATATGTTGCTCAGAGGGAATCAGTTGTGTATACCCCAAAATTCAATGAGGGATAGCTTGGTGAAAGAAAAACATAGTGGAGGATTGACATGACACTTTGGAATTGATAAGACAATAGCATTGGTAAATGAGAATTACTTTTGGCCACAAATTCATAAGGATGTTAGGAAATTTATGCAGAGTTGCAGAGTTTTTTAGGCTACAAAAGGGAGTAGTCAGAATGTTGGATTGTATAAGCCTTTGATAGTTCTAGAGAGACCTTGGGAGGATATTAGCATGGATTTCATACTTGGCTTGTCGAAGACACAAAGAGGTAATGATTCTATATTTGTGGTGGTGGATAGATTTTCTAAAATGACACATTTCATACCTTGTAAGAAGACAATAGATGTAGTACATGTAGCATAATTTTTTTTCAAGTGGTCAGATTGCATGGATTACCTAGGAGTATTGTTTCAGACAGAGATACAAAGTTTGTTGGTTACTTTTGGAGGACACTTTGGAAGAAGTTAAAGACAGATTTAAAGTTCAGTTCTAATTTTCACCCACAGAATGATGGATAGATAGAGGGAGTAAATAGGAGTTTGGGAATTTGCTGAGATGTTTGGTTGGGGAGAAGACCAGAAGTTGGGATTTAGTCCTTGCACAAGTAGAGCTTGCTTACAATAATTTAGTGAACATGAGTACCAGAAAGACACCTTTTGAGATTGTTACTGGAGTTCATCCTAGAGGTATATCAGAGTTGCAAGACATCAGTAAGGAAGATATAAGGAGTGTAGAAGTAGAGGAATTTTTAGAACATATGAAGAAAGTGCATACTCAAGTAAAGCAGGAATTGAAAGATATGAACCGAAAGTATAAGGAGCAAGCAGATGAAAAGAGGAGACATAAGGAGTTCAAAGTTGGAGATGAAGTGATGGTGTATTTGAGGAAGGAAAGATTTCCAGTTGGCACATACAATAAGCTCAAGATGAGGAAGTTTGGACCCTGAAAGATTTTGAATAAATTTGATTCAGGAAATGCATATGAAGTAGAGTTACTGAATGGAAAGGGTGTATCACCTATATTCAACATTGTAGATCTATATCAGTACCATGAAGCAGAATTTAGTGAAGACAGTAAAGAAAAATTGGAGAAACAATTTCCTAAACAACAACCAAACGAGATAGAAGAGATTTTGGATACCAGAGATGGGAGGAAAACACGTGGAAGAAAATACAAAGAATATCTTGTGAAGTAGAAAGGCAGACCAGTGGAGGATTCTTCTTGGATTTCTTAGGCCGAGGTAGATTGTATTGGTTTTCCTTTAGCCCCAGAAAAGTGAGGGATTCAATTTTCAATTAACCCCGAATGAATGATGCATGAGCATCCTTAGTTCTTTTCAATCCTGCATCAACCAAAAATATTTTTATTTCAGTTTTGTTCTTGTTCAGTTCAAGTTGGTAGATTTAGCATTTCATCATATTTACTCACTGGACCCTGCAGATCTATGTTTTCATCGTGGACATGTTCATTTTCCCTTATTCCAAGATTTCAAAATGATTGGATCTTTTTCCAGAAAGTTATCACTTCCAGATTAAATGACATTTTCTAAAACAGAGCACCAGAGTAGTTTTGAGCCTAACAGATAGTTTTGTCTCTTGTGGATCCTTCCTGTAACTTGCGGATCCTTGCGGTGTGTTCCAAATTGTTCCATGGAGTGTCCCCAACCTTAATTTTGGTCCACACTTCATCTTATGCATCTGCCAAGGATAAATTCAAATTTAAGGCCGACCTATTTCATGCACACGTTACATTTCCTTCATCGGAGATTGTAATGATCTTTGGCCAACGCGAAGGATTCTAGATCTCCGAATGTGATATAAATCATTGTAATAGATCATTAGGATAATAAGTAGATGAATATTGGATTTGATATGTAATATGTCAACTCATATTAAGGAGCATATAGGAATACTATATTTTGAGCATGTTGTATCAAGCCTGTGAGCCAATTTGTGAACCCGAATGTTGCCGACTGATTGTAACTGAAATTTCTAGTAATATGAATGTTTGAATTTGAATTTTCCTCCATATTCCATGTGGATTTTGTTGTGTAACTATTGCTGCATGGTTTGGATTGTTCTCTTTGAGGACCCTCCTACCGTGATTGCACCAAACCTTGAAAAACATAATGAGTTCATTTTAAGCACCAAATTGAAGTGTTGAGATTGTTTTGTTCAATTTTAAACCTGATATTGCAAAATGAGGATATGTGGGTTCAGTTTTAACCAACTTTAAATTTTTTCTTAAACCTAAAAGGAAATTTAGTTGGTCCTAAAACAAGAAATAAAGCATGATAAGATGGGTTATAATTGCCCCATAAGTGCAAAAACACTTGTTACAATATATAATCAAATGATGATATGCTCCTTCACTTCAAATTTTATTGCCCAATCTTGCAAAACCAGTTAAACTCAAAAACAAAAACCAGAAGTCAGTGACATGTTAGAAACCAGATGAAATCAAAAAATTAAAACACATGTCAAAATTCAATCACTATTTTTTTAATGAGTCAAAAAGTGTTGCTATTTATGAAGGCATTGCCATAATTCCAAAAAGTGTCACTCTGGTGAGAAAAAGTGTCGCTTTACAGTAAAACAAGGATGATGATGGCGTCGATATACTTGAGGTGTTGCTATTTTCAAATCTTTGATATCTTTAGAAAGTATTAGTGTCATTGTTTTTAATAGGCATCACTGTATTTAAATGGGTGTGCTATAATTCTTGCAATGGCATCGCTATATGGCGGTGCCTAACAAGGGCATCATTATATCCTCAAAAAGTGTTGTATCTGCAAGATCAAGGAAAACGGGAACCTAAAGAAAAAATTGTTAGATTTGATTAGTCCTGCCCTCCTTCTAGTGCCAAAATGTGACCAATGACATAGTATAGGTTAACTAAACTTAATCCATATAGATTTGAAGCATATTTAATCCACTAAGCATAAATCCCAATAACATATTCAATGTAAACAAAGCGAATAAGCCATTAAAACTAACATTCTAAAACATGAAAACTTGACAAACATCTACTCTAAGACATTGAAACTTATCCCATTGAGGGAGTGGTGTCACATTAATGTGGAATGGTGACCCTTTCTCAATCCCTTAGATAATGAGCTTGTTTCAATCAGTTTTATTGAAGAAAAATAATGAAACTGATGAAAGATATATGTGAGACATGATGAAAGCTAATTTAACATGATATATGCTAAGTTGTGTGTTGTAAATGTGTTGAAATCTATTCTAAATGTATGCAAGATTTAAAGATGCAAGTCCTAATTCCAAAATATGTTAAATGGATACAACTAAGTTACCATGGAAGCCATTAATGGATGCTTTAAGCTACTATGATCAAGATGTAAACTTAAAAATACTAAATATATGCTAAATATGGATGCAAATGAGAGTAATTTTAACAACATAAGTTTACTATTAAAAACTGGATCCCTATTCAATAGATGCAAGGTCTATTTATAGAATAGGCAAAAAAACCAATGGTCAAGATTGGAAGAATCAATCAATGGTCAGGATGGAAGGAAGATGGAGGCATGGATCATGGATTCCCATAAAGGGTTGAAAATGCAAGTTGATATTTAATCAATGGCTCACAATCATGCAAAGAAGCACACTTTCAAAACTTTCTCAAGAAGTTTGTTGAAAGTTTGTTACAAGGAAAAATATTCCTTTTTTCAAATGAGTGAAGGAAAGAATATTCCATGAGAATATTCCCTTTTTGGAGGAATGTGCAAGGGAGGAATATTCTCAAGGAATATTCCCTTGCAAGTGGGAAAGTTAGGATTAATTAGTAATTTGATAATTAAAACACAATTTCAACTACACAAATTAGGGGAATTTAGGATATCCATGAAATAATTACCTTATTTAATGAAAAGGGATCAAAATGACATTTAATTGAATAATTAAGAATATTTAAGTTAAATGAGAGGACTTAGGGTGTTAAAATTAAATATTTTGATTTATCCAATTTAACAGGATGGAAGGTTAGCATGAAAGGGATAGGAATTAACTTAATTAGATTAATCAGATTAGTAGATGAAAATGATGCATTTAATTAAATAGATAGGATAATTTAATAAAACAAGCGAAAAGAGGATGGATTTTATGATGAAACAATGTTAGTATATCAGATTCGAGTGTGTAATATCATTTTGAATATTTTTAAGTGTCTACAATTACACCTTGGATTTGGGATGAAAATTTGGGACACACATACAAGGATGAACCAATGTTGTTGAGGGATAGTAATAAGAATGCAACACCTAGTGAAGATGAAGTTATTCCAACATGCTTTCAACAAGATGAGGATTCACTTATTACATGAATCGATAAGGAGTACATGTGTCTTCATAATGACCATAAGAAAGAAGGGCATGCTGTCATGAGATGTGTCAAATTAGTGATGATTGATTAGATTTATGAAGGTGATGTTGAAGAAAGGTTGCATAGAGATTCTGGGTCTCGTAAGCCACATCACTTGGAAGGGAAATTGAAGGTGAATGATAGATTGTAGTAACCCTAAATCACTTTGATGATATTAATAAGATGATGGTAGATTTGTGTTGGAAGGCACTAAGTGAACATGAGGGAATTGAAGTAGGTATATCTGTTGATGACTTGCACAAACTCTAGGAGGATTTCGTGGTAGCAAAGTCAAACTACCTACACTTACTTGTGGATAGAGATCATCTCCTCACACTTCATGAGATTTATGTTGATGCTTTGAGAAGGAAGATGAAGTGGATATGCTCACCTTTGAGCTTAAGGAAATTATGGATTCCTTGAAGATCACTCAAAGGACTCTTCAAGAATCAAAAGAACATGTGGATGATCCTTGTTGGGAGTTGAGCATGGCACACTCTTCATCACACCTAGTATAATTTCAAACTTCTATGGCAACCACACCAATGAAAAACATGGCTTGACATGAATATGGAAAAGAGTGGAGACATGGAGGAAGGTCTTGAAAGAATTTATGAAGACATAGTTTGTATCCACGGGACAAAGTTTGTGACACATGGTTTTCACTTGGAGATGTCTCGTGGACCAACACTTGTTGATAACCATCCACTCATGGAAGAAGAGATGATTGAGATTAAGGAAGACATCACACTAGAGCACAAGGTAAGAATTTATTTTTTGATGTATGACAATAGTCCCTTATCTTCACATTATCATGTTATGACAACCAAGAGGATCAACCTTAAGGATTATAACTTCCATAGAGAAACTCATTTTGGACTGGAACTTGTTGGAAAGCATGAAGCAATGGGGAAGGAGAAGTTTGAGGTGATTGAAGGCACTATAAAGAAGTATTTCATTAGTTTTGATTTTCTAATTTGGAACATCAGTCCTTCACTTTTGCATAATCAGATGTTGGTAGCCCTTACACATGTGAATGAGAGTGGGAAGAATTCTGCTACCGCTGACACTCCATTGGGGGTCAAACATGAAGATCTTACGGGTTATCCAAGGCACAAGATGTTCGATTTGATATTCCATGGAAGGAAAGAGGCTAAGAAGATTTGAAGCATGTAGCACATGCAAAATGAGCCTTGTATGGTGGCTAAGAAAGTGGAGCAATTAGGTTTGAGGTATGATTCAAAATACATTTAGTATTTACATAGTTTGCTTCATGAGGGTGTAGAGTCACCTCTTTTGAAGGACCATTTGAAGGCTCACAAAAATCACTTAAATGGCATGATAGAGCACACATTTAGTGGATTAACCACTAGTATTATGCCTTCATATAGAGATGGAGGAATGTGTGATTCAAATTTGGTTGAGTCTTTGATCATTCATGGAGAACTTGGAAAGTTTACTTGTGATGAGATACAATCCCATCACATTGATGACTCTTTGGTGAAGCATGAGGCTGCCCTAAATTTGGAACTCATGGCACACACCATGGATGCATCTGATTTTGGTTGGTACACACTTGGAGGAATGAAGTTTCAACTGATCTATGATCCTAGGTATGGAGATGTTATCATAATACTTGGATTTAAGCTACAAATATTGGTGTTTTAGCTGGACTATGGTGCATTGTATGAATGTAATCGTGAGGAAATTGATGTTCCAACCCCAATGAATGAGTCTCTACTTCATGCTTTGATGAGAGATGACTGTTCTACATTATTATACATGGATTTACTTGGAAGTACTTGGAGAATAACAATTTTTTGGGTGTCTTGGAGGGACATGGATCACCCCTTTATCATTGGAGGTTGCAATAATGATGAGAAACTATCATCATATGTCATTAGAGTCACTTCTTGCGTCATCATAGGTCTAATTTTCAAATTTTGGGGTACTATTTTGACCCACATTGGTAGCCTAGGATGGGATGATATGCTTTTTCATGCACCCATGATTGGTGTTTTGCAAACCCATGGGAGATCATTCTGTTGCAAGAATGGAAAGATGGAAGGTGTTGTCATTGATGTCAACTAGTCGACTGATTATCTACTAGTTTCTATTGGCTGTATATGTTGAGGATATTGAGAAAATTGTAATTAAGATATGTTACATGTGTTCTATGGTTGCTCTGATTTTTGGTCTAGATTTTCTCCTGTGGTTGTGCAGTTTAGATATGTTGTTCATGGTTGTTAGAAGGTAATATATTTAGATTTTTGGTTGCTATTTTGTTGTACAGTGCAAGTTGTGTTCACCAGTTGTGAACTGTGGTTTTCTATGTTTCTGGTTGAGGTCCGAGAGAAATGTTGTTGGTCCAAATTTCTCTTTGATGAAGTCTTATGAGGTGTGGTTCTAAATTTTAGTTTCCTTGATTGTATTGAAGTTAATTTTGACATTTGGAAAGTTCGTGCTTAATGATTCTATGTGTTTTACACTGGTGTGGCCGACCTTTTGTGAAATACTAATTTTGAGAATGATGAAGCATGTTGGATCTATTTGGGTCCCTATGAAGCGTGTGCTTGGGTTTACCTCATTCTAATTGCACCCTAGGATGTTTTGGCATTGACCTAATTTAAATTTGGATTTAGATAACCGAATTTGGATATGTTTCAAAGTTGAAGATGGTATAAATAAAAGATGAGTTAGTAATGGAAAATGTACAAGAGTGAAGAAGAAGAGCAATAAGAGAAAAGAGAAAGTGCAATTTGGTGTGACATTGATTCTATTTAGTAAGAGTTTGTGTTGAGAGTGTAGGATATTAGTGTGAAGCTTAATGCTAAGTTTCCAGATGCAGTGAGCAGAAGACAAACACTATCATTCATGCAAGTGGATCAAGTGAATGTGGTGGAATCATTTGTTGCATTGGGATTGTAGTCTCTCTGTAACATGTCTTCTTTGTATTTTTTGTATCTCTGTGGCAGTGAGCCCTATGGGTTGTAGCCCTGTTGGACAGTGATTCCTTGTTCCAGACAGTGAGTCCTTATTTCAGGTAGTGAGCCTTTTTGTAATTAGTTTTGATATTCTCTATAGTGTGAGTTAATCCTCACTGTGGTTTTTCCCTCATTGGGTTTTCCATGTAAATCTGGTGTTATTGTGTTTATGTGTTGGATTTGAGTTTCTGCATTGGTATTTGATGATTAATCATTTAAGCAGTATTAAGTATTAGTTCCTGTGATTGAATTAAAGGTTTAATTCAGTGACAACTGATTCACCCCCCTCTCAGTTGTCCTATTCAACAATTGGTATCAGAGAACAAGGTTCCTTGGTAAAGAGCTTGACCGCTTGAGGAAGGTCTGAGATTGATGGAAAAATGGTTTTTGATTATTCGAGGTTTGATGGAACTAACTATGGTATCTAGAAAGTATTAATTGAAGAATATCTGGAGTATTGTGGATATGATGTGGAGAAAGCTTACAAAAATCCTTACGCTCCTCCTACTAATGGTCCAAGTACACCTGAAGAGATCAAAGCACATGAAGCAAATAATAAGGTGAAGTTCATCTTGAAGAATAGTCTGGTACATTCTGAGTTAATTAAGGTTCAGAATTTGAAAATGGCTAAGGAAGTCTGGGATGCTTTGGAAAGACTGCATGATGGTGATGAAAGAGTTAAAGAGAAAAATTACAGAACTTGGAAACACAGTTTTATCTTCTACATATGTCTAAATATGAGAATATTAAAGCTTATGTACAAAGATTGGATGAGATAGTGGCTGGAATGAGAGGACTTGGTGCTACTATAGATGAAACCAAGATTGTAAAGAAGATTCTCAAAACTCTTCTTGATGCTTACAATGAGAAGGTGAGTGCTATTAAGCAAACTATAGATTATAAGACCTATACTAAGGATCTACTATTGGGATTTTTGACATCTTATGAGATGAGGAAGCTAAGTCTAAGGAATGGGTGCAAAAACAAAACTACTTTTAAAGCTACAAAATTTGAAGATCCAGATGAAGAAAAATTTGATGTAATAGAAGCTAACTTTGTAAGAAAAATGAGGAAAAGCTCCAATAAGTATGAAGGAAAGTTTCCCTTTATATTCTTTAGTTATGGAAAAATAGGTCATTATGCTACAAATTTTTTGGAAAGAGCTAAAAGAAATAAGCAAAGATATGAGAAAGAAAAGAAGGGAAGAAGATTAACATAGCTCATTATGTGAATGAGAATGCTAATATATCTGATGATAATTTAAAATATGAAGATCGTGATGACAATGAATGCTTGTTCTTGGCGGATAAGGATGAACCTACTTCTGCTAATTGTTTAAGACAGGTAAAATAAATTTCTTCAGAGAAGGAGAAAAATGAAGGTATGGTTATCTCTGCCTTGCATGCTAAACAAGAAAAGAAATTTTGGGTAGTTGAGAGTGGTTGTTCACATCACATTACTGGTAATAAGAGTAAGTTTGTTAAGCTTGAAAAACATGATGGAGGCTTGGTTATGTTTGGAGATGATATTGTGCTAAAATCTATTGGATAGGTTCAGTAAGTTTTGGTGGCAAGCATCATACTGATGATGTCTACTATGCTAAGGGTTTAAGGCATAATTTGTTGAGTGTTGGTCAGATGTGTAGAAAAGGATATGATCTTGTGTTTAAGAATGAGATATGTGAGATCCGAAAATGATCCAGAACATTGATTTCTACATGAAAGAAATATGAAGGGAATATCTATCAACTTAAGGGTGTGTTGATGATATTTCCTGCACAACAACAACTTAGAATATGAAATCCTATCTCTCTTGAAAGGTAAATCTCTATCAGCAAACCTCAAGAGATAACCCCAAGGTCACTAATGTCAGGTCTTGACAATGCATAAACAACTCAGTGATAAATGTGAAAATGTTGGTAATCACAAAGGGACCTTACTACAAGCAAAAACTGAATCTTGAATTTCTCAGATCTAGCAATTTAATGATACTTCAATCCTAAATCTAACTCAAATGATAAAGAAATAACAAAATATTAGGGTTTCAGAGAGAATCCTAAATTTAACTACTCTTAAGATTAACAATGCAAATGATGAAATACTTGAAATTGATCAATCCCTCATAAACTAATTCCTGCTTAACCAAGATAAATCTACAATCTTATAGAAATAGTGCAATCTTCTAAGGCATTAAAGATTTTCAGATCATAAAAATTCATCCAAGACAACCCAATTTCAATTGAAATGGATAAAATTCACAATTGAACTAAGCACAATGAATATAAAGGTCCAGGCTAACTTTGCAAAGGAACTAACAATTAGCTAGCTGCAAAAAGTATGGACCAGGGATTGCTGCAAACACTTCAAGCATCAAATCATAAACACCATTGAATCATATCTAAATCTAAACATAACATATATCTAATAACCTTGAGAAATTTGAAAGATAGAATCATAAGAACCATGCAAGATAAGTCAACACAAAGAGATCACCAAAAAATCACAATGTCCTCAATTGTATTGAATCACCAAATTTTAGCAACAATTCCAATGCTCTATTACAACACTTGCTCAGAATGACCTAATATCTAACTCTGCTCTACCACCTAGTTTGCTCTTGTAGCAAAATTATCTCTAGCTGTCTATATTATAAATGAGGCAAAATGCCCAATTTATAGGAATCCCCAAGGCATGTCGACCAAGCTGGGATTAACAATCATAAAATAGCCATAACAAATCGGCCCAACAAATGTTTACAATAATAAATGGCCATAAAACAGGTTGGCCCAAGGAGAATTTGAATTTAAATAAAATAGCATTAAATTCTTGAACTCAATCCAGGTCGGCCTGGGATCTTTAATGTAATTCGGACCAAGGCAAAAATTTCAATGCAGCCCCATATTAACTGCCTCCTTCCACTCTTATCCTGAGCGCACCTTACCAAGTCAGCCAAAGGGTGGAGTATCTTGAATTTCTTTATGAATTAAACTTCATCTCCTTTCAGCCGCCACCATGCCAAACTCAGCCTGCATTCAACAAAAACAACATAAATATCCATTATAACACTATTATAACATGAAGATCAAGATTAGCCCATCATCAGTAATGTATTCGTTATCCAAATAAATTCAAACACAGATCAAAATTGACCTAGAAATATCGTTCAATCGCAAACTACACAATCCAGGATTTTGTGCTAGTCGCGAAATCCGAGCCAGAAGGGAAATTCTGGAAAAATCCGGCCCAGGCGGATTCCGGTGAAGAAGGCACAAAATCAACCATAAATCATTAAAAATGAATAAAGAATGCATAATCGTTGTGTAATTTACCAATCTAGAACATGGAACCATAAGAATTCATCATTAGAATCATCCATTTTCACCCAATTTCGAAGTTTCACCAAGCTTCCTAGAAAATCCAAAATAATTCAGCCAGATCAGATTTTTGCAAAAATGACAATCACTGCATGAGCTCCGGGGAAACGAGGGGAAAGAGGAGGAACTGAGAAAATCTGGGACCGACGGAAAATACCGAAGTTGGAGGAAAATGCGGACATCGGCCATGACTTTGCTCAAATTGATCGAAGATCACAAATTTGAGGACCCTAGGCACAAAACTAGCTAACTCAGAACCTTCAATAGATCTTCCTTGAATTCTAGGCTCAATCGAAAGCAAATCGAAAAGAAATGGCAATGCCCTAAGCATGAAACCCTATATTTTAACCATGAACACATAGAGCAAGCCGAAAACGCCAAAGCACAACAAGATCAAATATCAAAACTTAACAGGGCGCCAATGATGAAGCATAATGACAAGAAAATCTCCCAAAGATCAACCAAATACAATTCATACAAGGAGCAATCATAAACGCAGCTGACCAGACGAGTTGAAGGAATCCGAAAACTCGACGACAGTATGAAATTCTGGAAAAATTCGGCCCAGGCAAAATTTTGTGAAGACCCAAAAATTCGTGAACAAAAGTGTTGAAACTGACTTTCTGGAGTTTGGAAGAAATTCGGAAAAATCCAAATGGGGCAGAAAATCCTGAACTAGGGTAAAAACCCAAACTTCACCTAAAGCTTAATATTTTCAATATGCAACATGGGGGAAACACCTAGGCAAGCAAGATGAACACTTTAAACATATGCCAAGGCAATGCAAAACATCAAAAACAAAGAGCCAAAAGACCAAAAGTGAAAGCAAAAGAGAGTGCCTGCTTTCAGCAGGGTAGGGCATGTGCAAAAAACTGCACAACAAATGGCGACTTTGTTGGGGAAATGCTCCAGAGAATTTGATGATGAACAAGAATCATGAACCCAAAATCTCTAGTTTTGATCCCACTATCAGACAAACGAATCAAAATGCAAGATCAAAGAATTAGAACCAGAGGCAGACTGAACCTTCCATAGACTGAAAATCCAAGTGTGTGTACATGAGTTCATTTCCCTCCTTGAGCTACTGCAGAAACCAAGTTCAATCAGGTCAGGCTACGTAAAGATTCTAACTTCAAAAGCAACCTGGATAAAGCCTCACTGCCAGTCAGGCATCCATAGCCCTGATGAGGTTATCGCTGTGACTCTCCAGAACATAGCTCTACTGCCAGCCAGACATCCATAGCCCCGATAGAGATATTCAGATACGCCTGATAAGTTGAATTCATTATTTTTATTTTAAATTTTTCTTTCAACCTGTGAATAATGAAGTTCACACTCAGGGATGAGAACCATAGTGGCACTGAAGCAAAAATAAGATTTTTCACCTGACAACACCTCACAAAGATCCTACTACAACCTCAGGATTCTTAAGATGTATAAAAGATATAAGATTTCAGAATACTTCAAATTCAAATCAAACCAGTGACCCATCCTCTTTAAATCAGACATTTAGACTGCATGACGATAACAAAGACCTCAACCATCCATTCAAGACATAGGATTAAAGTTCATCAAGAAAATACTCAGAATAGTCCTAGACAAAAGAATATTTGCTATACAGGTGCAACACATCCAAAAGAAAACAAGAAGACCTCCAAAGCAAGAGTAGAGCAAAACACCAAACCGAAAGCAAACCTAAACTAACCAAAATAAACAAAAAAAAAATAGAAAGGGAAACCTACTCTAACCAAAGCAAAGCAAAGCAAACAAAATAGAAAGGAAACCTAATCTAACTATATACAGGAAAAGAGCTGAAAACAACTCACGACTGGAAATAATGCTTCAAATACTGCCCATTGATAGGCAGTGAGATATCCTCCCTAGTGAGAGTTTTCAAGTGGAAATCATTATCTCCTGGGATCTCTGAAATCTGGTAAGGGCCAAGCCAAAGTTTGTCAAATTTACCATGCTCCCCCTTACGGTCATGGGCTTTATCCCAGTATAGAACCAAGTCAGAAATCCTAAAGGATTTTACTTTGGATCTTTTATCAAACCACCTTTTGACTACACCCTGATGTTTAGCAAAGTTCTCTAAGGCTTCATCTCTTCTTTCTTCAAGGTGCAACAACTCCTATAAGTGGGCTTCATGCTTGTTTTCTTCATCATAGTACTCATTAATGAACTGTAAAGTAGGGATCCTTAATTGGATTGGAAATATAGGTTCTTGGCCATATACAATATGATAAGGGGAGGTCCCTATGGAAGTCTTCTGTCTAGTACGATCTGCCCACAAAGAAAATCTAAGTTGAGTGTGCCAATCCTTGGGATTCTTCTCTAGTAACTTACAGATGACTGTCAAGAGGTTTTTATTGGAAGACTCAGCCAACCCATTACCTTGTGGATAGTAATTAGATGCAAATTTTATTATAATCCCATGATAAAAGGCCCAATTGGAAAATTTTAATGATGCAAATGCAGGACCATTATCACAAACTAAAGATAAAGGACATCCAAAGCGATTGATAATACCTGATTCAATGAAATCAATTACTACCTCAGAAGTACACTATTTGCATGCAAGAGCTTCAGTCCATCGTGTAAAATAATCAGTAATGGTGAGAATATACCTATGCCCAATAGAAGAAGGTGGATTGATGGGACCTATGAAGTCCATCCCCCACTGTGCAAAAAGTTTTACCTCAAAGACCAGCTGAAGTGGAAGAGCTACGTACTTCTCTCTGGTTGCTGCAGTCTGACATATGTGGCAAGTTCTAACATGGCTGTGTGTATCCTTGAACAATGTAGGCCAATAATAACTAGCCCTTAGAATATGATTTGTAGTAGAATGTGCAGATCCATGGCCAGTACCATATCTATTGTGAAATTCAGCCATGACCCTATCAACTTCCTATCTTCCTAAGCACCTCAGGTAGATACCTTCATGATTTTTCTTATATAGAACAACTCCCTTCAGCATGAAACTGTCACTCTTCAAGCGCAATGCTCTTCTTTGTACTGCATTCAAATGGTTGGTGTATCTATGGAAAATTGGATTGTTAGCTTATCAAATAATAAACATCAAAATCCCATGAAGTAACAAAGCACAAAGGAAATAAACATGAAAATAAAAGGAACAATGTTACCAAAAATCTTCATCTTCCATGGTTCACCTTTGTTACACCTTCTAGTTTGCAGCAAATCGGATGAGGCCCTCAGATTTCAAATGAGCAACCTAAAGTAATGTTTAAGCCCTATGCAAATGTTGAAGGATTTGATAGAATAATGCCTATGTCTATGACAATATGCTAAATGAAATAATAATTACCAATGCTAAAATGACTATAATGCCTAAATTCGAAAATGAAGTTGTCAGATCCCGAAATTATGAGCAAAATTGTCTTTTATAGAAAACACAATTTTGAGTGGACGGATGAGATTGAATTCTAAGAAAGACCTAGAACAGAGGTCCAGATTAAATCTGAGAATCCCTAATCAGGGTTAGGGAAAAATCCTTAATCGAACGGTCAAAATAATGTCTCAGATAATCGGATCGATGGTGGAGAATAAATGAGATAAATTAATTAGAAAATAAAGTTTTCAAAAATCAAGAAGATAAAGCGCGATTTGCGAGATTCAAAAATCAAGAAGATAAGATTTGAAATGAAGATCAAATTGGAAAATCAAGAATCATGCCCAGTACTTGATTTTTGGAAGATTAGTTACAATTTGAATTAAATTAATTCAAATTATGGATTTTATGAGACAATAAATAATCTTTTTCAGATTATTTACCAAAATGGACTGACAGTTAATAATGAGATGACATTTTAAATATTTTAATTTATTTAAAATGAGAGGAATATTAATTGGCATTTAAATAATTAAATTTAATTATTTAATTTAGAAGATAAGATTAATTAATTAAATAAATTAATCAATTCATTTAATTATGGCGGTTAGTGACATATTAAATAAAAAATAAAACTTATTTATTTAATGTCAGGAAGAAATATATGACAAGGGAATTAAATAGAATTAAAAATTTATTTAGTTAAGGGAAAAACAGACAATTAATGGCCAATTTAATAAATAAATAAAATTTATTTATTTAATAATCATGAAGAATACAAAGACATGAATTAATTAAATAATTATAAATTATTTAATTAATAGTCGAATGTGGACCAAAGACATAATTAAATGTCATAATTATGCTAGGACGAAAGTGGTAAAAATGAAGCTTGTAGGCCTAGGTCATTTTTAGGTGTCTACAGTTGGGACACCTCTGAGTTAGGAGATAATGAACAATATCATCATACCATTCTCTAGGGGAAACATCTTCTAGATTGTAATGCTGAGCTACAAGATCAGGGCCCATTTCTGCCATTGTCCTAGTAAGTCCTTATCCTCTTACTAGCTTCATGGGTTGAATCTCAATATCCTACTCCTGTAACATAGTTACCCACTTTGCTCTGTACTCCCCTAGCTCATTCTGTATCAACAACAACTTGACTACAGGATCATGAATTATTGCAAACACTTTGTTTCTGAGAATATAATGTCTAAATTTCTTCATAGCCCTGACCAAGGAATAGGCCTGCTTCTCTACACTTGGGTACCTTAGTTCAACATCTTTCAATGGTGCACTCATGAATGCTATGGGGTGTTCATTTCCTTGGTCAGATTTTTGAGTCAACATAGCAACACATGAGTGATCAGAAGCAAACGAATATATATAGAATGGCTTAGCATAATATGGACTCACCAAGACCAGAGCTTCAACAATAGCCCTTTTTATCTCTGCAAATGTTTCCTTAGCTTCTGCACTCCATTCAACTTTGGCCTCCTGCTTCAACATTGCATTCATTGGCTTGACTATTTCTACGAATCCAGTGATGAACTTCCTCACAAAGTTGATTTTACCAAAGAATGACTTCATTTCTTTCTTGCTAGTAGGTGGTGGGATCTTGAGTATTTCTTCCACTCACTCTGGATCAATGGCAATTCCTTTCTCAGAGACAACATGTCCTAACAATTTTCCCTCTGTCACTCCAAAGATGCATTTCTTTGGATTGAGAGATATACCAAATTCCCTACACTTCTGGAACACCTTACACAAATATGCTATATGGTCACCTCTCCTCTTGGAAAAAACTGTCAGATCATCCATATAAATGATTATGCACTTACCAATTATGTCCTTAAACACAATTTCCATGGCCCTCTGAAATGTGGCTCCAACATTAATTAAGCTGAAAGGCATTCTTTTGTATGCAAAATTTCCCCACTTGGTAGTGAAAGCAGTCTTATGCTTGTCTTCATACTGCACCATGACCTAATTGTATCCTAAATAACCATCTAAGAAAGACATCATCTGAGATCCATTGAAAATCTAAAGTACTTCATCCAGTGAAGGTACTTGATAATTATCTTTTTTTGATGCTCTGTTGAGGTTCCTAAAATCTACACAACCTGATTTCACCATTCTTTTTTCGCACTGGAACCAGGTTTGCAACCCAAGTTGAATGTCTAACTAGAAATATGATTCTTGTGGACAGTAATTTCTGCACTTCCTTCTATATTATGGGTTCCAGTAAGGAATTGATGGGCCTCTACCTCTGTCTAAAAGGTTTTGCTCCTGGATTGAGAGGGATAGTATGAGTTATGATTGATGTGTCATAGGTCTTCAAATCTTCATAACTCCAAGCTATTACATCCTGATATCTATGTAATGCATCAATTATTCCTTTCCTCTCTTTTGGAGTGCATACTTTTCCAATGAAGACATTCTTGGCATTGTCTTGAGTTCCCATATTATATTTTTCACATTGTCCACTGATGGACTCCCTCTTGGCATCTTGTTCTTGATCCCTGAATTTATCCAAATAAAAAATTCTCTCTAATTGCACCATTCCTCTGGGAATAGTATTGGTCTTCAAATTGATTACTCCTTCCAAATCTATTTCTGCTTCTTGGAGTTCAGTTTCATCTATAATTTGAGAAGAAAAAACATTTGTACTTGTGATAAAATCTAAGATATGCTTGTCATCTTCAAATACCTAAAAGTTGGTGACATTGTCAGGTACTAAAGGTACTGGGGTCAGTTCCACTGTAAACTTCTTCAATCCAGAAAGAGACAGAGGTTGCAATGCACTAGTTGCCTGAATAAGGGAGTCAACTGTCTGATTTTTACTTCATGGTATCAACTGAATGTTGAAGGCATCAAACCCTTCAATAAGGTCCCATACTCTATGTCTATAATTGGTCATTCTTTTGTCATGACAAGAGTACTGTCTCCTAACTTGCTTAACCACTAACTCAGAATCCCCAAAAACTTGCAAGATCTTGACCTTTTTCTTTAATGCCAGTAACAACCCATGTACCAAAGCTTCATATTCTGCTACATTATTCATACAATGAATTTGAAGTCTATGAGCAACAAAGAATGTCCTACCTTTTGGACTGATTAGCTCAAATCCTGCTCCAGCTCCTTGCTTTGATTTGGATCCATCAAATCTTAAAGTCCAACAACCAGCAACTATAGATTTCCTCGCTGTATCTCTTGCACGGTTGTTGCCGGAAGGTTCTTTAGAAAACATGACTTTCTTCTCCTTAGGGTCCTCTTGGACATTCTGGATATTAATTTTGAGTACTGGAGTGGGGTTGATACACTTCTACACTTGTTCCACTGCAGTCTGGCATAAGCAACAATCCAGTTCCGAATGAGAGGCATTATGGACCCTGCACCAATTGGGCAAGAGCAAATCTCTAAAATTCATCTCCCTACCCAACTGAGTCTGATCCTCAATGCATTTCTAAATGAAGTCCTAGAAATTATCTAGTAAACTGACCTGATTATCTTCAAGATCATCTTTATTTTGACCTAGTTCTACCAAGGCTTTAATACTACTGGATTCTGTTGTAAGATCAGCAGGCGCTGTGTGGAACATAAGGACTTCCTCTACATTTGACTCCTCAAAAGGGGCCGTAGGCACATAATTACCCATACTTACCTCATATATCATAATTTCATTGGAGGTATTTTGATATTCTATGATCATATACTTCATCCTAGGTTCTCTTTCAATTCTAATATGGTTTGGCACTCCCTTCCAAAGAAGCCACATGTGAGAGTTATCAGTTGATACATATCCATTCAAGGCCCTGGTAAAGTCTCTTCCCAAAATCAGGCCATAAGCATCAGGTATATTTGCCACTTGTATATTGATAACTTCCTGAATTCTAGGGTTAGAAGCAACCTACATATGAATCATATTTAATTCCCCTACAACATTAACTTCATTCCTATCCAATTGTGTAACTTTCTTTTGGGAATCAGCAGGAGTAATGCCCAAAGCTCGACAGACACAAAAGGGCATTACATTAGTAGAGGCACCTGAATCTAACAAGCAATTGTGCAAGTGCTTACCAAATATACGTACAAAAATCAGGAATGGAGGAGTCTCTGTTTTCCCCTGAAACAGAGTTAAGGGAGTATCTACTTGAGCAACCTGAGTCCTATCTTTCTCTTTTCCCTTATCTCCAGGAGGCACATGAACTTGATTATGAGTTTGATTTTGCCTTCCTACTATTTGAGAGCTCGATACTTTGTTGATACTTTCACTAATTGATCTATCTTGTGA